>JANJXV010000800.1:0-352162 GCA_024803745.1 Megascapheus bottae | reverse complement strand
TTCCACACCTCCATTCTATGACTTCACAAACCTCCATTCTGTGACTTCACACACATCCATTCTGAGTTCACACAACTCCATTCGGTGACTTCACACACCTCCATTCTGACTTCACAAACCTCCATTCTATGACTTCACACACTTCCATTCTATGACTTCACACACCTTCGTTCTGGGACTTCACACACCTCCATTCTGAGTTCACACACCTTCATTCTGTGACTTTACACACCTCCATTCTGAGTTCACACACCTCCATTCTGTGACATCACACACCTCCATTCTATGACTTCACAGACTTCGAATGTGTGATTTCACTCACATGCACTCTATGACTTCACACTCCTCCTTTCTATGTCTTCCCACACCTCCTTTCTATGACTTCACCCACCTCCAATCGATGACTACTCACCTCCATTCTGACTTCACACACCTCCATTCTGTGACTTCACACACCTCCATTCTATGACCTCACACACCCTCATTGTATGATTTCACACCTCCATTCTATGATTTCACACATCCATTTTGATTTCACACACCTCCACTATATGACTTCAAACACCTCAATTCTGTGACTTCACACACCTCCGTTCTATGACTTCACACACTTCCATTCTATGACTTCACACACCTCCATTCTGTGACCTTACACACCTCCATTCTGGGTTCACACACCTCCATTCTGTGACTTCACACTCCTGCAATATGTGACTTCCCACACCTCTATTCTGTGACTTCACACACCTCCATTCTATGACTTCACACACCTTTATTCTTACTTCACAAACACCCATTCTATGACTTCACACACCTCCATTCTATGACTTCACACACCTCCATTCTGTGACTTCACACACTTCCATTCTATGACTTCACACACCTCCATCCTGACTTCACACACCTCCATTCTATGACTTCACACACCTCCATTCTGAATTCACACAGCTCAATTCTGTGACTTCACAAACTTCCATTCTGACTTCACACACTTCCATTGTATGAATTCACACACCTCCATTCTATGACTTCACAAACCTCCATTCTGCGATTTCACACACCTCAATTCTGGCTTCACACATTTCCATTCTATGACTTCACACACTTCCATTCTATGACTTCACACGCCTCCATTCTCTGACTTCACACACCTCCATTCTGAGTTCACACAACTCTATTCTGTGATTTCACACACCTCCAATCTGTGACTTCACACACCTCCATTCTGTGACTTCACACACTTCCATTCTATGACTTCACACACCTTTATTGTATGATTTCACACACCTCCATTCTGTGACTTCACAAACCTCCATTCTAGGACCTCACACACCCTCATTCTATGATTTCACACACCTCCATTCTATGACTTCACACATTCATTTTGACTTCACACACCTCCAATATATGACTTCAAACCGTCCATTCTGTGACTTCACACACCTCCATTGTATGACTTCACACACTTCCATTCTATGACTTCACACACCTCCATTCTGTGACTTTACACACCTCCATTCTGAGTTCACACACCTCTATTCTGGGACTTCACACACCTCCAATCTGTGACTTCCCACACCTCCATTCTGTGACATCACACACCTCCATTCTATGACTTCACAGACTTCGAATGTGTGATTTCACTCACATGCACTCTATGACTTCACACTCCTCCTTTCTATGTCTTCCCACACCTCCTTTCTATGACTTCACCCACCTCCAATCGATGACTACTCACCTCCATTCTGACTTCACACACCTCCATTCTGTGACTTCACACACCTCCATTCTATGAGTTCACTCACCCCCCTCTATGACTTCACACACCTCCATTGTGACTACACCCACCTCCATTCTATGAGTTCACACACCTCCATTCTGACTTCACACACCTCCATTCTATGACTTCATACACCTCCCTTCTGAATTCACACAGCTGAATTCTGTGACTTCACAAAATTCCATTCTGACTTCACACACCTCCATTGTATGTATTCACACACCTCCATTCTGTGACTTCACACACTTCCATTCTGACGTCGCACACCTCCTTTCTATGAGTTCACACACCTCCATTCTATGACTTCACACACCTCCATTCTGACTTCACAAACCTCTATTCTATGAATTCGCACACCTCCATTCTGACATCACACACCTCCAATCTATGACTTCACAGACCTCGAATCTGTGACTTCACTCACCTCCACTCTATGACTTCACACTACTCCATTCTATGACTTCCCACACCTCCTTTCTATGACTTTACCCACCTTCATTCTATGACTTCACACCTCCATTCTGACTTCACACATTTCCATTCAGTGACTTCACACACCTCCATTCAATGACTTCACACACCTCCATTCTATGACTTCACACACCTTCATTCTTACTTCAGAAACATCCATTCTATGACCTCACACACCTCCATCTATGACTTCCCAAACCTCCATTCTGTGACTTCACACACCTCCATACTGAGTTCACAAAACTCCATTCAGTGACTTAACACACCTCCATTCTGACTTCTCACACGTCCATTCTATGACTTCACACACTTCCATTCTATGACTTCACACACCTAATTTCTATGACTTCACACACCTCCATTCTATGACTTCACACACCTAATTTCTATGACTTCACCCACCTCCATTCTATGACTTCACACCTCCATTCTGACTTCACATACCTCCATTCTGTGACTTCACACACCTCAATTCTGGCTTCACACACTTCCATTCTATGACTTCACACACTTCCATTCTATGACTTCACACGCCTCCATTCTCTGACTTCACACAGCTCCATTCTGAGTTCACACACCTCTATTCTGTGATTTCACACACCTCCATTCTGTGACTTCACACACCTCCATTCTGTGACTTCACACACTTCCATTCTATGACTTCACACACCTTTATTGTATGATTTCACACACCTCCATTCTGTGACTTCACAAACCTCCATTCTAGGACCTCACACACCCTCATTTTATGATTTCACACAACTCCATTCTATGACTTCACACATTCATTTTGACTTCACACACCTCCAATATATGACTTCAAACCGTCCATTCTGTGACTTCACACACCTCCATTGTATGACTTCACACACTTCCATTCTATGACTTCACACACCTCCATTCTGTGACTTTACACACCTCCATTCTGAGTTCACACACCTCTATTCTGGGACTTCACACACCTCCAATCTGTGACTTCCCACACCTCCATTCTGTGACATCACACACCTCCATTCTATGACTTCACAGACTTCGAATGTGTGATTTCACTCACATGCACTCTATGACTTCACACTCCTCCTTTCTATGTCTCCCCACACCTCCTTTCTATGACTTCACCCACCTCCAATCGATGACTACTCACCTCCATTCTGACTTCACACACCTCCATTCTGTGACTTCACACACCTCCATTCTATGAGTTCACATACCTCCATTCTATGACTTCACACATCTTCATTCTTACTTCAGAAACATCCATTCTATGACTTTCCACACCTCCATTCTATGACTTCACAAACCTCCATTCTGTGACTTCACACACATCCATTCTGAGTTCACACAACTCCATTCGGTGACTTCACACACCTCCATTCTGACTTCACAAACCTCCATTCTATGACTTCACACACTTCCATTCTATGACTTCACACACCTTCGTTCTGGGACTTCACACACCTCCATTCTGAGTTCACACACCTTCATTCTGTGACTTTACACACCTCCATTCTGAGTTCACACACCTCTATTCTGGGACTTCACACACCTCCAATCTGTGACTTCCCACACCTCCATTCTGTGACATCACACACCTCCATTCTATGACTTCACAGACTTCGAATGTGTGATTTCACTCACATGCACTCTATGACTTCACACTCCTCCTTTCTATGTCTTCCCACACCTCCTTTCTATGACTTCACCCACCTCCAATCGATGACTACTCACCTCCATTCTGACTTCACACACCTCCATTCTGTGACTTCACACACCTCCATTCTATGACCTCACACACCCTCATTGTATGATTTCACACCTCCATTCTATGATTTCACACATCCATTTTGATTTCACATACCTCCACTATATGACTTCAAACACCTCAATTCTGTGACTTCACACACCTCCGTTCTATGACTTCACACACTTCCATTCTATGACTTCACACACCTCCATTCTGTGACCTTACACACCTCCATTCTGGGTTCACACACCTCCATTCTGTGACTTCACACTCCTGCAATATGTGACTTCCCACACCTCTATTCTGTGACTTCACACACCTCCATTCTATGACTTCACACACCTTTATTCTTACTTCACAAACACCCATTCTATGACTTCACACACCTCCATTCTATGACTTCACACACCTCCATTCTGTGACTTCACACACTTCCATTCTATGACTTCACACACCTCCATCCTGACTTCACACACCTCCATTCTATGACTTCACACACCTCCATTCTGAATTCACACAGCTCAATTCTGTGACTTCACAAACTTCCATTCTGACTTCACACACTTCCATTGTATGAATTCACACACCTCCATTCTATGACTTCACAAACCTCCATTCTGCGATTTCACACACCTCAATTCTGGCTTCACACATTTCCATTCTATGACTTCACACACTTCCATTCTATGACTTCACACGCCTCCATTCTCTGACTTCACACACCTCCATTCTGAGTTCACACAACTCTATTCTGTGACTTCACACACCTCCATTGTATGACTTCACACACTTCCATTCTATGACTTCACACACCTCCATTCTGTGACTTTACACACCTCCATTCTGAGTTCACACACCTCTATTCTGGGACTTCACACACCTCCAATCTGTGACTTCCCACACCTCCATTCTGTGACATCACACACCTCCATTCTATGACTTCACAGACTTCGAATGTGTGATTTCACTCACATGCACTCTATGACTTCACACTCCTCCTTTCTATGTTTTCCCACACCTCCTTTCTATGACTTCACCCACCTCCAATCGATGACTACTCACCTCCATTCTGACTTCACACACCTCCATTCTGTGACTTCACACACCTCCATTCTATGAGTTCACTCACCCCCCTCTATGACTTCACACACCTCCATTGTGACTACACCCACCTCCATTCTATGAGTTCACACACCTCCATTCTGACTTCACACACCTCCATTCTATGACTTCATACACCTCCCTTCTGAATTCACACAGCTGAATTCTGTGACTTCACAAAATTCCATTCTGACTTCACACACCTCCATTGTATGTATTCACACACCTCCATTCTGTGACTTCACACACTTCCATTCTGACGTCGCACACCTCCTTTCTATGAGTTCACACACCTCCATTCTATGACTTCACACACCTCCATTCTGACTTCACAAACCTCTATTCTATGAATTCGCACACCTCCATTCTGACATCACACACCTCCAATCTATGACTTCACAGACCTCGAATCTGTGACTTCACTCACCTCCACTCTATGACTTCACACTACTCCATTCTATGACTTCCCACACCTCCTTTCTATGACTTTACCCACCTTCATTCTATGACTTCACACCTCCATTCTGACTTCACACATTTCCATTCAGTGACTTCACACACCTCCATTCAATGACTTCACACACCTCCATTCTATGACTTCACACACCTTCATTCTTACTTCAGAAACATCCATTCTATGACCTCACACACCTCCATCTATGACTTCCCAAACCTCCATTCTGTGACTTCACACACCTCCATACTGAGTTCACAAAACTCCATTCAGTGACTTAACACACCTCCATTCTGACTTCTCACACGTCCATTCTATGACTTCACACACTTCCATTCTATGACTTCACACACCTAATTTCTATGACTTCACACACCTCCATTCTATGACTTCACACACCTAATTTCTATGACTTCACCCACCTCCATTCTATGACTTCACACCTCCATTCTGACTTCACATACCTCCATTCTGTGACTTCACACACCTCAATTCTGGCTTCACACACTTCCATTCTATGACTTCACACACTTCCATTCTATGACTTCACACGCCTCCATTCTCTGACTTCACACAGCTCCATTCTGAGTTCACACACCTCTATTCTGTGATTTCACACACCTCCATTCTGTGACTTCACACACCTCCATTCTGTGACTTCACACACTTCCATTCTATGACTTCACACACCTTTATTGTATGATTTCACACACCTCCATTCTGTGACTTCACAAACCTCCATTCTAGGACCTCACACACCCTCATTTTATGATTTCACACAACTCCATTCTATGACTTCACACATTCATTTTGACTTCACACACCTCCAATATATGACTTCAAACCGTCCATTCTGTGACTTCACACACCTCCATTGTATGACTTCACACACTTCCATTCTATGACTTCACACACCTCCATTCTGTGACTTTACACACCTCCATTCTGAGTTCACACACCTCTATTCTGGGACTTCACACACCTCCAATCTGTGACTTCCCACACCTCCATTCTGTGACATCACACACCTCCATTCTATGACTTCACAGACTTCGAATGTGTGATTTCACTCACATGCACTCTATGACTTCACACTCCTCCTTTCTATGTCTCCCCACACCTCCTTTCTATGACTTCACCCACCTCCAATCGATGACTACTCACCTCCATTCTGACTTCACACACCTCCATTCTGTGACTTCACACACCTCCATTCTATGAGTTCACATACCTCCATTCTATGACTTCACACATCTTCATTCTTACTTCAGAAACATCCATTCTATGACTTTCCACACCTCCATTCTATGACTTCACAAACCTCCATTCTGTGACTTCACACACATCCATTCTGAGTTCACACAACTCCATTCGGTGACTTCACACACCTCCATTCTGACTTCACAAACCTCCATTCTATGACTTCACACACTTCCATTCTATGACTTCACACACCTTCGTTCTGGGACTTCACACACCTCCATTCTGAGTTCACACACCTTCATTCTGTGACTTTACACACCTCCATTCTGAGTTCACACACCTCTATTCTGGGACTTCACACACCTCCAATCTGTGACTTCCCACACCTCCATTCTGTGACATCACACACCTCCATTCTATGACTTCACAGACTTCGAATGTGTGATTTCACTCACATGCACTCTATGACTTCACACTCCTCCTTTCTATGTCTTCCCACACCTCCTTTCTATGACTTCACCCACCTCCAATCGATGACTACTCACCTCCATTCTGACTTCACACACCTCCATTCTGTGACTTCACACACCTCCATTCTATGACCTCACACACCCTCATTGTATGATTTCACACCTCCATTCTATGATTTCACACATCCATTTTGATTTCACACACCTCCACTATATGACTTCAAACACCTCAATTCTGTGACTTCACACACCTCCGTTCTATGACTTCACACACTTCCATTCTATGACTTCACACACCTCCATTCTGTGACCTTACACACCTCCATTCTGGGTTCACACACCTCCATTCTGTGACTTCACACTCCTGCAATATGTGACTTCCCACACCTCTATTCTGTGACTTCACACACCTCCATTCTATGACTTCACACACCTTTATTCTTACTTCACAAACACCCATTCTATGACTTCACACACCTCCATTCTATGACTTCACACACCTCCATTCTGTGACTTCACACACTTCCATTCTATGACTTCACACACCTCCATCCTGACTTCACACACCTCCATTCTATGACTTCACACACCTCCATTCTGAATTCACACAGCTCAATTCTGTGACTTCACAAACTTCCATTCTGACTTCACACACTTCCATTGTATGAATTCACACACCTCCATTCTATGACTTCACAAACCTCCATTCTGTGATTTCACACACCTCAATTCTGGCTTCACACATTTCCATTCTATGACTTCACACACTTCCATTCTATGACTTCACACGCCTCCATTCTCTGACTTCACACACCTCCATTCTGAGTTCACACAACTCTATTCTGTGATTTCACACACCTCCAATCTGTGACTTCACACACCTCCATTCTGTGACTTCACACACTTCCATTCTATGACTTCACACACCTTTATTGTATGATTTCACAAACCTCCATTCTGTGACTTCACAAACCTCCATTCTAGGACCTCACACACCCTCATTCTATGATTTCACACACCTCCATTCTATGACTTCACACATTCATTTTGACTTCACACACCTCCAATATATGACTTCAAACCGTCCATTCTGTGACTTCACACACCTCCATTGTATGACTTCACACACTTCCATTCTATGACTTCACACACCTCCATTCTGTGACTTTACACACCTCCATTCTGAGTTCACACACCTCTATTCTGGGACTTCACACACCTCCAATCTGTGACTTCCCACACCTCCATTCTGTGACATCACACACCTCCATTCTATGACTTCACAGACTTCGAATGTGTGATTTCACTCACATGCACTCTATGACTTCACACTCCTCCTTTCTATGTCTTCCCACACCTCCTTTCTATGACTTCACCCACCTCCAATCGATGACTACTCACCTCCATTCTGACTTCACACACCTCCATTCTGTGACTTCACACACCTCCATTCTATGAGTTCACTCACCCCCCTCTATGACTTCACACACCTCCATTGTGACTACACCCACCTCCATTCTATGAGTTCACACACCTCCATTCTGACTTCACACACCTCCATTCTATGACTTCATACACCTCCCTTCTGAATTCACACAGCTGAATTCTGTGACTTCACAAAATTCCATTCTGACTTCACACACCTCCATTGTATGTATTCACACACCTCCATTCTGTGACTTCACACACTTCCATTCTGACGTCGCACACCTCCTTTCTATGAGTTCACACACCTCCATTCTATGACTTCACACACCTCCATTCTGACTTCACAAACCTCTATTCTATGAATTCGCACACCTCCATTCTGACATCACACACCTCCAATCTATGACTTCACAGACCTCGAATCTGTGACTTCACTCACCTCCACTCTATGACTTCACACTACTCCATTCTATGACTTCCCACACCTCCTTTCTATGACTTTACCCACCTTCATTCTATGACTTCACACCTCCATTCTGACTTCACACATTTCCATTCAGTGACTTCACACACCTCCATTCAATGACTTCACACACCTCCATTCTATGACTTCACACACCTTCATTCTTACTTCAGAAACATCCATTCTATGACCTCACACACCTCCATCTATGACTTCCCAAACCTCCATTCTGTGACTTCACACACCTCCATACTGAGTTCACAAAACTCCATTCAGTGACTTAACACACCTCCATTCTGACTTCACACACGTCCATTCTATGACTTCACACACTTCCATTCTATGACTTCACACACCTAATTTCTATGACTTCACACACCTCCATTCTATGACTTCACACACCTAATTTCTATGACTTCACCCACCTCCATTCTATGACTTCACACCTCCATTCTGACTTCACATACCTCCATTCTGTGACTTCACACACCTCAATTCTGGCTTCACACACTTCCATTCTATGACTTCACACACTTCCATTCTATGACTTCACACGCCTCCATTCTCTGACTTCACACAGCTCCATTCTGAGTTCACACACCTCTATTCTGTGATTTCACACACCTCCATTCTGTGACTTCACACACCTCCATTCTGTGACTTCACACACTTCCATTCTATGACTTCACACACCTTTATTGTATGATTTCACACACCTCCATTCTGTGACTTCACAAACCTCCATTCTAGGACCTCACACACCCTCATTCTATGATTTCACACACCTCCATTCTATGACTTCACACATTCATTTTGACTTCACACACCTCCAATATATGACTTCAAACCGTCCATTCTGTGACTTCACACACCTCCATTGTATGACTTCACACACTTCCATTCTATGACTTCACACACCTCCATTCTGTGACTTTACACACCTCCATTCTGAGTTCACACACCTCTATTCTGGGACTTCACACACCTCCAATCTGTGACTTCCCACACCTCCATTCTGTGACATCACACACCTCCATTCTATGACTTCACAGACTTCGAATGTGTGATTTCACTCACATGCACTCTATGACTTCACACTCCTCCTTTCTATGTCTCCCCACACCTCCTTTCTATGACTTCACCCACCTCCAATCGATGACTACTCACCTCCATTCTGACTTCACACACCTCCATTCTGTGACTTCACACACCTCCATTCTATGAGTTCACATACCTCCATTCTATGACTTCACACATCTTCATTCTTACTTCAGAAACATCCATTCTATGACTTTCCACACCTCCATTCTATGACTTCACAAACCTCCATTCTGTGACTTCACACACATCCATTCTGAGTTCACACAACTCCATTCGGTGACTTCACACACCTCCATTCTGACTTCACAAACCTCCATTCTATGACTTCACACACTTCCATTCTATGACTTCACACACCTTCGTTCTGGGACTTCACACACCTCCATTCTGAGTTCACACACCTTCATTCTGTGACTTTACACACCTCCATTCTGAGTTCACACACCTCTATTCTGGGACTTCACACACCTCCAATCTGTGACTTCCCACACCTCCATTCTGTGACATCACACACCTCCATTCTATGACTTCACAGACTTCGAATGTGTGATTTCACTCACATGCACTCTATGACTTCACACTCCTCCTTTCTATGTCTTCCCACACCTCCTTTCTATGACTTCACCCACCTCCAATCGATGACTACTCACCTCCATTCTGACTTCACACACCTCCATTCTGTGACTTCACACACCTCCATTCTATGACCTCACACACCCTCATTGTATGATTTCACACCTCCATTCTATGATTTCACACATCCATTTTGATTTCACACACCTCCACTATATGACTTCAAACACCTCAATTCTGTGACTTCACACACCTCCGTTCTATGACTTCACACACTTCCATTCTATGACTTCACACACCTCCATTCTGTGACCTTACACACCTCCATTCTGGGTTCACACACCTCCATTCTGTGACTTCACACTCCTGCAATATGTGACTTCCCACACCTCTATTCTGTGACTTCACACACCTCCATTCTATGACTTCACACACCTTTATTCTTACTTCACAAACACCCATTCTATGACTTCACACACCTCCATTCTATGACTTCACACACCTCCATTCTGTGACTTCACACACTTCCATTCTATGACTTCACACACCTCCATCCTGACTTCACACACCTCCATTCTATGACTTCACACACCTCCATTCTGAATTCACACAGCTCAATTCTGTGACTTCACAAACTTCCATTCTGACTTCACACACTTCCATTGTATGAATTCACACACCTCCATTCTATGACTTCACAAACCTCCATTCTGCGATTTCACACACCTCAATTCTGGCTTCACACATTTCCATTCTATGACTTCACACACTTCCATTCTATGACTTCACACGCCTCCATTCTCTGACTTCACACACCTCCATTCTGAGTTCACACAACTCTATTCTGTGATTTCACACACCTCCAATCTGTGACTTCACACACCTCCATTCTGTGACTTCACACACTTCCATTCTATGACTTCACACACCTTTATTGTATGATTTCACAAACCTCCATTCTGTGACTTCACAAACCTCCATTCTAGGACCTCACACACCCTCATTCTATGATTTCACACACCTCCATTCTATGACTTCACACATTCATTTTGACTTCACACACCTCCAATATATGACTTCAAACCGTCCATTCTGTGACTTCACACACCTCCATTGTATGACTTCACACACTTCCATTCTATGACTTCACACACCTCCATTCTGTGACTTTACACACCTCCATTCTGAGTTCACACACCTCTATTCTGGGACTTCACACACCTCCAATCTGTGACTTCCCACACCTCCATTCTGTGACATCACACACCTCCATTCTATGACTTCACAGACTTCGAATGTGTGATTTCACTCACATGCACTCTATGACTTCACACTCCTCCTTTCTATGTCTTCCCACACCTCCTTTCTATGACTTCACCCACCTCCAATCGATGACTACTCACCTCCATTCTGACTTCACACACCTCCATTCTGTGACTTCACACACCTCCATTCTATGAGTTCACTCACCCCCCTCTATGACTTCACACACCTCCATTGTGACTACACCCACCTCCATTCTATGAGTTCACACACCTCCATTCTGACTTCACACACCTCCATTCTATGACTTCATACACCTCCCTTCTGAATTCACACAGCTGAATTCTGTGACTTCACAAAATTCCATTCTGACTTCACACACCTCCATTGTATGTATTCACACACCTCCATTCTGTGACTTCACACACTTCCATTCTGACGTCGCACACCTCCTTTCTATGAGTTCACACACCTCCATTCTATGACTTCACACACCTCCATTCTGACTTCACAAACCTCTATTCTATGAATTCGCACACCTCCATTCTGACATCACACACCTCCAATCTATGACTTCACAGACCTCGAATCTGTGACTTCACTCACCTCCACTCTATGACTTCACACTACTCCATTCTATGACTTCCCACACCTCCTTTCTATGACTTTACCCACCTTCATTCTATGACTTCACACCTCCATTCTGACTTCACACATTTCCATTCAGTGACTTCACACACCTCCATTCAATGACTTCACACACCTCCATTCTATGACTTCACACACCTTCATTCTTACTTCAGAAACATCCATTCTATGACCTCACACACCTCCATCTATGACTTCCCAAACCTCCATTCTGTGACTTCACACACCTCCATACTGAGTTCACAAAACTCCATTCAGTGACTTAACACACCTCCATTCTGACTTCTCACACGTCCATTCTATGACTTCACACACTTCCATTCTATGACTTCACACACCTAATTTCTATGACTTCACACACCTCCATTCTATGACTTCACACACCTAATTTCTATGACTTCACCCACCTCCATTCTATGACTTCACACCTCCATTCTGACTTCACATACCTCCATTCTGTGACTTCACACACCTCAATTCTGGCTTCACACACTTCCATTCTATGACTTCACACACTTCCATTCTATGACTTCACACGCCTCCATTCTCTGACTTCACACAGCTCCATTCTGAGTTCACACACCTCTATTCTGTGATTTCACACACCTCCATTCTGTGACTTCACACACCTCCATTCTGTGACTTCACACACTTCCATTCTATGACTTCACACACCTTTATTGTATGATTTCACACACCTCCATTCTGTGACTTCACAAACCTCCATTCTAGGACCTCACACACCCTCATTTTATGATTTCACACAACTCCATTCTATGACTTCACACATTCATTTTGACTTCACACACCTCCAATATATGACTTCAAACCGTCCATTCTGTGACTTCACACACCTCCATTGTATGACTTCACACACTTCCATTCTATGACTTCACACACCTTTATTCTTACTTCACAAACACCCATTCTATGACTTCACACACCTCCATTCTATGACTTCACACACCTCCATTCTATGACTTCACACACCTCCATTCTGAATTCACACAGCTCAATTCTGTGACTTCACAAACTTCCATTCTGACTTCACACACTTCCATTGTATGAATTCACACACCTCCATTCTATGACTTCACAAACCTCCATTCTGCGATTTCACACACCTCAATTCTGGCTTCACACATTTCCATTCTATGACTTCACACACTTCCATTCTATGACTTCACACGCCTCCATTCTCTGACTTCACACACCTCCATTCTGAGTTCACACAACTCTATTCTGTGACTTCACACACCTCCATTGTATGACTTCACACACTTCCATTCTATGACTTCACACACCTCCATTCTGTGACTTTACACACCTCCATTCTGAGTTCACACACCTCTATTCTGGGACTTCACACACCTCCAATCTGTGACTTCCCACACCTCCATTCTGTGACATCACACACCTCCATTCTATGACTTCACAGACTTCGAATGTGTGATTTCACTCACATGCACTCTATGACTTCACACTCCTCCTTTCTATGTCTTCCCACACCTCCTTTCTATGACTTCACCCACCTCCATTCTGACTTCACACACCTCCATTCTGTGACTTCACACACCTCCATTCTATGACTTCACACATCCATTTTGAATTCACACCCCTCCCATATATGACTTTAAACACCTCAATTCTGTAACTTCACACACCTCCATTCTATAACTTCATACCGTCCATTCTGTGACTTCACACACCTCCATTCTATGACTTCACACACTTCCATTGTGACATCACACACCATTCTATGAGTTCACACACCTCCATTCTATGACTTCACACACCTCCATTCTGACTTCACACACCTCCATTCTATGACTTCACAGACCTCGAATATGTGACTTCACTCACCTCCACTCTATGACTTCACACTCCACTATTCTATGACTTCCCACACCTCCTTTCTATGACTTCACCCACCTCCATTTTATGACTTCACACACCTCCATTCTGTGACTTCACACACTTCCATTCTATGACCTCACACACCCTCACTCTATGATTTCACACACTTCCATTCTATGACTTCACACATCCATTTTGACTTCACACGCCTCCAATATATGACTTCAAACACCTCAATTCTGTCACTTCACACACCTCCATTCTATGACCTCATACCCTCCATTCTGTGACTTCACACACCTCCATTCTATGAATTCACCCAATTCCATTCTATGACTTCACCCACCTCCATTCTATGACTTCACACCTCCATTCTGACTTCACACACCTCCATTCTGTGACATCACACACCTCCATTCTATGACTTCACACACCTCCATTCTATTACTTCCCACACCTGCATTCTGACTTCACACACCTCCATTCTAGGAATTCACGCATCTTCTTTCTGTAACTTCCTACACTTCCAATGTTTGACTTCACGAACCTCCATTCCAAGACTTCACACACCTCCATTCTATGACTTCACACACCTCAGTTCTATGACTTCACACACTTCCATTCTACGACTTCACTACCTCCATTCTGTGACTTCACCCACCTCCATTCTGTGACTTCATACACCTCCATTCTCCGACTTCACACCCCTCCAATTTGACTTCACATACCTCCATTCTCTGACTTCACAAACCTCCATTCTGTGACTTCACCCACCTCCATTCTGTGACTTCACACACCTCCATTCTCCGAACTCACACCCCTCCAATTTGACTTCACATACCTCCATTCTATGACTTCACAAACCTCCATTCTCTGACTTCACATACCTCCATTCTATGACTTCATACACCTCCATTCTGTGACTTCACACACCTCCATTCTATGACTTCCCACACCTGCATTCTGACTTCACACACCTCCATTCTATGACTTCACGCATCTTCTTTCTGTAACTTCCCACACTTCCAAGGTTTGACTTCACGAACCTCCATTCCAAGACTTCACACACCTCCATTCTATGAGTTCACACACCTCCATTCTTTGACTTCACACACCTCCATTTTGACTTCACACACCTACATTCTGTGACTTCACACACCTCCATTTGTGACTTCACACACCACCATTTTTATTTCACACACCTCCATTCTGTGACTTCACACACCTCCATTCTTTGAGTTCACACACCTCTGTTTTGACTTCACACACTTCCATTCTGTGACTTCACACACCTCCATTCTGTGACTTCACCCACCTCCATTCTGTGACTTCATACACCTCCATTCTCCGACTTCACACCCCTCCAATTTGACTTCACATACCTCCATTCTCTGACTTCACAAACCTCCATTCTGTGACTTCACCCACCTCCATTCTGTGACTTCACACACCTCTATTCTATGACTTCACACACTTCCATTGTGACGTCACACACCTCCATTCTATGACTTCACACACCTCCATTCTGACTTCACTCACCTCTATTCTATGACTTCGCACACCTCAATTCTGACATCACACACCTCCATTCTATGGCTTCACAGACCTCGAAACTGTGACTTCACTCACCTGCACTCTATGACTTCACACTCCTCCATTCTATAACTTCCCACACCTCCTTTCTATGACTTCACCCACCTCCAATCTATGACTACACACCTCCATTCTGACTTCACACACCTCCATTCTGTGACTTCACACACCTCCATTCTATGACTTCACACACCTTCATTTTTCCTTCAGAAACATCCATTCTATGACCTCACACACCTCCATTCTATGACTTCACAAACCTCCATTCTGTGACTTCACACACCTCCATTCTGAGTTCACACACCTTCATTCTGTGACTTCACACACCTCCATTCTATGACCTCACACACCCTCATTCTATGATTTCACACACCTCCATTCTATGACTTCACACATCCATTTTGATTTCACACATCTCTAATACATGACTTCAAACACCTCAATTCTGTGACTTCACACACCTCCATTCTATGACTTCACACACTTCCATTCTATGACTTCACACACCTCCATTCTGTGTTCACACACCTCAATTCTGTGACTTCACACACCTCCATTCTGACTTCACACACCTCCATTCTATGACTTCACACACCTGCATTCTATGACGTCACACACCTCCATTCTTTGACTTCACACACCTAAATTCTGAGTTGACACACCTCCATTCTGTGACTTCACACACCTCCATTCTGATTTCACACAGCTCCATTCTATGAGTTTGCACACCTCCATTCTTTGACGTCACACACCTCCATTCTATGACTTCACACAACTCCATCTATGACTTCACACACCTCCATTCTGACTTCACACACCTCCATTCTATGACTTCACACACCTCATTATGTGACTTCACAAAACGCCAATCTATGATTTCACACACCTCCATACTATGACTTCACACAAATCCATCTATGACTTCACACACCTCCATTCTGACTTCACACACCTCCATTCTATGACTTCACAGACCTCGAATCTGTGACTTCACTCACCTGCACTCTATGACTTCATACTCCTCCATTCTATGACTTCCCACACCTTCTTTCTATGACTTCACCCACCTCCAATCTACGACTACTCACCTCTATTCTGACTTCACACACCTCCATTCTGTGACTTCACACACCTCCATTCTATGACTTCACACACCTTCATTTTTACTTCAGAAACATCCATTCTATGACTTCACACACCTCCATTCTATGACTTCACAAACCTCCATTAGGTGACTTCACACATCTCCATTCTGACTTCACACACCTCCATTCTATGACTTCACACAATTCCTTTCTATGACTTCACACCCCTCCATTCTGTAACTTCTCAAACCTCCATTCTGAGTCACACACCTCCATTCTGTGACTTCACTCACCTCCATTGTGTGACTTCACACACTTCCATTCTATGACTTCACACACCTCCATTTTTTGACTTCACAATTCTCCATTCTGTGACTTCACACACCTCCATTCTATGACCTCACACACCCTCACTCTATGATTTCACACATCTCCATTCTATGACTTCACACATCCATTTTGAATTCACACCCCTCCCATATATGACTTCAAACACCTCAATTCTGTAACTTCACACACCTCCATTCTATAACTTCATACCGTCCATTCTGTGACTTCACACACCTCCATTCTATGACTTCACACACCTTAATTTTTCCTTCAGAAACATCCATTCTATTACCTCACACACCTCCATTCTATGACTTCACAAACCTCCATTCTGTGACTTCACACACCTCCATTCTGAGTTCACACAACTCCATTCGGTGACTTCACACATCTCCATTCTGACTTCACACACCTCCATTCTATGACTTCACACACTTCCATTCTAGGACTTCACACACCTACATTCTGTGACTTCACAAACCTCCATTCTGAGTTCACACCCCTCCATTCTGTGATTTCACACACCTCCATTCTGTGACTTCACCCCCCTCCATTGTGTGACTTCACACACTTCCATTCTATGACTTCACACACCTCCATTTTATAACTTCACACACTTCCATTCTGTGACTTCACACACCTCCATTCTATGACCTCACACACCCTCATTCTATGATTTCACACACCTCCATTCTATGACTTCACACATCCATTTTGACTTCACACACCTCTAATATATGACTTCAAACACCTCAATTCTGTGACTTCACACACCTCCATTCTATGACTTCACACACTTACATTCTATGATTTCACATACCTCCATGCTATGACTTCACACACCTCCATTCTGTGACTTCACACACCTCCATTCTGAGTTCACAGACCTCCATTCTGTGACTTCACAAACCTCCATTCTATGATTTCACACACCTCCATTCTATGACTTCACACACCTCCATTTTATGACGTCACAAACCTCAATTTTGACTTCTCACACCTCCATTCTGTGACTTCACACACCTCCATTCTATGACTTGACACACTTCCATTGTGACGTCACACACCTCCATTCTATGAGTTCACACACCTCCATTCTATGACTTCACACACCTCCATTCTGACTTCACACACCTCCATTCTATGACTTCACAGACCTCGAATATGTGACTTCACTCACCTCCACTCTATGACTTCACACTCCTCCATTCTATGACTTCCCACACCTCCTTTCCATGACTTCACCCACCTCCATTTTGAGTTGACACACCTCCATTCGGTGACTTCACACACCTCTATTCTATGACCTCACACACCCTCATTCTATGATTTCACACACCTCCATTCTATGACTTCACACATCCATTTTTACTTCACACACCACCAATATATGACTTCAAACACCTCAATTCTGTGAATTCACACACCTCCATTCTATGCCTTCATACCCTCCATTCTGTGACTCCACACACCTCCATTCTATGACTTCACACACTTCCATTCTATGACTTCACACACCTCCATTCTGTGACTTTACACACCTCCATTCTGAGATCACACACCTCCATTCTGTGACTTCACACACCTCAATTCTATGACTTCACACACCTTCATATTTACATCAATAACATCCATTCTATGACTTCACACACCTCCATTCTATGACTTCACAAACCTCCATTAGGTGACTTCACACATCTCCATTCTGACTTCACACACCTCCATTCTATGACTTCACACACTTCCTTTCTATGACTTCACACCCCTCCATTCTGTGAGTTCTCAAACCTCCATTCTGTGTCACACACCTCCATTCTGTCACTTCACTCACCTCCATTGTGTGACTTCACACACTTCCATTCTATGACTTCACACACCTCCATTTTTTGACTTCACAAATCTCCATTCTGTGACTTCACACACCTCCATTCTATGACCTCACACACCCTCACTCTATGATTTCACACACCTCCATTCTATGACTTCACACATCCATTTTGAATTCACACCCCTCCCATATATGACTTTAAACACCTCAATTCTGTAACTTCACACACCTCCATTCTATAACTTCATACCGTCCATTCTGTGACTTCACACACCTCCATTCTATGACTTCACACACTTCCATTGTGACATCACACACCATTCTATGAGTTCACACACCTCCATTCTATGACTTCACACACCTCCATTCTGACTTCACACACCTCCATTCTATGACTTCACAGACCTCGAATATGTGACTTCACTCACCTCCACTCTATGACTTCACACTCCACTATTCTATGACTTCCCACACCTCCTTTCTATGACTTCACCCACCTCCATTTTATGACTTCACACACCTCCATTCTGTGACTTCACACACTTCCATTCTATGACCTCACACACCCTCACTCTATGATTTCACACACTTCCATTCTATGACTTCACACATCCATTTTGACTTCACACGCCTCCAATATATGACTTCAAACACCTCAATTCTGTCACTTCACACACCTCCATTCTATGACCTCATACCCTCCATTCTGTGACTTCACACACCTCCATTCTATGAATTCACCCAATTCCATTCTATGACTTCACCCACCTCCATTCTATGACTTCACACCTCCATTCTGACTTCACACACCTCCATTCTGTGACATCACACACCTCCATTCTATGACTTCACACACCTCCATTCTATTACTTCCCACACCTGCATTCTGACTTCACACACCTCCATTCTAGGAATTCACGCATCTTCTTTCTGTAACTTCCTACACTTCCAATGTTTGACTTCACGAACCTCCATTCCAAGACTTCACACACCTCCATTCTATGAGTTCACACACCTCCATTCTTTGACTTCACACACCTCCATTTTGACTTCACACACCTACATTCTGTGACTTCACACACCTCCATTTGTGACTTCACACACCACCATTTTTATTTCACACACCTCCATTCTGTGACTTCACACACCTCCATTCTTTGAGTTCACACACCTCTGTTTTGACTTCACACACTTCCATTCTGTGACTTCACACACCTCCATTCTGTGACTTCACCCACCTCCATTCTGTGACTTCATACACCTCCATTCTCCGACTTCACACCCCTCCAATTTGACTTCACATACCTCCATTCTCTGACTACACAAACCTCCATTCTGTGACTTCACCCACCTCCATTCTGTGACTTCACACACCTCTATTCTATGACTTCACACACTTCCATTGTGACGTCACACACCTCCATTCTATGACTTCACACACCTCCATTCTGACTTCACTCACCTCTATTCTATGACTTCGCACACCTCAATTCTGACATCACACACCTCCATTCTATGGCTTCACAGACCTCGAAACTGTGACTTCACTCACCTGCACTCTATGACTTCACACTCCTCCATTCTATAACTTCCCACACCTCCTTTCTATGACTTCACCCACCTCCAATCTATGACTACACACCTCCATTCTGACTTCACACACCTCCATTCTGTGACTTCACAC
The DNA here is from genome assembly GCA_024803745.1 of Megascapheus bottae. Classification (NCBI taxonomy): domain Eukaryota; kingdom Metazoa; phylum Chordata; class Mammalia; order Rodentia; family Geomyidae; genus Megascapheus; species Megascapheus bottae. The sequence continues at coordinate 331,086 of JANJXV010000800.1, read as the reverse complement.
ACCTCCATTCTATGACTTCACACACCTTCATTTTTCCTTCAGAAACATCCATTCTATGACCTCACACACCTCCATTCTATGACTTCACAAACCTCCATTCTGTGACTTCACACACCTCCATTCTGAGTTCACACACCTTCATTCTGTGACTTCACACACCTCCATTCTATGACCTCACACACCCTCATTCTATGATTTCACACACCTCCATTCTATGACTTCACACATCCATTTTGATTTCACACATCTCTAATACATGACTTCAAACACCTCAATTCTGTGACTTCACACACCTCCATTCTATGACTTCACACACTTCCATTCTATGACTTCACACACCTCCATTCTGTGTTCACACACCTCAATTCTGTGACTTCACACACCTCCATTCTGACTTCACACACCTCCATTCTATGACTTCACACACCTGCATTCTATGACGTCACACACCTCCATTCTTTGACTTCACACACCTAAATTCTGAGTTGACACACCTCCATTCTGTGACTTCACACACCTCCATTCTGATTTCACACAGCTCCATTCTATGAGTTTGCACACCTCCATTCTTTGACGTCACACACCTCCATTCTATGACTTCACACAACTCCATCTATGACTTCACACACCTCCATTCTGACTTCACACACCTCCATTCTATGACTTCACACACCTCATTATGTGACTTCACAAAACTCCAATCTATGATTTCACACACCTCCATACTATGACTTCACACAAATCCATCTATGACTTCACACACCTCCATTCTGACTTCACACACCTCCATTCTATGACTTCACAGACCTCGAATCTGTGACTTCACTCACCTGCACTCTATGACTTCATACTCCTCCATTCTATGACTTCCCACACCTTCTTTCTATGACTTCACCCACCTCCAATCTACGACTACTCACCTCTATTCTGACTTCACACACCTCCATTCTGTGACTTCACACACCTCCATTCTATGACTTCACACACCTTCATTTTTACTTCAGAAACATCCATTCTATGACTTCACACACCTCCATTCTATGACTTCACAAACCTCCATTAGGTGACTTCACACATCTCCATTCTGACTTCACACACCTCCATTCTATGACTTCACACAATTCCTTTCTATGACTTCACACCCCTCCATTCTGTAACTTCTCAAACCTCCATTCTGAGTCACACACCTCCATTCTGTGACTTCACTCACCTCCATTGTGTGACTTCACACACTTCCATTCTATGACTTCACACACCTCCATTTTTTGACTTCACAATTCTCCATTCTGTGACTTCACACACCTCCATTCTATGACCTCACACACCCTCACTCTATGATTTCACACATCTCCATTCTATGACTTCACACATCCATTTTGAATTCACACCCCTCCCATATATGACTTCAAACACCTCAATTCTGTAACTTCACACACCTCCATTCTATAACTTCATACCGTCCATTCTGTGACTTCACACACCTCCATTCTATGACTTCACACACCTTAATTTTTCCTTCAGAAACATCCATTCTATTACCTCACACACCTCCATTCTATGACTTCACAAACCTCCATTCTGTGACTTCACACACCTCCATTCTGAGTTCACACAACTCCATTCGGTGACTTCACACATCTCCATTCTGACTTCACACACCTCCATTCTATGACTTCACACACTTCCATTCTAGGACTTCACACACCTACATTCTGTGACTTCACAAACCTCCATTCTGAGTTCACACCCCTCCATTCTGTGACTTCACACACCTCCATTCTGTGACTTCACCCCCCTCCATTGTGTGACTTCACACACTTCCATTCTATGACTTCACACACCTCCATTTTATAACTTCACACACTTCCATTCTGTGACTTCACACACCTCCATTCTATGACCTCACACACCCTCATTCTATGATTTCACACACCTCCATTCTATGACTTCACACATCCATTTTGACTTCACACACCTCTAATATATGACTTCAAACACCTCAATTCTGTGACTTCACACACCTCCATTCTATGACTTCACACACTTACATTCTATGATTTCACATACCTCCATGCTATGACTTCACACACCTCCATTCTGTGACTTCACACACCTCCATTCTGAGTTCACAGACCTCCATTCTGTGACTTCACAAACCTCCATTCTATGATTTCACACACCTCCATTCTATGACTTCACACACCTCCATTTTATGACGTCACAAACCTCAATTTTGACTTCTCACACCTCCATTCTGTGACTTCACACACCTCCATTCTATGACTTGACACACTTCCATTGTGACGTCACACACCTCCATTCTATGAGTTCACACACCTCCATTCTATGACTTCACACACCTCCATTCTGACTTCACACACCTCCATTCTATGACTTCACAGACCTCGAATATGTGACTTCACTCACCTCCACTCTATGACTTCACACTCCTCCATTCTATGACTTCCCACACCTCCTTTCCATGACTTCACCCACCTCCATTTTGAGTTCACACACCTCCATTCGGTGACTTCACACACCTCTATTCTATGACCTCACACACCCTCATTCTATGATTTCACACACCTCCATTCTATGACTTCACACATCCATTTTTACTTCACACACCACCAATATATGACTTCAAACACCTCAATTCTGTGAATTCACACACCTCCATTCTATGCCTTCATACCCTCCATTCTGTGACTCCACACACCTCCATTCTATGACTTCACACACTTCCATTCTATGACTTCACACACCTCCATTCTGTGACTTTACACACCTCCATTCTGAGATCACACACCTCCATTCTGTGACTTCACACACCTCAATTCTATGACTTCACACACCTTCATATTTACATCAATAACATCCATTCTATGACTTCACACACCTCCATTCTATGACTTCACAAACCTCCATTAGGTGACTTCACACATCTCCATTCTGACTTCACACACCTCCATTCTATGACTTCACACACTTCCTTTCTATGACTTCACACCCCTCCATTCTGTGAGTTCTCAAACCTCCATTCTGTGTCACACACCTCCATTCTGTGACTTCACTCACCTCCATTGTGTGACTTCACACACTTCCATTCTATGACTTCACACACCTCCATTTTTTGACTTCACAAATCTCCATTCTGTGACTTCACACACCTCCATTCTATGACCTCACACACCCTCACTCTATGATTTCACACACCTCCATTCTATGACTTCACACATCCATTTTGAATTCACACCCCTCCCATATATGACTTTAAACACCTCAATTCTGTAACTTCACACACCTCCATTCTATAACTTCATACCGTCCATTCCGTGACTTCACACACCTCCATTCTATGACTTCACACACTTCCATTGTGACATCACACACCATTCTATGAGTTCACACACCTCCATTCTATGACTTCACACACCTCCATTCTGACTTCACACACCTCCATTCTATGACTTCACAGACCTCGAATATGTGACTTCACTCACCTCCACTCTATGACTTCACACTCCACTATTCTATGACTTCCCACACCTCCTTTCTATGACTTCACCCACCTCCATTTTATGACTTCACACACCTCCATTCTGTGACTTCACACACTTCCATTCTATGACCTCACACACCCTCACTCTATGATTTCACACACTTCCATTCTATGACTTCACACATCCATTTTGACTTCACACGCCTCCAATATATGACTTCAAACACCTCAATTCTGTCACTTCACACACCTCCATTCTATGACCTCATACCCTCCATTCTGTGACTTCACACACCTCCATTCTATGAATTCACCCAATTCCATTCTATGACTTCACCCACCTCCATTCTATGACTTCACACCTCCATTCTGACTTCACACACCTCCATTCTGTGACATCACACACCTCCATTCTATGACTTCACACACCTCCATTCTATTACTTCCCACACCTGCATTCTGACTTCACACACCTCCATTCTAGGAATTCACGCATCTTCTTTCTGTAACTTCCTACACTTCCAATGTTTGACTTCACGAACCTCCATTCCAAGACTTCACACACCTCCATTCTATGAGTTCACACACCTCCATTCTTTGACTTCACACACCTCCATTTTGACTTCACACACCTACATTCTGTGACTTCACACACCTCCATTTGTGACTTCACACACCACCATTTTTATTTCACACACCTCCATTCTGTGACTTCACACACCTCCATTCTTTGAGTTCACACACCTCTGTTTTGACTTCACACACTTCCATTCTGTGACTTCACACACCTCCATTCTGTGACTTCACCCACCTCCATTCTGTGACTTCATACACCTCCATTCTCCGACTTCACACCCCTCCAATTTGACTTCATATACCTCCATTCTCTGACTTCACAAACCTCCATTCTGTGACTTCACCCACCTCCATTCTGTGACTTCACACACCTCTATTCTATGACTTCACACACTTCCATTGTGACGTCACACACCTCCATTCTATGAGTTCACACACCTCCATTCTGACTTCACACACCTCCATTCTATTACTTCACACACCTCCATTCTGAATTCACACAGCTCAATTCTGTGTCTTCACAAAACTCCATTCTATGATTTCACACACCTCCATACTATGACTTCACACAACTCCATCTATGACTTCACACACCTCCATTCTGACTTCACTCACCTCTATTCTATGACTTCGCACACCTCAATTCTGACATCACACACCTCCATTCTATGGCTTCACAGACCTCGAAACTGTGACTTCACTCACCTGCACTCTATGACTTCACACTCCTCCATTCTATAACTTCCCACACCTCCTTTCTATGACTTCACCCACCTCCAATCTATGACTACACACCTCCATTCTGACTTCACACACCTCCATTCTGTGACTTCACACACCTCCATTCTATGACTTCACACACCTTCATTTTTCCTTCAGAAACATCCATTCTATGACCTCACACACCTCCATTCTATGACTTCACAAACCTCCATTCTGTGACTTCACACACCTCCATTCTGAGTTCACACACCTTCATTCTGTGACTTCACACACCTCCATTCTATGACCTCACACACCCTCATTCTATGATTTCACACACCTCCATTCTATGACTTCACACATCCATTTTGATTTCACTCATCTCTAATACATGACCTCAAACACCTCAATTCTGTGACTTCACACACCTCCATTCTATGACTTCACACACTTCCATTCTATGACTTCACACACCTCCATTCTGTGTTCACACACCTCAATTCTGTGACTTCACACACCTCCATTCTGACTTCACACACCTCCATTCTATGACTTCACACACCTCCATTTTTTGACTTCACAAATCTCCATTCTGTGACTTCACACACCTCCATTCTATGACCTCACACACCCTCACTCTATGATTTCACACACCTCCATTCTATGACTTCACACATCCATTTTGAATTCACACCCCTCCCATATATGACTTTAAACACCTCAATTCTGTAACTTCACACACCTCCATTCTATAACTTCATACCGTCCATTCTGTGACTTCACACACCTCCATTCTATGACTTCACACACTTCCATTGTGACATCACACACCATTCTATGAGTTCACACACCTCCATTCTATGACTTCACACACCTCCATTCTGACTTCACACACCTCCATTCTATGACTTCACAGACCTCGAATATGTGACTTCACTCACCTCCACTCTATGACTTCACACTCCACTATTCTATGACTTCCCACACCTCCTTTCTATGACTTCACCCACCTCCATTTTATGACTTCACACACCTCCATTCTGTGACTTCACACACTTCCATTCTATGACCTCACACACCCTCACTCTATGATTTCACACACTTCCATTCTATGACTTCACACATCCATTTTGACTTCACATGCCTCCAATATATGACTTCAAACACCTCAATTCTGTCACTTCACACACCTCCATTCTATGACCTCATACCCTCCATTCTGTGACTTCACACACCTCCATTCTATGAATTCACCCAATTCCATTCTATGACTTCACCCACCTCCATTCTATGACTTCACACCTCCATTCTGACTTCACACACCTCCATTCTGTGACATCACACACCTCCATTCTATGACTTCACACACCTCCATTCTATTACTTCCCACACCTGCATTCTGACTTCACACACCTCCATTCTAGGAATTCACGCATCTTCTTTCTGTAACTTCCTACACTTCCAATGTTTGACTTCACGAACCTCCATTCCAAGACTTCACACACCTCCATTCTATGAGTTCACACACCTCCATTCTTTGACTTCACACACCTCCATTTTGACTTCACACACCTACATTCTGTGACTTCACACACCTCCATTTGTGACTTCACACACCACCATTTTTATTTCACACACCTCCATTCTGTGACTTCACACACCTCCATTCTTTGAGTTCACACACCTCTGTTTTGACTTCACACACTTCCATTCTGTGACTTCACACATCTCCATTCTGTGACTTCACCCACCTCCATTCTGTGACTTCATACACCTCCATTCTCCGACTTCACACCCCTCCAATTTGACTTCACATACCTCCATTCTCTGACTTCACAAACCTCCATTCTGTGACTTCACCCACCTCCATTCTGTGACTTCACACACCTCTATTCTATGACTTCACACACTTCCATTGTGACGTCACACACCTCCATTCTATGAGTTCACACACCTCCATTCTGACTTCACACACCTCCATTCTATTACTTCACACACCTCCATTCTGAATTCACACAGCTCAATTCTGTGTCTTCACAAAACTCCATTCTATGATTTCACACACCTCCATACTATGACTTCACACACCTCCATTCTGACTTCACTCACCTCTATTCTATGACTTCGCACACCTCAATTCTGACATCACACACCTCCATTCTATGGCTTCACAGACCTCGAAACTGTGACTTCACTCACCTGCACTATATGACTTCACACTCCTCCATTCTATAACTTCCCACACCTCCTTTCTATGACTTCACCCACCTCCAATCTATGACTACACACCTCCATTCTGACTTCACACACCTCCATTCTGTGACTTCACACACCTCCATTCTATGACTTCACACACCTTCATTTTTCCTTCAGAAACATCCATTCTATGACCTCACACACCTCCATTCTATGACTTCACAAACCTCCATTCTGTGACTTCACACACCTCCATTCTGAGTTCACACACCTTCATTCTCTGACTTCACACACCTCCATTCTAGGACCTCACACACCCTCATTCTATGATTTCACACACCTCCATTCTATGACTTCACACATCCATTTTGATTTCACACATCTCTAATACATGACTTCAAACACCTCAATTCTGTGACTTCACACACCTCCATTCTGTGACTTCACACACTTCCATTCTATGACTTCACACACCTCCATTCTGTGTTCACACACCTCAATTCTGTGACTTCACACACCTCCATTCTGACTTCACACACCTCCATTCTATGACTTCACACACCTGCATTCTATGACGTCACACACCTCCATTCTTTGACTTCACACCCCTAAATTCTGAGTTGACACACCTCCATTCTGTGACTTCACACACCTCCATTCTGATTTCACACAGCTCCATTCTATGAGTTTGCACACCTCCATTCTTTGACGTCACACACCTCCATTCTATGACTTCACACAACTCCATCTATGACTTCACACACCTCCATTCTGACTTCACACACCTCCATTCTATGACTTCACACACCTCATTATGTGACTTCACAAAACTCCAATCTATGATTTCACACACCTCCATACTATGACTTCACACAACTCCATCTATGACTTCACACACCTCCATTCTGACTTCACACACCTCCATTCTATGACTTCACAGACCTCGAATCTGTGACTTCACTCACCTGCACTCTATGACTTCATACTCCTCCATTCTATGACTTCCCACACCTTCTTTCTATGACTTCACCCACCTCCAATCTACGACTACTCACCTCTATTCTGACTTCACACACCTCCATTCTGTGACTTCACACACCTCCATTCTATGACTTCACACACCTTCATTTTTACTTCAGAAACATCCATTCTATGACTTCACACACCTCCATTCTATGACTTCACAAACCTCCATTAGGTGACTTCACACATCTCCATTCTGACTTCACACACCTCCATTCTATGACTTCACACAATTCCTTTCTATGACTTCACACCCCTCCATTCTGTAAATTCTCAAACCTCCATTCTGAGTCACACACCTCCATTCTGTGACTTCACTCACCTCCATTGTGTGACTTCACACACTTCCATTCTATGACTTCACACACCTCCATTTTTTGACTTCACAATTCTCCATTCTGTGACTTCACACACCTCCATTCTATGACCTCACACACCCTCACTCTATGATTTCACACATCTCCATTCTATGACTTCACACATCCATTTTGAATTCACACCCCTCCCATATATGACTTCAAACACCTCAATTCTGTAACTTCACACACCTCCATTCTATAACTTCATACCGTCCATTCTGTGACTTCACACACCTCCATTCTATGACTTCACACACTTCCATTCTGTGACTTCACACACCTCCATTCTATGACTTCACACACTTCCATTGTGACATCACACACCTCCATTCTATGAGTTCACACACCTCCATTCTATGACTTCACACACCTCCATTCTGACTTCACACACCTCCATTCTATGACTTCACAGACCTCGAAAATGTGACTTCACTCACCTCCACTCTATGACTTCACACTACACTATACTATGACTTCCCACACCTCCTTTCTATGACTTCACCCACCTCCATTTTATGACTTCACACACCTCCATTCTGTGACTTCACACACCTCCATTCTATGACCTCACACACCCTCATTCTATGATTTCACACACTTCCATTCTATGACTTCACACATCCATTTTGACTTCACACACCTCCAATATATGACTTCAAACACCTCAATTCTGTCACTTCACACACCTCCATTCTATGACCTCATACCCTCCATTCTGTGACTCCACACACCTCCATTCTATGACTTCACACAATTCCATTCTATGACTTCACCCACCTCCATTCTATGACTTCACACCTCCATTCTGACTTCACACACCTCCATTCTGTGACTTCACACACCTACATTCTATGACTTCACACATCCATTTTGACTTCACACACCTCCAATATATGACTTCAAAGAGCTCAATTCTCTGACTTCACACACCTCCATTCTATGACTTTAAACCCGTCCATTCAGTGACTTCACACACCTCCATTCTATGACTTCACCCACCTCCATTCTATGACTTCAACCATCTCCATTCTATGACTTCACACACCTCCATTCTCCGACTTCACATCCCTCTAATTTGATTTATCATTCCTCCATTCTATGACTTCACAAACCTCACTTCGTTGACTTCACAATACTCCATTCTATGACTTCACACATCTACATTCTGTGACTTCACACACCTCCATTCCATGACTTCACACACCTTCATTTTTACTTCAGAAACATTCACACACCTCCATTCTATGACTTCACAAACCTCCATTCTGTGACTTCACACATGCATTTTGACTTCACACACCTCCAATATATGACTTCAAACACCTCAATTCTGTGACTTCACACAGCTCCATTCTATGACTTCATAACTTCCATTCTGTGACTTCACACAGCTCCATTCTATGGCTTCACACACTTCCATTCTATGACTTCACACACCTCCATTCTGTGCCTTTACACACCTCCATTCTGAGTTCACACACCTCCATTCTGTGACGTCACACACCTCTATTCTGTCACTTCCCACACCTCCATTCTGTGACTTCACACACCTCCATTCTATGACTTCACACACCTCTATTCTGACTTCACACACCTCCATTCTCTGACTTCATACACCTCCATTCTGACTTCACACACCTCTATTCTATGACTTCGCACACCTCTCTTCTGATTTCACACACCTCCATTCTGTGACTTCACACACCTCCATTCAATGACTTCACACACCTATATTCTTTGACTTCACACACCTCCAATCTGACATCACACACCTCCATTCTATGATTTCACAGACCTCGAATATGTGACTTCACTCACCTGCACTCTATGACTACCCACACCTCTTTCTATGACTTCACCCACCTCCAATCTATGACTACACACCTCCATTCTCACTTCACACACCTCCATTCTGTGACTTCACACACCTCCATTCTATGACTTCACACACCTCCATTCTATGACTTCACACACCTTCATTTTACTTCAGAAACATCCATTCTATGACTTCACACACCTCCATTCTATGGCTTCACAAACCTCCATTCTGTGACTTCACACACCTCCATTCTTACTTCACACACTTCCATTCTATGACTTCACACACTTCCATTCTATGACTTCACACACCTCCATTCTCTGATTTCACACACTTTCATTCTGAGTTCACACACCTCTATTCTGTGATTTCACACATCTCCATTCTGTGAAATCACAAACCTCCATTCTATGACCTCCCACACCCTCATTCTATGATTTCACACACCTCCATTCTATGACTTCACACATCCATTTTGACTTCACACACCTCCAATATATGACTTCAAACACCTCAATTCTGTGGCTTCACACACCTCCATTCTATGATTTCAAACCGTCCATTCTGTGACTTCACACACCTCCATTTTATGACTTCACACACTTCCATTCTATGACTTCACACACCTCCATTCTGTGACTTTTCACACCTCCATTTTGAGTTCACACACCTCGATTCTGGGACTTCACACACCTCCAATCTGTGACTTCCCCCACCTCCATTCTGTGACTTCACACACCTCCATTCTATGACTTCACACACGTCCATTCTGTGACTTCACACACCTCCATTCTATGACTTCACACACCTCCATTGTGACTACACACACCTCCATTCTGAGTTCACACACCTCCATTCTATGACTTCACACACCTCCATTGTGACTACACACACCTCCATTCTGAGTTCACACACCTCCATTCTGTGACTTCACACACCTCCATTCTATGACCTCACACACCCTCATTCTATGATTTCACACACCTCCATTCTATGACTTCACACATCCATTTTGATTTCACACATCTCTAATACATGACTTCAAACACCTCAATTCTGTGACTTCACACACCTCCATTCTATGACTTCACACACTTCCATTCTATGACTTCACACACCTCCATTCTGTGTTCACACAGCTCAATTCTGTGACTTCACACACCTCCATTCTGACTTCACACACCTCCATTCTATGACTTCACACACCTGCATTCTATGACTTCACACACCTCCATTCTTTGACTTCACACACCTAAATTGTGTTTTGACACACCTCCATTCTGTGACTTCACACACCTCCATTCTGACTTCACACTGCTCCCTTCTATGACTTTGCAAACCTCCATTCTTTGACGTCACACACCTCCATTCTATGACTTCACACAACTCCATCTATGACTTCACACACCTCCATTCTGACTTCACACACCTCCATTCTATGACTTCACACACCTCCATTCTGTGACTTCACAAAACTCCATTCTATCATTTCACACACCTCCATACTATGACTTCACACAACTCCATCTATGACTTCACACACCTCCATTTTGACTTCACACACCTCCATTCTATGACTTCACAGACCTCGAATCTGTGACTTCACTCACCTGCCCTCTATGACTTCATACTCCTCCATTCTATGACTTTCCACACCTTCTTTCTATGACTTCACCCACCTCCAATCTATGACTACACACCTCCATTCTGACTTCACACACCTCCATTCTGTGACTTCACACACCTCCATTCTATGACTTCACATTCCTTCATTTTTACTTCAGAAACATCCATTCTATCACTTCACACACCTCCATTCTATGACTTCACAAACCTCCATTCGGTGACTTCACACATCTCCATTCTGACTTCACACACCTCCATTCTGTGACTTCACACACTTCCATTCTATGACTTCACACACCTCCATTCTGTGACTTCATAAACCTCCATTCTGAGTCACACACCTCCATTCTGTGACTTCACACACCTCCATTCTGTGACTTCACACACCTCCATTGTGTGACTTCAAACACTTCCATTCTATGACTTCACACACCTCCTATTATGACTTCACACATCTCCATTCTGTGACTTCACACCCCTCCATTCTATGACCTCACACACCCTCACTCTATGATTTCACACACCTCCATTCTATGACTTCACACATCCATTTTGAATTCACACACCTCCAATATATGACTTCAAACACGTCAATTCTGTAACTTCACACACCTCCATTCTATGCCTTAATACCGTCCATTCTGTGACCTCACACACCTCCATTCTATGACTTCACACACTTCCATTCTATGACTTCACACACCTACATTCTGTGACTTTACACACCTCCATTCTGAGTTCACACACCGCCATTCTGTGACATCACACACCTCCATTCTGTGACTTCCCACACCTCCATTCTGTGACTTCACACACCTCCATTCTATGACTTCACACCTCCATTCTGACTTCACACACCTCCATTCTGTGACATCACACACCTCCATTCTATGACTTCACACACTTCCATTTTATGACTTCACACACCTCCATTCTATGACTTCACACACCTCCATTCTATGACTTTCCACACCTGCATTCTGACTTCACACACCTCCATTCTAGGACTTCACACATCTTCTTTCTGTAACTTCCCACACTTCCAAGGTTTGACTTCACAAACCTCCATTCCATGACTTCACACACCTCCATTCTATGAGTTCACACACCTCCATTATTTGACTTCACACACCTCCATTTTGACTTCACACACCTACATTCTGTGACTTCACACACCTCCATTTGTGACTTCACACACCACCATTTTGATTTCACACACCTCCGTTCTGTGACTTCACACACCTCTATTCTTTGACTTCACACACCTCCATTCCACGACTTCACACACCTCCATTCTATTAGTTCACACACATCCATTCTATGAGTTCACACACCACAATTTTGTCTTCACACACCTCTATTCTATGACTTCGCAAACCTCCACTCTGTGACTTCACACACCTCCATTCGGAGTTCACCCACCACAATTCGGTGACTTCACACACCTCCATTCTGACTTCACACACCTCATTTCTATGATTTCACACACTTCCATTCTATGACTTCACACACCTCCATTCTGTGACTTCACACACCTCAATTCTGTGACTTCACACACCTCCATTCTATGACTTCACACACCTCCATTCTATGATTTCACACATGCATTTTCACTTCACACACCTAAAATATATGACTTCATACCCGTCCATTCTGTGACTTCACACAACTCCATTCTATGACTTCACACTCCTCCATTCTGTGACTTCATCCACCTCCATTCTGTGACTTCACACACCTCCATTCTCTGACTTCACACCCCTCCAATTTGACTTCACATACCTCCATTCTATGACTTCACAAACCTCCATTCTGTGTCTTCACATACCTCCATTCTATGACTTCATACACCTCCATTCTGTGACTTCACCCACCTCCCTTCTATGACTTCTCACACCTCCATTCTTTGACTTCACACACCTAAATTCTGAGTTGACACACCTCCATTCTCTGATTTCACACACCTCCATTCTGACTTCACACAGCTCCATTTTATGACTTCACAAAACTCCATTCTATGACTTCACACACCGCCATTCTGTGACTTCACACACCTCCATTCTATGAGTTCAAACACCTCCATTCTGACTTCACACACCTCCATTATATTAGTTCACACACGTCCATTCTGAATTCACACAGCTGAATTCTGTGACTTCACAAAACTCCATTTCATGATTTCACACACCTCCATACTATGACTTCACACAACTCCATCTATGACTTCACACACCTCCATTCTGACTTCACACACCTCTATTCTATGACTTCGCACACCTCAATTCTGACATCACACACCTCCATTCTATGACTTCACAGACCTCGAATCTGTGACTTCACTCACCTGCACTCGATGACTTCACACTCCTCCATTCTATGACTTCCCACACAGCCTTTCTATGACTTCACCCACCTCCAATCTATGACTACACACCTACATTCTGACTTCACACACCTCCATTCTGTGACTTCACACACCTCCATTCTATGACTTCACACACCTTAATTTTTCCTTCAGAAACATCCATTCTATTACCTCACACACCTCCATTCTATGACTTCACAAACCTCCATTCTGTGACTTCACACACCTCCATTCTGAGTTCACACAACTCCATTCGGTGACTTCACACATCTCCATTCTGACTTCACACACCTCCATTCTATGACTTCACACACTTCCATTCTAGGACTTCACACACCTACATTCTGTGACTTCACAAACCTCCATTCTGAGTTCACACCCCTCCATTCTGTGACTTCACACACCTCCATTCTGTGAATTCACCCCCCTCCATTGTGTGACTTCACACACTTCCATTCTATGACTTCACACACCTCCATTTTATAACTTCACACACTTCCATTCTGTGACTTCACACACCTCCATTCTATGACCTCACACACCCTCATTCTATGATTTCACACACCTCCATTCTATGACTTCACACATCCATTTTGACTTCACACACCTCTAATATATGACTTCAAACACCTCAATTCTGTGACTTCACACACCTCCATTCTATGACTTCACACACTTACATTCTATGATTTCACATACCTCCATGCTATGACTTCACACACCTCCATTCTGTGACTTCACACACCTCCATTCTGAGTTCACAGACCTCCATTCTGTGACTTCACAAACCTCCATTCTATGATTTCACACACCTCCATTCTATGACTTCACACACCTCCATTTTATGACGTCACAAACCTCAATTTTGACTTCTCACACCTCCATTCTGTGACTTCACACACCTCCATTCTATGACTTGACACACTTCCATTGTGACGTCACACACCTCCATTCTATGAGTTCACACACCTCCATTCTATGACTTCACACACCTCCATTCTGACTTCACACACCTCCATTCTATGACTTCACAGACCTCGAATATGTGACTTCACTCACCTCCACCTATGACTTCACACTCCTCCATTCTATGACTTCCCACACCTCCTTTCCATGACTTCACCCACCTCCATTTTGAGTTCACACACCTCCATTCGGTGACTTCACACACCTCTATTCTATGACCTCACACACCCTCATTCTATGATTTCACACACCTCCATTCTATGACTTCACACATCCATTTTTACTTCACACACCACCAATATATGACTTCAAACACCTCAATTCTGTGAATTCACACACCTCCATTCTATGCCTTCATACCCTCCATTCTGTGACTCCACACACCTCCATTCTATGACTTCACACACTTCCATTCTATGACTTCACACACCTCCATTCTGTGACTTTACACACCTCCATTCTGAGATCACACACCTCCATTCTGTGACTTCACACACCTCAATTCTATGACTTCACACACCTTCATATTTACTTCAATAACATCCATTCTATGACTTCACACACCTCCATTCTATGACTTCACAAACCTCCATTAGGTGACTTCACACATCTCCATTCTGACTTCACACACCTCCATTCTATGACTTCACACACTTCCTTTCTATGACTTCACACCCCTCCATTCTGTGAGTTCTCAAACCTCCATTCTGTGTCACACACCTCCATTCTGTGACTTCACTCACCTCCATTGTGTGACTTCACACACTTCCATTCTATGACTTCACACACCTCCATTTTTTGACTTCACAAATCTCCATTCTGTGACTTCACACACCTCCATTCTATGACCTCACACACCCTCACTCTATGATTTCACACACCTCCATTCTATGACTTCACACATCCATTTTGAATTCACACCCCTCCCATATATGACTTTAAACACCTCAATTCTGTAACTTCACACACCTCCATTCTATAACTTCATACCGTCCATTCTGTGACTTCACACACCTCCATTCTATGACTTCACACACTTCCATTGTGACATCACACACCATTCTATGAGTTCACACACCTCCATTCTATGACTTCACACACCTCCATTCTGACTTCACACACCTCCATTCTATGACTTCACAGACCTCGAATATGTGACTTCACTCACCTCCACTCTATGACTTCACACTCCACTATTCTATGACTTCCCACACCTCCTTTCTATGACTTCACCCACCTCCATTTTATGACTTCACACACCTCCATTCTGTGACTTCACACACTTCCATTCTATGACCTCACACACCCTCACTCTATGATTTCACACACTTCCATTCTATGACTTCACACATCCATTTTGACTTCACACGCCTCCAATATATGACTTCAAACACCTCAATTCTGTCACTTCACACACCTCCATTCTATGACCTCATACCCTCCATTCTGTGACTTCACACACCTCCATTCTATGAATTCACCCAATTCCATTCTATGACTTCACCCACCTCCATTCTATGACTTCACACCTCCATTCTGACTTCACACACCTCCATTCTGTGACATCACACACCTCCATTCTATGACTTCACACACCTCCATTCTATTACTTCCCACACCTGCATTCTGACTTCACACACCTCCATTCTAGGAATTCACGCATCTTCTTTCTGTAACTTCCTACACTTCCAATGTTTGACTTCACGAACCTCCATTCCAAGACTTCACACACCTCCATTCTATGAGTTCACACACCTCCATTCTTTGACTTCACACACCTCCATTTTGACTTCACACACCTACATTCTGTGACTTCACACACCTCCATTTGTGACTTCACACACCACCATTTTTATTTCACACACCTCCATTCTGTGACTTCACACACCTCCATTCTTTGAGTTCACACACCTCTGTTTTGACTTCACACACTTCCATTCTGTGACTTCACACACCTCCATTCTGTGACTTCACCCACCTCCATTCTGTGACTTCATACACCTCCATTCTCCAACTTCACACCCCTCCAATTTGACTTCACATACCTCCATTCTCTGACTTCACAAACCTCCATTCTGTGACTTCACCCACCTCCATTCTGTGACTTCACACACCTCTATTCTATGACTTCACACACTTCCATTGTGACGTCACACACCTCCATTCTATGAGTTCACACACCTCCATTCTGACTTCACACACCTCCATTCTATTACTTCACACACCTCCATTCTGAATTCACACAGCTCAATTCTGTGTCTTCACAAAACTCCATTCTATGATTTCACACACCTCCATACTATGACTTCACACAACTCCATCTATGACTTCACACACCTCCATTCTGACTTCACTCACCTCTATTCTATGACTTCGCACACCTCAATTCTGACATCACACACCTCCATTCTATGGCTTCACAGACCTCGAAACTGTGACTTCACTCACCTGCACTCTATGACTTCACACTCCTCCATTCTATAACTTCCCACACCTCCTTTCTATGACTTCACCCACCTCCAATCTATGACTACACACCTCCATTCTGACTTCACACACCTCCATTCTGTGACTTCACACACCTCCATTCTATGACTTCACACACCTTCATTTTTCCTTCAGAAACATCCATTCTATGACCTCACACACCTCCATTCTATGACTTCACAAACCTCCATTCTGTGACTTCACACACCTCCATTCTGAGTTCACACACCTTCATTCTGTGACTTCACACACCTCCATTCTATGACCTCACACACCCTCATTCTTTGATTTCACACACCTCCATTCTATGACTTCACACATCCATTTTGATTTCACACATCTCTAATACATGACTTCAAACACCTCAATTCTGTGACTTCACACACCTCCATTCTATGACTTAACACACTTCCATTCTATGACTTCACACACCTCCATTCTGTGTTCACACACCTCAATTCTGTGACTTCACACACCTCCATTCTGACTTCACACACCTCCATTCTATGACTTCACATACCTGCATTCTATGACGTCACACACCTCCATTCTTTGACTTCACACACCTAAATTCTGAGTTGACACACCTCCATTCTGTGACTTCACACACCTCCATTCTGATTTCACACAGCTCCATTCTATGAGTTTGCACACCTCCATTCTTTGACGTCACACACCTCCATTCTATGACTTCACACAACTCCATCTATGACTTCACACACCTCCATTCTGACTTCACACACCTCCATTCTATGACTTCACACAACTCCATCTATGACTTCACACACCTCCATTCTGACTTCACACACCTCCATTCTATGACTTCACAGACCTCGAATCTGTGACTTCACTCACCTGCACTCTATGACTTCATACTCCTCCATTCTATGACTTCCCACACCTTCTTTCTATGACTTCACCCACCTCCAATCTACGACTACTCACCTCTATTCTGACTTCACACACCTCCATTCTGTGACTTCACACACCTCCATTCTATGACTTCACACACCTTCATGTTTACTTCAGAAACATCCATTCTATGACTTCACACACCTCCATTCTATGACTTCACAAACCTCCATTAGGTGACTTCACACATCTCCATTCTGACTTCACACACCTCCATTCTATGACTTCACACAATTCCTTTCTATGACTTCACACCCCTCCATTCTGTGACTTCTCAAACCTCCATTCTGAGTCACACACCTCCATTCTGTGACTTCACTCACCTCCATTGTGTGACTTCACACACTTCCATTCTATGACTTCACACACCTCCATTTTTTGACTTCACAATTCTCCATTCTGTGACTTCACACACCTCCATTCTATGACCTCACACACCCTCACTCTATGATTTCACACATCTCCATTCTATGACTTCACACATCCATTTTGAATTCACACCCCTCCCATATATGACTTCAAACACCTCAATTCTGTAACTTCACACACCTCCATTCTATAACTTCATACCGTCCATTCTGTGACTTCACACACCTCCATTCTATGACTTCACACACTTCCATTCTGTGACTTCACACACCTCCATTCTATGACTTCACACACTTCCATTGTGACATCACACACCTCCATTCTATGAGTTCACACACCTCCATTCTATGACTTCACACACCTCCATTCTGACTTCACACACCTCCATTCTATGACTTCACAGACCTCGAAAATGTGACTTCACTCACCTCCACTCTATGACTTCACACTCCACTATTCTATGACTTCCCACACCTCCTTTCTTTGACTTCACCCACCTCCATTTTATGACTTCACACACCTCCATTCTGTGACTTCACACACCTCCATTCTATGACCTCACACACCCTCATTCTATGATTTCACACACATCCATTCTATGACTTCACACATCCATTTTGACTTCACACACCTCCAATATATGACTTCAAACACCTCAATTCTGTCACTTCACACACCTCCATTCTATGACCTCATACCCTCCATTCTGTGACTCCACACACCTCCATTCTATGACTTCACACAATTCCATTCTATGACTTCACCCACCTCCATTCTATGACTTCACACCTCCATTCTGACTTCACACACCTCCATTCTGTGATATCACACACCTCCATTCTATGACTTCCCACACCTCCATTCTATGACTTCCCACACCTGCATTCTGACTTCACACACCTCCATTCTATGACTTAACGCATCTTCTTTCTGTAACTTCCCACACTTCCAATGTTTGACTTCACGATCCTCCATTCCAAGACTTCACACACCTCCATTCTATGAGTTCACACACCTCCATTCTTTGACTTCACACACCTCCATTTTGACTTCACACACCTACATTCTGTGACTTCACACACCTCCATTTGTGAATTCACACACCACCATTTTGATTTCACACACCTCCATTCTGTGACTTCACACACCTCCATTCTTTGAGTTCACACACCTCCTTTTTGACTTCACACACTTCCATTCTGTGACTTCACACACCTCCATTATGTGACTTCACACACCACCATTGTTTGACTTCACACACCTCTATTCTTTGACTTCACACACCTCCATTCCACGACTTCACACACCTCCATTCTATTAGGTCACACACTTCCATTCTATGAGTTCACACACCACAATTTTGTCTTCACACACCTCCATTTTATGACTTCGCAAACCTCCATTCTGTGACTTCACACACCTCCATTCATAGTTCACACACCTCCATTCGGTGACTTCACACACATCCATTCTGACTTCACACACCTCAGTTCTATGACTTCACACACTTCCATTCTATGACTTCACACACCTCCATTCTGTGACTTCACCCACCTCCATTCTGTGACTTCATACACCTCCATTCTCCGACTTCACACCCCTCCAATTTGACTTCACATACCTCCATTCTCTGACTTCACAAACCTCCATTCTGTGACTTCACCCACCTCCATTCTGTGACTTCACACACCTCTATTCTATGACTTCACACACTTCCATTGTGACGTCACACACCTCCATTCTATGAGTTCACACACCTCCATTCTGACTTCACACACCTCCATTCTATTACTTCACACACCTCCATTCTGAATTCACACAGCTCCATTCTGTGACTTCACAAAACTCCATTCTATGATTTCACACACCACCATACTATGACTTCACACACCTCCATTCTGACTTCACTCACCTCTATTCTATGACTTCGCACACCTCAATTCTGACATCACACACCTCCATTCTATGGCTTCACAGACCTCGAATCTGTGACTTCACTCACCTGCAATCTATGACTTCACACTCCTCCATTCTATAACTTCCCACACCTCCTTTCTATGACTTCACCCACCTCCAATCTATGACTACACACCTCCATTCTGACTTCACACACCTCCATTCTGTGACTTCACACACCTCCATTCTATAACTTCACACACCTTCATTTTTCCTTCAGAAACATCCATTTTATGACCTCACACACCTCCATTCTATGACTTCACAAACCTCCATTCTGTGACTTCACACACCTCCATTCTGAGTTCACACACCTCCATTCTGTGACTTCACACACCTCCATTCTATGACCTCACACACCCTCATTCTATGATTTCACACACCTCCATTCTATGACTTCACACATCCATTTTGATTTCACACATCTCTAATACATGACGTCAAACACCTCAATTCTGTCATTTCACACACCTCCATTCTATGACTTCACACACTTCCATTCTATGACTTCACACACCTCCATTCTGTGTTCACACACCTCAATTCTGTGACTTCACACACCTCCATTCTGACTTCACACTCCTCCATTCTATGACTTCACACACCTGCATTCTATGACGTCACACACCTCCATTCTTTGACTTCACACATCTAAATTCTGTGTTGACACACCTCCATTCTGTGACTTCACACACCTCCATTCTGACTTCACACAGCTCCATTCTATGGTTTGCACACCTCCATTCTTTGACGTCACACACCTCCATTCTATGACTTCACACAACTCCATCTATGACTTCACACACCTCCATTCTGACTTCACACACCTCCATTCTATGACTTCACACACCTCCATTCTGTGACTTCACAAAACTCCATTCTATCATTTCACACACCTCGATACTATGACTTCACACAACTCCATCTATGACTTCACACACCTCCATTCTGACTTCACACACCTCCATTCTATGACTTCACAGACCTCGAATCTGTGACTTCACTCGCCTGCACTCTATGACTTCATACTCCTCCATTCTATGACTTCCCACAGCTTCTTTCTATGACTTCACCCACCTCCAATCTACGACTACTCACCTCTATTCTGACTTCACACACCTCCATTCTGTGACTGCACACACCTCCATTCTATGAATTCACACACCTTCATTTTTACTTCAGAAACATCCATTCTATGACTTCACACACCTCCATTCTATGACTTCACAAACCTCCATTAGGTGACTTCACACATCTCCATTCTGACTTCACACACCTCCATTCTATGACTTCACACACTTCCTTTCTATGACTTCACACCACTCCATTCTGTGACTTCTCAAACCTCCATTCTGTGTCACACACCTCCATTCTGTGACTTCACTCACCTCCATTGTGTGACTTCACACACTTCCATTCTATAACTTCACACACCTCCATTTTTTGACTTCACAAATCTCCATTCTGTGACTTCACACACCTCCGTTCTATGACCTCACACACCCTCACTCTATGATTTCACACACCCCCATTCTATGACTTCACACATCCATTTTGAATTCACACCCCTCCCATATATGACTTCAAACACCTCAATTCTGTAACTTCACACACCTCCATTCTATAACTTCATACCGTCCATTCTGTGACTTCACACACCGCCATTCTATGACTTCACAAACTTCCATTCTGTGACTTCACACACCTCCATTCTATGACTTCACACACTTCCATTGTGACATCACACACCTCCATTCTATGAGTTCACACACCTCCATCTATGATTTCACACTCCTCCATTCTGACTTCACACACCTCCATTCTATGACTTCACAGACCTCGAATATGTGACTTCACTCACCTCCACTCTATGACTTCACACTCCACTATTCTATGACTTCCCACACCTCCTTTCTATGACTTCACCCACCTCCATTTTATGACTTCACACACCTCCATTCTGTGACTTCACACACCTCCATTCTGTGACCTCACACACCCTCATTCTATGATTTCACACACTTCCATTGTATGACTTCACACATCCATTTTGACTTAACACACCTCCAATATATGACTTCAAACACCTCAATTGTGTCACTTCACACACCTCCATTCTATAACCTCATACCCTCCATTCTGTGACTCCACACACCTCCATTCTATGACTTCACACAATTCCATTCTATGACTTCACACCTCCATTCTGACTTCACACACCTCCATTCTGTGACATCACACACCTCCATTCTGTGACTTCACACACCTCCATTCTGATTTCACACAGCTCCATTCTATGAGTTTGCACACCTCCATTCTTTGACGTCACATACCTCCATTCTATGACATCACACACCTCCATTCTGTGACTTCACAAAACTACATTCTATGATTTCACACTCCTCCATACTATGACTTCACACAACTCCATCTATGACTTCACACACCTCCATTCTGACTTCACACACCTCCATTCTATGACTTCACAGACCTCGAATCTGTGATTTCACTCACCTGCACTGTATAACTTCATACTCCTCCATTCTATGACTTCCCACAGCTTCTTTCTATGACTTCACCCACCTCCAATCCATGACTACACACCTCCATTCTGACTTCACACACCTCCATTCTGTGACTTCACACACCTCCATTCTATGACTTCACACACCTCCATTCTATGACTTCACACAACTCCATTCTATGATTTCACACTCCTCCATACTATGACTTCACACAACTCCATCTATGACTTCACACACCTCCATTCAGACTTCACACACCTCCATTCTATGACTTCACAGACCTCGAATATGTGACTTCACTCACCTCCACTCTATGACTTCACACTCCACTATTCTATGACTTCCCACACCTCCTTTCTATGACTTCACCCACCTCAATTTTATGACTTCACACACGTCCCTTCTGTGACTTCACACATCTCCATTCTATGACCTCACACACCCTCATTCTATGATTTCACACACCTCCATTCTATGACTTCACACATCCATTTTGACTTCACACACCTCCAATATATGACTTCAAACACCTCAATTTTGTCACTTCACACACCTCCATTCTATGACCTCATACCCTCCATTCTGTGACTCCACACACCTCCATTCTATGACTTCACACAATTCCATTCTATGACTTCACCCACCTCCATTCTATGACTTCACACCTCCATTCTGACTTCACACACCTCCATTGTGTGACATCACACACCTCCATTCTATGACTTCACACACCTCTATTCTATGACTTCCCACACCTGCATTCTGACTTCACACACCTCCATTCTATGACTTCACACACTTCCATTCTGTGACTTCACACACCTCCATTCTATGAGTTCACACAACTCCATTCTGACTTCACACACCTCCATTCTATGACTTCACACACCTCCATTCTGAATTCACACAGCTCCATTCTGTGACTTCACAAAACTCCATTCTATTATTTCACACACCTCCATACTATGACTTCACACAACTGCATCTATGACTTCACACACCTCCATTCTGACTTCACACACCTCCATTCTATGACTTCACAGACCTCGAATCTGTGACTTCACTCACCTGCACTCTATGACTTCATACTCCTTCATTCTATGACTTCCCACACATTCTTTCTATGACTTCACCCACCTCCAATCTATGACTACACACCTCCATTCTTACTTCACACACCTCCATTCTGTGACTTCACACACCTCCATTCTGTGACTTCACACACCTTCATTTTTACTTCAGAAACATCCATTCTATGACTTCACACACCTCCATTCTATGACTTCACAAACCTCCATTAGCTGACTTCACACATCTCCATTTTGTCTTCACACACCTCCATTCTATGACTTCACACACTTCCATTCTATGACTTCACACACCTCCATTCTGTGACTTCACAAACCTCCATTCTGAGTCACACACCTCCATTCTGTGACTTCACACACCTGCATTCTGTGACTTCACACACCTCCATTGTGTGACTTCACATACTTCCATTCTATGACTTCACACACCTCCATTTTATGACTTCACACATCTCCATTCTGTGACTTCACACACCTCCATTCTATGACCTCACACACCCTCACTCTATGATTTCACACACCTCCATTCTATGACTTCACACATCCATTTTGAATTCACACACCTCCAATATATGACTTCAAACACGTCAATTCTGTAACTTCACACACCTCCATTCTATGACTTAATACCGTCCATTCTGTGACCTCACACACCTCCATTCTATGACTTCACACACTTCCATTCTATGACTTCACACACCTACATTCTGTGACTTTACACACCTCCATTCTGAGTTCACACACCGCCATTCTGTGACATCACACACCTCCATTCTGTGACTTCCCACACCTCCATTCTGTGACTTCACACACCTCCATTCTATGACTTCACACAATTCCATTCTATGACTTCACCCACCTCCATTCTATGACTTCACACCTCCATTCTGACTTCACACACCTCCATTCTGTGACATCACACACCTCCATTCTATGACTTCACACACTTCCATTTTATGACTTCACACACCTCCATTCTATGACTTCACACACCTCCATTCTATGACTTCCCACACCTGCATTCTGACTTCACACACCTCCAATCTAGGACTTCACACATCTTCTTTCTGTAACTTCCCACACTTCCAATGTTTGACCTCACAAACCTCCATTCCATGACTTCACACACCTCCATTCTATGAGTTCACACACCTCCATTATTTGACTTCACACACCTCCATTTTGACTTCACACACCTACATTCTGTGACTTCACACACCTCCATTTGTGACTTCACACACCACCATTTTGATTTCACACACCTCCGTTCTGTGACTTCACACACCTCTATTCTTTGACTTCACACACCTCCGTTTTGACTTCACACACTTCAATTCTGTGACTTCACACACCTCCATTCTGTGACTTCACCCACCACCCTTGTTTGACTTCACACACCTCCATCCTTTGACTTCACACACCTCCATTCCACGACTTCACACACCTCCATTCTATTAGTTCACACACATCCATTCTATGAGTTCACACACCACAATTTTGTCTTCACACACCTCCATTCTATGACTTCGCAAACCTCCATTCTGTGACTTCACACCCCTCCATTCTATGACTTCACACACCTCCATTCTATGATTTCACACATCCATTTTGACTTCACACACCTAAAATATATGACTTCATACCCGTCCATTCTGTGACTTCACACAACTCCATTCTATGACTTCACACACCTCCATTCTGTGACTTCATCCACCTCCATTCTGTGACTTCACACACCTCAATTCTCCGACTTCACACCCCTCCAATTTGACTTCACATACCTCCATTCTATGACTTCACAAACCTCCATTCTGTGACTTCACATACCTCCATTCTATGACTTCATACACCTCCATTCTGTGACTTCACACACCTCCATTCTATGACTTCACACACTCCCATTGTGACGTCACACACCTCCATTCTATGAGTTCACACACCTCCATTCTGACTTCACACACCTCCATTATATTAGTTCACACACGTCCATTCTGAATTCACACAGCTGAATTCTGTGACTTCACAAACCTCCATTTTATGATTTCACACACCTCCATACTATGACCTCACACAACTCCATCTATGACTTCACACACCTCCATTCTGACTTCACACACCTCTATTCTATGACTTCGCACACCTCAATTCTGACATCACACACCTCCATTCTATGACTTCACAGACCTCGAATCTGTGACTTCACTCACCTGCACTCGATGACTTCACACTCCTCCATTCTATGACTTCCCACTCCTGCATTCTGACTTCACACACCTCCATTCTATGACTTCACACACTTCCATTCTGTGACTTCACACACCTCCATTCTATGAGTTCACACACCTCCATTCTGACTTCACACACCTCCATTCTATGACTTCACACACCTCCATTCTGAATTCACACAGCTCCATTCTGTGACTTCACAAAACTCCATTCTATGATTTCACACACCTCCATACTATGACTTCACACAACTGCATCTATGACTTCACACTCCTCCATTCTGACTTCACACACCTCCATTCTATGACTTCACAGACCTCGAATCTGTGATTTCACTCACCTGCACTCTATGACTTCATACTCCTTCATTCTATGACTTCCCACACCTTCTTTCTATGACTTCACCCACCTCCAATCTATGACTACACACCTCCATTCTGACTTCACACACCTCCATTCTGTGACTTCACACACCTCCATTCTGTGAATTCACACACCTTCATTTTTACTTCAGAAACATCCATTCTATGACTTCACACACCTCCACTCTATGACTTCACAAACCTCCATTAGCTGACTTCACACATCTCCATTCTGACTTCACACACCTCCATTCTATGTCTTCACACACTTCCATTCTATGACTTCACACACCTCCATTCTGTGACTTCACAAACCTCCATTCTGAGTCACACACCTCCATTCTGTGACTTCACACACCTGCATTCTGTGACTTCACACACCTCCATTGTGTGACTTCACACACTTCCATTCTATGACTTCACACACCTCCATTTTATGACTTCACCCATCTCCATTCTGTGACTTCACACACCTCCATTCTATGACCTCACACACCCTCACTCTATGATTTCACAGACCTCCATTCTATGACTTCACACATCCATTTTGAATTCACACCCCTCCAATATATGACTTCAAACACCTCAATTCTGTAACTTCACACACCTCCATTCTATGACTTCATACCGTCCATTCTGTGACTTCACACACCTCCATTCTATGACTTCACACACCTCCATTCTGTGACTTCACACACCTCCATTCTATGACTTCACACACTTCCATTGTGACATCACACACCTCCATTCTATGAGTTCACACACCTCCATTCTATGACTTCACACACCTCCATTCTGACTTCACACACCTCCATTCTATGACTTCACAGACCTCGAAAATGTGACTTCACTCACCTCCACTCTATGACTTCACACTCCACTATTCTATGACTTCCCACTCCTCCTTTCTATGACTTCACCCACCTCAATTTTATGATTTCACACACCTCCCTTCTGTGACTTCACACACCTCCATTCTATGACCTCACACACCCTCATTCTATGATTTCACACACCTCCATTCTATGACTTCACACATCCATTTTGACTTCACACACCTCCAATATATGACTTCAAACACCTCAATTTTGTCACTTCACACACCTCCATTCTATGACCTCATACCCTCCATTCTGTGACTCCACACACCTCCATTCTATGACTTCACACAATTCCATTCTATGACTTCACCCACCTCCATTCTATGACTTCACACCTCCATTCTGACTTCACACACCTCCATTGTGTGACATCACACACCTCCATTCTATGACTTCACACACCTCTATTCTATGACTTCCCACACCTGCATTCTGACTTCACACACCTCCATTATATGACTTCACACACTTCCATTCTGTGACTTCACACACCTCCATTCTATGAGTTCACACAACTCCATTCTGACTTCACACACCTCCATTCTATGACTTCACACACCTCCATTCTGAATTCACACAGCTCCATTCTGTGACTTCACAAAACTCCATTCTATTATTTCACACACCTCCATACTATGACTTCACACAACTGCATCTATGACTTCACACACCTCCATTCTGACTTCATACACCTCCATTCTATGACTTCACAGACCTCGAATCTGTGACTTCACTCACCTGCACTCTATGATTTCATACTCCTTCATTCTATGACTTCCCACACCTTCTTTCTATGACTTCACCCACCTCCAATCTATGACTACACACCTCCATTCTGTGACTTTCCACACCTCCATTCTTTGACTTCACACACCTCTATTCTATGACTTCACACAATTCCATTCTATGACTTCACCCACCTCCATTCTATGACTTCACACACTTCCATTCTATGACTTCACACACCTACATTCTGTGACTTTACACACCTCCATTCTGAGTTCACACACCGCCATTCTGTGACATCACACACCTCCATTCTGTGACTTTCCACACCTCCATTCTGTGACTTCACACACCTCCATTCTATGACTTCACACCTCCATTCTGACTTCACACACCTCCATTCTGTGACATCACACACCTCCATTCTATGACTTCACACACTTCCATTTTATGACTTCACACACCTCCATTCTATGACTTCACACACCTCCATTCTATGACTTCCCACACCTGCATTCTGACTTCACACACCTCCAATCTAGGACTTCACACATCTTCTTTCTGTAACTTCCCACACTTCCAATGTTTGACTTCACAAACCTCCATTCCATGACTTCACACACCTCCATTCTATGAGTTCACACACCTCCATTATTTGACTTCACACACCTCCATTTTGACTTCACACACCTACATTCTGTGACTTCACACACCTCCATTTGTGACTTCACACACCACCATTTTGATTTCACACACCTCCGTTCTGTGACTTCACACACCTCTATTCTTTGACTTCACACACCTCCGTTTTGACTTCACACATTTCAATTCTGTGACTTCACACACCTCCATTCTGTGACTTCACACACCACCCTTGTTTGACTTCACACACCTCCATCCTTTGACTTCACACACCTCCATTCCACGACTTCACACACCTCCATTCTATTAGTTCACACACATCCATTCTATGAGTTCACACACCACAATTTTGTCTTCACACACCTACATTCTATGACTTCGCAAACCTCCATTCTGTGACTTCACACACCTCCATTCTATGACTTCACACACCTCCATTCTATGATTTCACACATCCATTTTGACTTCACACACCTAAAATATATGACTTCATACCCGTCCATTCTGTGACTTCACACAACTCCATTCTATGACTTCACACACCTCCATTCTGTGACTTCATCCACCTCCATTCTGTGACTTCACACACCTCAATTCTCCGACTTCACACCCCTCCAATTTGACTTCACATACCTCCATTCTATGACTTCACAAACCTCCATTCTGTGACTTCACATACCTCCATTCTATGACTTCATACACCTCCATTCTGTGACTTCACACACCTCCATTCTATGACTTCACACACTTCCATTGTGACGTCACACACCTCCATTCTATGAGTTCACACACCTCCATTCTGACTTCACACACCTCCATTATATTAGTTCACACACGTCCATTCTGAATTCACACAGCTGAATTCTGTGACTTCACAAAACTCCATTTTATGATTTCACACACCTCCATACTATGACCTCACACAACTCCATCTATGACTTCACACACCTCCATTCTGACTTCACACACCTCTATTCTATGACTTCGCACACCTCAATTCTGACATCACACACCTCCATTCTATGACTTCACAGACCTCGAATCTGTGACTTCACTCACCTGCACTCTATGACTTCACACTCCTCCATTCTATGACTTCCCACTCCTGCATTCTGACTTCACACGCCTCCATTCTATGACTTCACACACTTCCATTCTGTGACTTCACACACCTCCATTCTATGAGTTCACACACCTCCATTCTGACTTCACACACCTCCATTCTATGACTTCACACACCTCCATTCTGAATTCACACAGCTCCATTCTGTGACTTCACAAAACTCCATTCTATGATTTCACACACCTCCATACTATGACTTCACACAACTGCATCTATGACTTCACACTCCTCCATTCTGACTTCACACACCTCCATTCTATGACTTCACAGACCTCGAATCTGTGACTTCACTCACCTGCACTCTATGACTTCATACTCCTTCATTCTATGACTTCCCACACCTCCTTTCTATGACTTCACCCACCTCCATTTTATGACTTCACACACCTCCATTCTGTGACTTCACACATCCATTTTGACTTCACACACCTCCAATATATGACTTCAAACACCTCAATTCTGTCACTTCACACACCTCCATTCTATGACCTCATACCCTCCATTC
Organism: Megascapheus bottae; assembly: GCA_024803745.1. NCBI lineage: Eukaryota > Metazoa > Chordata > Mammalia > Rodentia > Geomyidae > Megascapheus > Megascapheus bottae. The sequence goes on along the minus strand of JANJXV010000800.1, from coordinate 300,150 downwards.
TGTGACTCCACACACCTCCATTCTATGACTTCACACAATTCCATTCTATGACTTCACCCACCTCCATTCTATGACTTCACACCTCCATTCTGACTTCACACACCTCCATTCTGTGATATCACACACCTCCATTCTATGACTTCCCACACCTCCATTCTATGACTTCCCACACCTGCATTCTGACTTCACACACCTCCATTCTATGACTTAACGCATCTTCTTTCTGTAACTTCCCACACTTCCAATGTTTGACTTCACGATCCTCCATTCCAAGACTTCACACACCTCCATTCTATGAGTTCACACACCTCCATTCTTTGACTTCACACACCTCCATTTTGACTTCACACACCTACATTCTGTGACTTCACACACCTCCATTTGTGACTTCACACACCACCATTTTGATTTCACACACCTCCATTCTGTGACTTCACACACCTCCATTCTTTGAGTTCACACACCTCCGTTTTGACTTCACACACTTCCATTCTGTGACTTTACACACCTCCATTATGTGACTTCACACACCACCATTGTTTGACTTCACACACCTCTATTCTTTGACTTCACACACCTCCATTCCACGACTTCACACACCTCCATTCTATTAGGTCACACACTTCCATTCTATGAGTTCACACACCACAATTTTGTCTTCACACACCTCCATTTTATGACTTCGCAAACCTCCATTCTGTGACTTCACACACCTCCATTCAGAGTTCACACACCTCCATTCGGTGACTTCACACACATCCATTCTGACTTCACACACCTCAGTTCTATGACTTCACACACTTCCATTCTATGACTTCACACACCTCCATTCTGTGACTTCACCCACCTCCATTCTGTGACTTCATACACCTCCATTCTCCGACTTCACACCCCTCCAATTTGACTTCACATACCTGCATTCTCTGACTTCACAAACCTCCATTCTGTGACTTCACCCACCTCCATTCTGTGACTTCACACACCTCTATTCTATGACTTCACACACTTCCATTGTGACGTCACACACCTCCATTCTATGAGTTCACACACCTCCATTCTGACTTCACACACCTCCATTCTATTACTTCACACACCTCCATTCTGAATTCACACAGCTCAATTCTGTGACTTCACAAAACTCCATTCTATGATTTCACACACCACCATACTATGACTTCACACACCTCCATTCTGACTTCACTCACCTCTATTCTATGACTTCGCACACCTCAATTCTGACATCACACACCTCCATTCTATGGCTTCACAGACCTCGAATCTGTGACTTCACTCACCTGCAATCTATGACTTCACACTCCTCCATTCTATAACTTCCCACACCTCCTTTCTATGACTTCACCCACCTCCAATCTATGACTACACACCTCCATTCTGACTTCACACACCTCCATTCTGTGACTTCACACACCTCCATTCTATAACTTCACACACCTTCATTTTTCCTTCAGAAACATCCATTTTATGACCTCACACACCTCCATTCTATGACTTCACAAACCTCCATTCTGTGACTTCACACACCTCCATTCTGAGTTCACACACCTCCATTCTGTGACTTCACACACCTCCATTCTATGACCTCACACACCCTCATTCTATGATTTCACACACCTCCATTCTATGACTTCACACATCCATTTTGATTTCACACATCTCTAATACATGACGTCAAACACCTCAATTCTGTGATTTCACACACCTCCATTCTATGACTTCACACACTTCCATTCTATGACTTCACACACCTCCATTCTGTGTTCACACACCTCAATTCTGTGACTTCACCCACCTCCATTCTGACTTCACACTCCTCCATTCTATGACTTCACACACCTGCATTCTATGACGTCACACACCTCCATTCTTTGACTTCACACACCTAAATTCTGTGTTGACACACCTCCATTCTGTGACTTCACACACCTCCATTCTGACTTCACACAGCTCCATTCTATGGTTTGCACACCTCCATTCTTTGACGTCACACACCTCCATTCTATGACTTCACACAACTCCATCTATGACTTCACACACCTCCATTCTGACTTCACACACCTCCATTCTATGACTTCACACATCTCCATTCTGTGACTTCACAAAACTCCATTCTATCATTTCACACACCTCGATACTATGACTTCACACAACTCCATCTATGACTTCACACACCTCCATTCTGACTTCACACACCTCCATTCTATGACTTCACAGACCTCGAATCTGTGACTTCACTCGCCTGCACTCTATGACTTCATACTCCTCCATTCTATGACTTCCCACAGCTTCTTTCTATGACTTCACCCACCTCCAATCTACGACTACTCACCTCTATTCTGACTTCACACACCTCCATTCTGTGACTTCACACACCTCCATTCTATGACTTCACACACCTTCATTTTTACTTCAGAAACATCCATTCTATGACTTCACACACCTCCATTCTATGACTTCACAAACCTCCATTAGGTGACTTTACACATCTCCATTCTGACTTCACACACCTCCATTCTATGACTTCACACACTTCCTTTCTATGACTTCACACCCCTCCATTCTGTGACTTCTCAAACCTCCATTCTGAGTCACACACCTCCATTCTGTGACTTCACTCACCTCCATTGTGTGACTTCACACACTTCCATTCTATGACTTCACACACCTCCATTTTTTGACTTCACAAATCTCCATTCTGTGACTTCACACACCTCCGTTCTATGACCTCACACAACCTCACTCTATGATTTCACACACCTCCATTCTATGACTTCACACATCCATTTTGAATTCACACCCCTCCAATATATGACTTCAAACACCTCAATTCTGTAACTTCACACACCTCCATTCTATAACTTCATACCGTCCATTCTGTGACTTCACACACCGCCATTCTATGACTTCACAAACTTCCATTCTGTGACTTCACACACCTCCATTCTATGACTTCACACACTTCCATTGTGACATCACACACCTCCATTCTATGAGTTCACACACCTCCATCTATGATTTCACACTCCTCCATTCTGACTTCACACACCTCCATTCTATGACTTCACAGACCTCGAATATGTGACTTCACTCACCTCCACTCTATGACTTCACACTCCACTATTCTATGACTTCCCACACCTCCTTTCTATGACTTCACCCACCTCCATTTTATGACTTCACACACCTCCATTCTGTGACTTCACACACCTCCATTCTGTGACCTCACACACCCTCATTCTATGATTTCACACACTTCCATTGTATGACTTCACACATCCATTTTGACTTAACACACCTCCAATATATGACTTCAAACACCTCAATTGTGTCACTTCACACACCTCCATTCTATGACCTCATACCCTCCATTCTGTGACTCCACACACCTCCATTCTATGACTTCACACAATTCCATTCTATGACTTCACACCTCCATTCTGACTTCACACACCTCCATTCTGTGACATCACACACCTCCATTCTGTGACTTCACACACCTCCATTCTGATTTCACACAGCTCCATTCTATGAGTTTGCACACCTCCATTCTTTGACGTCACATACCTCCATTCTATGACATCACACACCTCCATTCTGTGACTTCACAAAACTACATTCTATGATTTCACACTCCTCCATACTATGACTTCACACAACTCCATCTATGACTTCACACACCTCCATTCTGACTTCACACACCTCCATTCTATGACGTCACAGACCTCGAATCTGTGATTTCACTCACCTGCACTCTATAACTTCATACTCCTCCATTCTATGACTTCCCACAGCTTCTTTCTATGACTTCACCCACCTCCAATCTATGACTACACACCTCCATTCTGACTTCACACACCTCCATTCTGTGACTTCACACACCTCCATTCTATGACTTCACACACCTCCATTCTATGACTTCACACAACTCCATTCTATGATTTCACACTCCTCCATACTATGACTTCACACAACTCCATCTATGACTTCACACACCTCCATTCAGACTTCACACACCTCCATTCTATGACTTCACAGACCTCGAATATGTGACTTCACTCACCTCCACTCTATGACTTCACACACCACTATTCTATGACTTCCCACACCTCCTTTCTATGACTTCACCCACCTCAATTTTATGACTTCACACACCTCCCTTCTGTGACTTCACACATCTCCATTCTATGACCTCACACACCCTCATTCTATGATTTCACACACCTCCATTCTATGACTTCACACATCCATTTTGACTTCACACACCTCCAATATATGACTTCAAACACCTCAATTTTGTCACTTCACACACCTCCATTCTATGACCTCATACCCTCCATTCTGTGACTCCACACACCTCCATTCTATGACTTCACACAATTCCATTCTATGACTTCACCCACCTCCATTCTATGACTTCACACCTCCATTCTGACTTCACACACCTCCATTGTGTGACATCACACACCTCCATTCTATGACTTCACACACCTCTATTCTATGACTTCCCACACCTGCATTCTGACTTCACACACCTCCATTCTATGACTTCACACACTTCCATTCTGTGACTTCACACACCTCCATTCTATGAGTTCACACAACTCCATTCTGACTTCACACACCTCCATTCTATGACTTCACACACCTCCATTCTGAATTCACACAGCTCCATTCTGTGACTTCACAAAACTCCATTCTATTATTTCACACACCTCCATACTATGACTTCACACAACTGCATCTGTGACTTCACACACCTCCATTCTGACTTCACACACCTCCATTCTATGACTTCACAGACCTCGAATCTGTGACTTCACTCACCTGCACTCTATGACTTCATACTCCTTCATTCTATGACTTCCCACACCTTCTTTCTATGACTTCACCCACCTCCAATCTATGACTACACACCTCCATTCTGACTTCACACACCTCCATTCTGTGACTTCACACACCTCCATTCTGTGACTTCACACACCTTCATTTTTACTTCAGAAACATCCATTCTATGACTTCACACACCTCCATTCTATGACTTCACAAACCTCCATTAGCTGACTTCACACATCTCCATTTTGTCTTCACACACCTCCATTCTATGACTTCACACACTTCCATTCTATGACTTCACACACCTCCATTCTGTGACTTGACAAACCTCCATTCTGAGTCACACACCTCCATTCTGTGACTTCACACACCTGCATTCTGTGACTTCACACACCTCCATTGTGTGACTTCACACACTTCCATTCTATGACTTCACACACCTCCATTTTATGACTTCACACATCTCCATTCTGTGACTTCACACACCTCCATTCTATGACCTCACACACCCTCACTCTATGATTTCACACACCTCCATTCTATGACTTCACACATCCATTTTGAATTCACACACCTCCAATATATGACTTCAAACACGTCAATTCTGTAACTTCACACACCTCCATTCTATGACTTAATACCGTCCATTCTGTGACCTCACACACCTCCATTCTATGACTTCACACACTTCCATTCTATGACTTCACACACCTACATTCTGTGACTTTACACACCTCCATTCTGAGTTCACACACCGCCATTCTGTGACATCACACACCTCCATTCTGTGACTTTCCACACCTCCATTCTGTGACTTCACACACCTCCATTCTATGACTTCACACAATTCCATTCTATGACTTCACCCACCTCCATTCTATGACTTCACACCTCCATTCTGACTTCACACACCTCCATTCTGTGACATCACACACCTCCATTCTATGACTTCACACACTTCCATTTTATGACTTCACACACCTCCATTCTATGACTTCACACACCTCCATTCTATGACTTCCCACACCTGCATTCTGACTTCACACACCTCCAATCTAGGACTTCACACATCTTCTTTCTGTAACTTCCCACACTTCCAATGTTTGACTTCACAAACCTCCATTCCATGACTTCACACACCTCCATTCTATGAGTTCACACACCTCCATTATTTGACTTCACACACCTCCATTTTGACTTCACACACCTACATTCTGTGACTTCACACACCTCCATTTGTGACTTCACACACCACCATTTTGATTTCACACACCTCCGTTCTGTGACTTCACACACCTCTATTCTTTGACTTCACACACCTCCGTTTTGACTTCACACACTTCAATTCTGTGACTTCACACAGCTCCATTCTGTGACTTCACACACCACCCTTGTTTGACTTCACACACCTCCATCCTTTGACTTCACACACCTCCATTCCACGACTTCACACACCTCCATTCTATTAGTTCACACACATCCATTCTATGAGTTCACACACCACAATTTTGTCTTCACACACCTCCATTCTATGACTTCGCAAACCTCCATTCTGTGACTTCACACACCTCCATTCTATGACTTCACACACCTCCATTCTATGATTTCACACATCCATTTTGACTTCACACACCTAAAATATATGACTTCATACCCGTCCATTCTGTGACTTCACACAACTCCATTCTATGACTTCACACACCTCCATTCTGTGACTTCATCCACCTCCATTCTGTGACTTCACACACCTCAATTCTCCGACTTCACACCCCTCCAATTTGACTTCACATACCTCCATTCTATGACTTCACAAACCTCCATTCTGTGACTTCACATACCTCCATTCTATGACTTCATACACCTCCATTCTGTGACTTCACACACCTCCATTCTATGACTTCACACACTTCCATTGTGACGTCACACACCTCCATTCTATGAGTTCACACACCTCCATTCTGACTTCACACACCTCCATTATATTAGTTCACACACGTCCATTCTGAATTCACACAGCTGAATTCTGTGACTTCACAAAACTCCATTTTATGATTTCACACACCTCCATACTATGACCTCACACAACTCCATCTATGACTTCACACACCTCCATTCTGACTTCACACACCTCTATTCTATGACTTCGCACACCTCAATTCTGACATCACACACCTCCATTCTATGACTTCACAGACCTCGAATCTGTGACTTCACTCACCTGCACTCGATGACTTCACACTCCTCCATTCTATGACTTCCCACTCCTGCATTCTGACTTCACACACCTCCATTCTATGACTTCACACACTTCCATTCTGTGACTTAACACACCTCCATTCTATGAGTTCACACACCTCCATTCTGACTTCACACACCTCCATTCTATGACTTCACACACCTCCATTCTGAATTCACACAGCTCCATTCTGTGACTTCACAAAACTCCATTCTATGATTTCACACACCTCCATACTATGACTTCACACAACTGCATCTATGACTTCACACTCCTCCATTCTGACTTCACACACCTCCATTCTATGACTTCACAGACCTCGAATCTGTGACTTCACTCACCTGCACTCTATGACTTCATACTCCTTCATTCTATGACTTCCCACACCTTCTTTCTATGACTTCACCCACCTCCAATCTATGACTACACACCTCCATTCTGACTTCACACACCTCCATTCTGTGACTTCACACACCTCCATTCTGTGAATTCACACACCTTCATTTTTACTTCAGAAACATCCATTCTATGACTTCACACACCTCCACTCTATGACTTCACAAACCTCCATTAGCTGACTTCACACATCTCCATTCTGACTTCACACACCTCCATTCTATGTCTTCACACACTTCCATTCTATGACTTCACACACCTCCATTCTGTGACTTCACAAACCTCCATTCTGAGTCACACACCTCCATTCTGTGACTTCACACACCTGCATTCTGTGACTTCACACACCTCCATTGTGTGACTTCACACACTTCCATTCTATGACTTCACACACCTCCATTTTATGACTTCACCCATCTCCATTCTGTGACTTCACACACCTCCATTCTATGACCTCACACACCCTCACTCTATGATTTCACAGACCTCCATTCTATGACTTCACACATCCATTTTGAATTCACACCCCTCCAATATATGACTTCAAACACCTCAATTCTGTAACTTCACACACCTCCATTCTATGACTTCATACCGTCCATTCTGTGACTTCACACACCTCCATTCTATGACTTCACACACCTCCATTCTGTGACTTCACACACCTCCATTCTATGACTTCACACACTTCCATTGTGACATCACACACCTCCATTCTATGAGTTCACACACCTCCATTCTATGACTTCACACACCTCCATTCTGACTTCACACACCTCCATTCTATGACTTCACAGACCTCGAATATGTGACTTCACTCACCTCCACTCTATGACTTCACACTCCAATATTCTATGACTTCCCACTCCTCCTTTCTATGACTTCACCCACCTCAATTTTATGACTTCACACACCTCCCTTCTGTGACTTCACACACCTCCATTCTATGACCTCACACACCCTCATTCTATGATTTCACACACCTCCATTCTATGACTTCACACATCCATTTTGACTTCAAACACCTCCAATATATGACTTCAAACACCTCAATTTTGTCACTTCACACACCTCCATTCTATGACCTCATACCCTCCATTCTGTGACTCCACACACCTCCATTCTATGACTTAATACCGTCCATTCTGTGACCTCACACACCTCCATTCTATGACTTCACACACTTCCATTCTATGACTTCACACACCTACATTCTGTGACTTTACACACCTCCATTCTGAGTTCACACACCGCCATTCTGTGACATCACACACCTCCATTCTGTGACTTTCCACACCTCCATTCTGTGACTTCACACACCTCCATTCTATGACTTCACACAATTCCATTCTATGACTTCACCCACCTCCATTCTATGACTTCACACCTCCATTCTGACTTCACACACCTCCATTCTGTGACATCACACACCTCCATTCTATGACTTCACACACTTCCATTTTATGACTTCACACACCTCCATTCTATGACTTCACACACCTCCATTCTATGACTTCCCACACCTGCATTCTGACTTCACACACCTCCAATCTAGGACTTCACACATCTTCTTTCTGTAACTTCCCACACTTCCAATGTTTGACTTCACAAACCTCCATTCCATGACTTCACACACCTCCATTCTATGAGTTCACACACCTCCATTATTTGACTTCACACACCTCCATTTTGACTTCACACACCTACATTCTGTGACTTCACACACCTCCATTTGTGACTTCACACACCACCATTTTGATTTCACACACCTCCGTTCTGTGACTTCACACACCTCTATTCTTTGACTTCACACACCTCCGTTTTGACTTCACACACTTCAATTCTGTGACTTCACACACCTCCATTCTGTGACTTCACACACCACCCTTGTTTGACTTCACACACCTCCATCCTTTGACTTCACACACCTCCATTCCACGACTTCACACACCTCCATTCTATTAGTTCACACACATCCATTCTATGAGTTCACACACCACAATTTTGTCTTCACACACCTCCATTCTATGACTTCGCAAACCTCCATTCTGTGACTTCACACACCTCCATTCTATGACTTCACACACCTCCATTCTATGATTTCACACATCCATTTTGACTTCACACACCTAAAATATATGACTTCATACCCGTCCATTCTGTGACTTCACACAACTCCATTCTATGACTTCACACACCTCCATTCTGTGACTTCATCCACCTCCATTCTGTGACTTCACACACCTCAATTCTCCGACTTCACACCCCTCCAATTTGACTTCACATACCTCCATTCTATGACTTCACAAACCTCCATTCTGTGACTTCACATACCTCCATTCTATGACTTCATACACCTCCATTCTGTGACTTCACACACCTCCATTCTATGACTTCACACACTTCCATTGTGACGTCACACACCTCCATTCTATGAGTTCACACACCTCCATTCTGACTTCACACACCTCCATTATATTAGTTCACACACGTCCATTCTGAATTCACACAGCTGAATTCTGTGACTTCACAAAACTCCATTTTATGATTTCACACACCTCCATACTATGACCTCACACAACTCCATCTATGACTTCACACACCTCCATTCTGACTTCACACACCTCTATTCTATGACTTCGCACACCTCAATTCTGACATCACACACCTCCATTCTATGACTTCACAGACCTCGAATCTGTGACTTCACTCACCTGCACTCGATGACTTCACACTCCTCCATTCTATGACTTCCCACTCCTGCATTCTGACTTCACACACCTCCATTCTATGACTTCACACACTTCCATTCTGTGACTTCACACACCTCCATTCTATGAGTTCACACACCTCCATTCTGACTTCACACACCTCCATTCTATGACTTCACACACCTCCATTCTGAATTCACACAGCTCCATTCTGTGACTTCACAAAACTCCATTCTATGATTTCACACACCTCCATACTATGACTTCACACAACTGCATCTATGACTTCACACTCCTCCATTCTGACTTCACACACCTCCATTCTATGACTTCACAGACCTCGAATCTGTGACTTCACTCACCTGCACTCTATGACTTCATACTCCTTCATTCTATGACTTCCCACACCTTCTTTCTATGACTTCACCCACCTCCAATCTATGACTACACACCTCCATTCTGACTTCACACACCTCCATTCTGTGACTTCACACACCTCCATTCTGTGAATTCACACACCTTCATTTTTACTTCAGAAACATCCATTCTATGACTTCACACACCTCCACTCTATGACTTCACAAACCTCCATTAGCTGACTTCACACATCTCCATTCTGACTTCACACACCTCCATTCTATGTCTTCACACACTTCCATTCTATGACTTCACACACCTCCATTCTGTGACTTCACAAACCTCCATTCTGAGTCACACACCTCCATTCTGTGACTTCACACACCTGCATTCTGTGACTTCACACACCTCCATTGTGTGACTTCACACACTTCCATTCTATGACTTCACACACCTCCATTTTATGACTTCACCCATCTCCATTCTGTGACTTCACACACCTCCATTCTATGACCTCACACACCCTCACTCTATGATTTCACAGACCTCCATTCTATGACTTCACACATCCATTTTGAATTCACACCCCTCCAATATATGACTTCAAACACCTCAATTCTGTAACTTCACACACCTCCATTCTATGACTTCATACCGTCCATTCTGTGACTTCACACACCTCCATTCTATGACTTCACACACCTCCATTCTGTGACTTCACACACCTCCATTCTATGACTTCACACACTTCCATTGTGACATCACACACCTCCATTCTATGAGTTCACACACCTCCATTCTATGACTTCACACACCTCCATTCTGACTTCACACACCTCCATTCTATGACTTCACAGACCTCGAATATGTGACTTCACTCACCTCCACTCTATGACTTCACACTCCACTATTCTATGACTTCCCACTCCTCCTTTCTATGACTTCACCCACCTCAATTTTATGACTTCACACACCTCCCTTCTGTGACTTCACACACCTCCATTCTATGACCTCACACACCCTCATTCTATGATTTCACACACCTCCATTCTATGACTTCACACATCCATTTTGACTTCAAACACCTCCAATATATGACTTCAAACACCTCAATTTTGTCACTTCACACACCTCCATTCTATGACCTCATACCCTCCATTCTGTGACTCCACACACCTCCATTCTATGACTTCACACAATTCCATTCTATGACTTCACCCACCTCCATTCTATGACTTCACACCTCCATTCTGACTTCACACACCTCCATTGTGTGACATCACACACCTCCATTCTATGACTTCACACACCTCTATTCTATGACTTCCCACACCTGCATTCTGACTTCACACACCTCCATTCTATGACTTCACACAATTCCATTCTGTGACTTCACACACCTCCATTCTATGAGTTCACACAACTCCATTCTGACTTCACACACCTCCATTCTATGACTTCACACACCTCCATTCTGAATTCACACAGCTCCATTCTGTGACTTCACAAAACTCCATTCTATTATTTCACACACCTCCATACTATGACTTCACACAACTGCATCTATGACTTCACACACCTCCATTCTGACTTCATACACCTCCATTCTATGACTTCACAGACCTCGAATCTGTGACTTCACTCACCTGCACTCTATGACTTCATACTCCTTCATTCTATGACTTCCCACACCTTCTTTCTATGACTTCACCCACCTCCAATCTATGACTACACACCTCCATTCTGTGACTTTCCACACCTCCATTCTTTGACTTCACACACCTCTATTCTATGACTTCACACAATTCCATTCTATGACTTCACCCACCTCCATTCTATGACTTCACACACTTCCATTCTATGACTTCACACACCTACATTCTGTGACTTTACACACCTCCATTCTGAGTTCACACACCGCCATTCTGTGACATCACACACCTCCATTCTGTGACTTTCCACACCTCCATTCTGTGACTTCACACACCTCCATTCTATGACTTCACACAATTCCATTCTATGACTTCACCCACCTCCATTCTATGACTTCACACCTCCATTCTAACTTCACACACCTCCATTTTGTGACATCACACACCTCCATTCTATGACTTCACACACTTCCATTTTATGACTTCACACACCTCCATTCTATGACTTCACACACCTCCATTCTATGACTTCCCACACCTGCATTCTGACTTCACACACCTCCAATCTAGGACTTCACACATCTTCTTTCTGTAACTTCCCACACTTCCAATGTTTGACTTCACAAACCTCCATTCCATGACTTCACACACCTCCATTCTATGAGTTCACACACCTCCATTATGTGACTTCACACACCTCCATTTTGACTTCACACACCTACATTCTGTGACTTCACACACCTCCATTTGTGACTTCACACACCACCATTTTGATTTCACACACCTCCTTTCTGTGACTTCACACACCTCTATTCTTTGACTTCACACACCTCCGTTTTGACTTCACACACTTCAATTCTGTGACTTCACACACCTCCATTCTGTGACTTCACACACCACCCTTGTTTGACTTCACACACCTCCATCCTTTGACTTCACACACCTCCATTCCACGACTTCACACACCTCCATTCTATTAGTTCACACACATCCATTCTATTAGTTCACACACCACAATTTTGTCTTCACACACCTCCATTCTATGACTTCGCATACCTCCATTCTGTGACTTCACACACCTCCATTCTATGACTTCACACACCTCCATTCTATGATTTCACACATCCATTTTGACTTCACACACCTAAAATATATGACTTCATACCCGTCCATTCTGTGACTTCACACAACTCCATTCTATGACTTCACACACCTCCATTCTGTGACTTCATCCACCTCCATTCTGTGACTTCACACACCTCCATTCTCCGACTTCACACCCCTCCAATTTGACTTCACATACCTCCATTCTATGACTTCACAAACCTCCATTCTGTGACTTCACATACCTCCATTCTATGACTTCATACACCTCCATTCTGTGACTTCACACACCTCCATTCTATGACTTCACACACTTCCATTGTGACGTCACACACCTCCATTCTATGAGTTCACACACCTCCATTCTGACTTCACACACCTCCATTATATTAGTTCACACACGTCCATTCTGAATTCACACAGCTGAATTCTGTGACTTCACAAAACTCCATTTTATGATTTCACACACCTCCATACTATGACCTCACACAACTCCATCTATGACTTCACACACCTCCATTCTGACTTCACACACCTCTATTCTATGACTTCGCACACCTCAATTCTGACATCACACACCTCCATTCTATGACTTCACAGACCTCGAATCTGTGACTTCACTCACCTGCACACGATGACTTCACACTCCTCCATTCTATGACTTCCCACACCTGCATTCTGACTTCACACACCTCCATTCTATGACTTCACACACTTCCATTCTGTGACTTCACACACCTCCATTCTATGAGTTCACACACCTCCATTCTGACTTCACACACCTCCATTCTATGACTTCACACACCTCCATTCTGAATTCACACAGCTCCATTCTGTGACTTCACAAAACTCCATTCTATGATTTCACACACCTCCATACTATGACTTCACACAACTGCATCTATGACTTCACACACCTCCATTCTGACTTCACACACCTCCATTCTATGACTTCACAGACCTCGAATCTGTGACTTCACTCACCTGCACTCTATGACTTCATACTCCTTCATTCTATGACTTCCCACAACTTCTTTCTATGACTTCACCCACCTCCAATCTATGACTACACACCTCCATTCTGACTTCACACACCTCCATTCTGTGACTTCACACACCTCCATTCTGTGAATTCACACACCTTCATTTTTACTTCAGAAACATCCATTCTATGACTTCACACACCTCCACTCTATGACTTCACAAACCTCCATTAGCTGACTTCACACATCTCCATTCTGAATTCACACACCTCCATTCTATGACTTCACACACTTCCATTCTATGACTTCACACACCTCCATTCTGTGACTTCACAAACGTCCATTCTGAGTCACATACCTCCATTCTGTGACTTCACACACCTGCATTCTGTGACTTCACACACCTCCATTGTGTGACTTCACACACTTCCATTCTATGACTTCACACACCTCCATTTTATGACTTCACCCATCTCCATTCTGTGACTTCACACACCTCCATTCTATGACCTCACACACCCTCACTCTATGTTTTCACACACCTCCATTCTATGACTTCACACATCCATTTTGAATTCACACCCCTCCAATATATGACTTCAAACACCTCAATTCTGTAACTTCACACACCTCCATTCTATGACTTCATACCGTCCATTCTGTCACTTCACACACGTCCATTCTATGACTTCACACACTTCCATTCTGTGACTTCACACACCTCCATTCTATGACTTCACACACTTCCATTGTGACATCACACACCTCCATTCTATGAGTTCACACACCTCCATTCTATGACTTCACACACCTCCATTCTGACTTCACACACCTCCATTCTATGACTTCACAGACCTCGAATATGTGACTTCACTCACCTCCACTCTATGACTTCACACTCCACTATTCCATGACTTCCCACTCCTCCTTTCTATGACTTCACCCACCTCCATTTTATGACTTCACACACCTCCCTTCTGTGACTTCACACACCTCCATTCTATGACCTCACACACCCTCATTCTATGATTTCACACACCTCCATTCTATGACATCACACATCCATTTTGACTTCACACACCTCCAATATATGACTTCAAACACCTCAATTTTGTCACTTCACACACCTCCATTCTATGACCTCATACCCTCCATTCTGTGACTCCACACACCTCCATTCTATGACTTCACACAATTCCATTCTATGACTTCACCCACCTCCATTCTATGACTTCACACCTCCATTCTGACTTCACACACCTCCATTGTGTGACATCACACACCTCCATTCTATGACTTCACACACCTCTATTCTATGACTTCCCACACCTGCATTCTGACTTCACACACCTCCATTCTATGACTTCACACACTTCCATTCTGTGACTTCACACACCTCCATTCTATGAGTTCACACAACTCCATTCTGACTTCACACACCTCCATTCTATGACTTCACACACCTCCATTCTGAATTCACACAGCTCCATTCTGTGACTTCACAAAACTCCATTCTATTATTTCACACACCTCCATACTATGACTTCACACAACTGCATCTATGACTTCACACACCTCCATTCTGACTTCATACACCTCCATTCTATGACTTCACAGACCTCGAATCTGTGACTTCACTCACCTGCACTCTATGAATTCATACTCCTTCATTCTATGACTTCCCACACCTTCTTTCTATGACTTCGCCCACCTCCAATCTATGACTACACACCTCCATTCTGACTTCACACACCTCCATTCTGTGACTTCACACACCTCCATTCTGTGACTTCACACACCTTCATTTTTACTTCAGAAACATCCATTCTTTGACTTCACACACCTCCATTCTATGACTTCACAAACCTCCATAACCTGACTTCACACATCTCCATTGTGTCTTCACACACCTCCATTCTATGACTTCACACACTTCCATTCTATGACTTCACACACCTCCATTCTGTGACTTCACAAACCTCCATTCTGAGTCACACACCTCCATTCTGTGACTTCACACACCTGCATTCTGTGACTTCACACACCTCCATTGTGTGACTTCACACACTTCCATTCTATGACTTCACACACCTCCATTTTATGACTTCACACATCTCCATTCTGTGACTTCACACACCTCCATTCTATGACCTCACACACCCTCACTCTATGATTTCACACACCTCCATTCTATGACTTCACACATCCATTTTGAATTCACACACCTCCAATATATGACTTCAAACACGTCAATTCTCTAACTTCACACACCTCCATTCTATGACTTAATACCGTCCATTCTGTGACCTCACACACCTCCATTCTATGACTTCACACACTTCCATTCTATGAATTCACACACCTACATTCTGTGACTTTACACACCTCCATTCTGAGTTCTCACACAGCCATTCTGTGACATCACACACCTCCATTCTGTGACTTCCCACACCTCCATTCTGTGACTTCACACACCTCCATTCTATGACTTCACACAATTCCATTCTATGACTTCACCCACCTCCATTCTATGACTTCACACCTCCATTCTGACTTCACACACCTCCATTCTGTGACATCACACACCTACATTCTATGACTTCACACACTTCCATTTTATGACTTCACACACCTCCATTCTATGACTTCACACACCTCCATTCTATGACTTCCCACACCTGCATTCTGACTTCACACACCTCCATTCTAGGACTTCACACATCTTCTTTCTGTAACTTCCCACACTTCCAATGTTTGACTTCACAAACCTCCATTCCATGACCTCACACACCTCCATTGTATGAGTTCACACACCTCTATTCTTTGACTTCACACACCTCCGTTTTGACTTCACACACTTCAATTCTGTGACTTCACACACCTCCATTCTGTGACTTCACACACCACCCTTGTTTGACTTCACACACCTCCATCCTTTGACTTCACACACCTCCATTCCACGACTTCACACACCTCCATTCTATTAGTTCACACACATCCATTCTATGAGTTCACACACCACAATTTTGTCTTCACACACCTCCATTCTATGACTTCGCAAACCTCCATTCTGTGACTTCACACACCTCCATTCTATGACTTCACACACCTCCATTCTATGATTTCACACATCCATTTTGACTTCACACACCTAAAATATATGACTTCATACCCGTCCATTCTGTGACTTCACACAACTCCATTCTATGACTTCACACACCTCCATTCTGTGACTTCATCCACCTCCATTCTGTGACTTCACACACCTCCATTCTCCGACTTCACACCCCTCCAATTTGACTTCACATACCTCCACTCTATGACTTCACAAACCTCCATTCTGTGACTTCACATACCTCCATTCTATGACTTCATACACCTCCATTCTGTGACTTCACACACCTCCATTCTATGACTTCACACACTTCCATTGTGACGTCACACACCTCCATTCTATGAGTTCACACACCTCCATTCTGACTTCACACACCTCCATTATATTAGTTCACACACGTCCATTCTGAATTCACACAGCTGAATTCTGTGACTTCACAAAACTCCATTTTATGATTTCACACACCTCCATACTATGACCTCACACAACTCCATCTATGACTTCACACACCTCCATTCTGACTTCACACACCTCTATTCTATGACTTCGCACACCTCAATTCTGACATCACACACCTCCATTCTATGACTTCACAGACCTCGAATCTGTGACTTCACTCACCTGCACTCGATGACTTCACACTCCTCCATTCTATGACTTCCCACACCTCCTTTCTATGACTTCACCCACCTCCAATCTATGACTACACACCTCCATTCTGACTTCACACACCTCCATTCTGTGACTTCACACACCTCCATTCTATGAATTCACACACCTTAATTTTTCCTTCAGAAACATCCATTCTATGACCTCACTCACCTCCATTCTATGACTTCACAAACCTCCATTCTGTGACTTCACACATCCATTCTGAGTTCACACAACTCCATTCGGTGACTTCACACATCTCCATTCTGACTTCACACACCTCCATTCTATGACTTCACAAACTTCCATTCTAGGACTTCACACACCTCCATTCTGTGACTTCACAAACCTCCATTCTGAGTTCACACACCTCCATTCTGTGACTTCACACCCCTCCATTGTGTGACTTCACACACTTCCATTCTATTACTTCACACACCTCCATTTTATAACTTCACACACCTCCATTCTGTGACTTCACACACCTCCATTCTATGACCTCACACACCCTCATTCTATGATTACACACACCTCCATTCTATGACTTCACACATCCATTTTGACTTCACACACCTCTAATATATGACTTCAAACACCTCAATTCTGTGACTTCACACACCTCCATTCTATGACTTCACAAACTTACATTCTATGATTTCACATACCTCCATGCTATGGCTTCACACACCTCCATTCTGTGACTTCACACACCTCCATTCTGAGTTCACAGACCCCCATTCTGTGACTTCACACACCTCCATTCTATGACTTGACACACTTCCATTGTGACATCACACACCTCCATTCTATGAGTTCACACACCTCCATTCTATGACTTCACACACCTCCATTCTGACTTCACACACCTCCATTCTATGACTTCACAGACCTCGAATATATGACTACACTCACCTCCACTATATGACTTCACACTCCTCCATTCTATGACTTCCCACACCTCCTTTCCATGACTTCAACCACCTCCTTTTTGAGTTCACACACCTCCATTCGGTGACTTCACACACCTCTATTCTATGACCTCACACACCCTCATTCTATGATTTCACACACCTCCATTCTATGACTTCACACATCCATTTTTACTTCACACACCACCAATATATGACTTCAAACACCTCAATTCTGTGACTTCACACACCTCCATTCTATGCGTTCATACCCTCCATTCTGTGACTCCACACACCTCCATTCAATGACTTCACACACTTCCATTCTATGACTTCACACACCTCCATTCTGTGACTTTACACACCTCCATTCTGAATTCACACACCTCCATTCTGTGATGTCACACACCTCCATTCTGTGACTTCACACACATCCATTCTATGATTTCACACACCTCCATTCTGTGACTTCACCCACCTCCATTCTATGACTTCATACCTCCATTCTGATTTCACACACCTCCATTCTGTGACTTCACACACCTCCATTTTATGACTTCTCACACCTCCATTCTATGACTTCACACACCTCCATTCTATGACTTCACACCCCTCCATTCTGTGACTTCACACACCTCCATTCTGTGACTTCACACACCTTCATTCTTACTTCACAAACATACATTCTATGACTTCACACACCTCCATTCTATGACTTCTCACACCTCCATTCTTTGACTTCACAAACCTCCATTTTGTGTTCACACACCTCAACTCTGTGACTTCACACACCTCCATTCTGTGACTTCACACACCTCCATTCTGTGACTTCACACACCTTCATTCTTACTTCACAAACATACATTCTATGACTTCACACACCTCCATTCTATGACTTCACACACCTCCATTCTTTGACTTCACACACCTCCATTCTGTGTTCACACACCTCGATTCTGTGACTTCACACACCTACATTCTGACTTCATACACCTCCATTTTATGACTACACACACCTGCATTCTATGACTTCTCACACCTCCATTCTTTGACTTCACACACCTAAATTCTGAGTTGACACACCTCCATTCTGTGACGTCACAAACCTGCATTCTGTGACTTCACACACATCCATTCTATGATTTCACACACCTCCATTCTGTGACTTCACCCACCTCCATTCTATGACTTCACAGACCTCGAATCTGTGACTTCACTGACCTGCACTCTATGAATTCATACTCCTCCATTCTATGACTTCCCACACCTTCTTTCTATGACTTCACCCACCGCCAATCTACGACTACTCACCTCTATTCTGACTTCACACACCTCCATTCTGTGATTTCACACACCTCCATTCTATGACTTCACACACCTCCATTCTATGACTTCACAAACCTCCATTCGGTGACTTCACTCATCTCCATTCTGACTTCACACACCTCCATTCTATGACTTCACAAACTTCCTTTCTATGACTTCACACCCCTCCATTCTGTGACTTCTCAAACCTCCATTCTGAGTCACACACCTCCATTCTGTGACTTTACACACCTCCATTCTGTGACTTCACACACCTCCATTGTGTGACTTCACACACTTCCATTCTATGACTTCACACACCTCCATTATATGACTTCACACATCTCCATTCTGTGACTTCACACACCTCCATTCTATGACCTCACACACCCTCACTCTATGATTTCACACACCTACATTCTATGACTTCACACATCCATTTTGAATTCACACCCTCCAATATATGACTTCAAACACCTCATTTCTGTAACATCACACACCTCCATTCTATGACTTCATACCGTCCATTCTGTGACTTCACACACCTCCATTCTATGACTTCACACACTTCCCTTCTATGACTTCACACACCTACATTCTGTGACTTTACACACCTCCATTCTGAGTTCACACACCTCCATTCTGTGACGTCACTCATCTCCATTCTGTGACTTCCCACACCTCCATTCTGAGTTCACACACCGCCATTCTGTGACATCACACACCTCCATTCTGTGACTTTCCACACCTCCATTCTGTGACTTCACACACCTCCATTCTATGACTTCACACAATTCCATTCTATGACTTCACCCACCTCCATTCTATGACTTCATACACCTCCATTCTGACTTCACACACCTCCATTCTATGACTTCTCAAACCTCTATTCTGACTTCACATACCTCCATTCTGTGACTTCACACACCTCCATTCATTTACTTCACACACCTACATTCTTTGACTTCACACACCTCCAATCTGACGTCACACACCTCCATTCTATGATTTCACAGACCTCGAATCTCTGACTTCACTCACCTGCACTCTATGACTTCACACTCCTCCAATCTATGACTACACACATTTATTCTGACTTCACACACCTCCATTCTGTGACTTCACACACTTCC
Source organism: Megascapheus bottae (assembly GCA_024803745.1). NCBI lineage: Eukaryota > Metazoa > Chordata > Mammalia > Rodentia > Geomyidae > Megascapheus > Megascapheus bottae. The sequence continues at coordinate 278,748 of JANJXV010000800.1, read as the reverse complement.
ATTCTATGACTTCACAGACCTCCATTCTATGACTTCACACACCTCCATTCTATGACTTCACACACCTCCATTCTTTGACTTCATACACCTAAATTCTGAGTTGACACACCTCCATTATTTGACTTCACACACCTCCATTCTGACTTCACACAGCTCCATTCTATGACTTCACACATCTCCATTCTTTGACGTCACACACCTACATTCTATGACTTCACACACCTTCATTCTTACTTTACAAACAACCATTCTAACACTTCACACACCTCAATTCTATGACTTTACACACCTCCATTCTGTCACTTCACATACCTCCATTCTATGACTTCACACACTTCCATTGTGTACGTCACACACCTCCGTTCTTTGAGTTCACACACCTCCATTCTGAATTCACAAACCTCCGTTCTATGACTTCACACACCTCCATTCTGAATTCACACAGCTCCATTTGTGACTTCACACAGCTCCATCTATGACTTCACACACCTCCATTCTGACTTCACACACCTCTATTCTATGACTTCGCACACCTCCATTCTGACATCACACACCTCCATTCTATGAATTCACAGACCTCGAATCTGTGACTTCACTCACCTGCACTCTCTGACTTCACACTCCTCCATTCTATGACTTTCCACACCTCCTTTCTATGACTTCACCCACCTCCAATCTATGACTACACAAATCCCTTCTGACTTCACACACCTCCATTCTGTGACTTCACACACCTCCATTATATGACTTCACACACCTTCATTTTTACTTCAGAAACATCCATTCTATGAATTCACACACCTCCATTCTATGACTTCACAAACTTCCATTCTGTGACTTCACACATGCATTTTGACTTCACACACCTCCAATATATGACTTCAAACACCTCAATTCTGTGACTTCACACACCTCCATTCTATGACTTCATACGGTCCATTCTGTGACTTCACACAGCTCCATTCTATGACTTCACACACTTCCACTCTATGAATTCACACACCTCCATTCTGTGACTTTACACACCTCCATTCTGAGTACACACACCTCCTTTCTGTGATGTAACTCACCTCCATTCTGTGACTTCCTACACCTCCATTCTGTGACTTCACAGACCTCCATTCTGTGACTTCACACACCTCTATTCTGACTTCACACACCTCCATTCTATGACTTCACACACCTCCATTCTTTGAATTCCCACACCTCCAATCTGACATCACACACCTCCATTCTATGATTTCCCAGACATCCATTCTGTGACTTTACACACCTCCAATCTGACTTCACACACTTCCATTCTATGACTTCACACACCTCCATTCTGTCACTTTACACACCTCCATTCTGGGTTCACACACCTGCTTTCTGTGACTTCACTCACCTGCACTCTATGACTTCACACTACTCCATTCTATGACTTCCCACACATCCTTTCTATGACTTCACCCACCTCCAATCTATGACTACACACCTCCATTCTGACTTCACACACCTCCATTCTGTGACTTCAAACACCTCCATTCTATGACTTCACACACCTCCATTCTATGACTTCACACACCTTCATTCTTACTTCAGAAACATCCATTCTATGACTTCACACACCTACATTCTAGGACTTCACAAACCTCCTTTCTGTGACTACACACACCTCCATTCTGAGTTCACAATACTCCATTCTGTGACTTCACACACCTCCATTCTGTGACTTCACAGACCTCCATTCTGTGACTTCACACACTTCCCTTCTATGACTTCACCCACCTCCATTCTATGACTTCACACACCTCCATTCTGTGCCTTCACAAACCTCCATTCTATGACCTCACACACCCTCATTCTATGATTTTACACACCTCCATTCTATGACTTCACACATCCATTTTGACTTCACACACCTCCAATATATGACTTCAAACACCTCAATTCTGTGACTTGACACACCTCCATTCTATGAGTTCAAACCGTCCATTCTGTGACTTCCCACACCTCCATTCTATTACTTCACACACTTCCATTCTATGAGTTCACACACCTCCATTCTGTGACTTTACACACCTCCATTCTGAGTTCACACACCTACATTCTGGGACTTCACACACCTCCAATCTGTGACTTCCCACACCTCCATATTGTGACTTCACACACCTCCATTCTATGACTTCACACACCTCCATTCTGTGATTTCACACACCTCCATTTTATGACTTCACACACCTCCATTGTGACTACACACACTACCATGCTATGAGTTCACACACCTCCATTCTGACTTCACACACCTCCATTCTATGACTTCACACACCTCCATTCTTTGACTTCCCACACCTCCTTTCTATGACTTCACCCAACTCCATTCTATGACTTCACACCTCCTTTCTGACTTCACACACATCCATTCTGTGACTTCACACACTTCCATTCTGTGACTACACACACCTCCATTCTATGATTTCACACACCTCCATTCTTTGACTTCACACACCTCCATTCTTTGACCTCACACACCTAAATTCTGAGTTGACACACCTCCATTTTGTGACTTCACACACCTCCATTCTGACTTCACACAGCTCCTTTCTATGATTTCACACACCTCCATTCTTTGACATCACACAACTCCATTCTATGACTCCACACACCTTCATTCTTACTTTACAAACATCCATTCTATAACTTCACACACCTCCATTCTATGACTTTACACACCTCCATTCTGTGACATCACTTACCTCCATTCTATGACTTCACAAACCTCCATTCTGTGATTTCACACACCTCCATTCTATGACCTCACACACTTCCATTGTTACGTCACACACCTCCATTCTATGAGTTCACACACCTCCATTTTATGACTTCACACATCTCCATTCTGTGACTTCACACACCTCCATTCTATGACCTCACACACCCTCACTCTATGATTTCACACACCTCCATTCTATGACTTCACACATCCATTTTGAATTCACACCCTCCAATATATGACTTCAAACACCTCATTTCTGTAACATCACACACATCCATTCTATGACTTCATACCGTCCATTCTGTGACTTCACACACCTCCATTCTATGACTTCACACACTTCCATTCTATGACTTCACACACCTACATTCTGTGACTTTACACACCTCCATTCTGAGTTCACACACCTCCATTCTGTGACGTCACTCACCTCCATTCTGTGACTTCCCACACCTCCATTCTGTGACTTCACACACCTCCATTCTGTGACTTCACACACCTCTATTCTGACTTCACACACCTCCATTCTATGACTTCATACACCTCCATTCTGACTTCACACACCTCCATTCTATGACTTCTCAAACCTCTATTCTGACTTCACATACCTCCATTCTGTGACTTCACACACCTCCATTCAATTACTTCACACACCTACATTCTTTGACTTCACACACCTCCAATCTGACATCACACACCTCCATTCTGTGATTTCACAGACCTCGAATCTGTGACTTCACTCACCTGCACTCTATGACTTCACACTCCTCCAATCTATGACTACACACATTTATTCTGACTTCACACACCTCCATTCTGTGACTTCACACACTTCCATTCTATGACTTCACAGACCTCCATTCTATGACTTCACACACCTCCATTCTATGACTTCACACACCTCCATTCTTTGACTTCATACACCTAAATTCTGAGTTGACACACCTCCATTATTTGACTTCACACACCTCCATTCTGACTTCACACAGCTCCATTCTTTGACTTCACACATCTCCATTCTTTGACGTCACACACCTACATTCTATGACTTCACACACCTTCGTTCTTACTTTACAAACAACCATTCTAACACTTCACACACCTCAATTCTATGACTTTACACACCTCCATTCTGTCACTTCACATACCTCCATTCTATGACTTCACACACTTCCATTGTGACGTCACACACCTCCGTTCTTTGAGTTCACACACCTCCATTCTGACTTCACAAACCTCCGTTCTATGACTTCACACACCTCCATTCTGAATTCACACAGCTCCATTTGTGACTTCACACAGCTCCATCTATGACTTCACACACCTCCATTCTGACTTCACACACCTCTATTCTATGACTTCGCACACCTCCATTCTGACATCACACACCTCCATTCTATGAATTCACAGACTTCGAATCTGTGACTTCACTCACCTGCACTCTCTGACTTCACACTCCTCCATTCTATGACTTTCCACACCTCCTTTCTATGACTTCACCCACCTCCAATCTATGACTACACAAATCCCTTCTGACTTCACACACCTCCATTCTGTGACTTCACACACCTCCATTATATGACTTCACACACCTTCATTTTTACTTCAGAAACATCCATTCTATGAATTCACACACCTCCATTCTATGACTTCACAAACTTCCATTCTGTGACTTCACACATGCATTTTGACTTCACACACCTCCAATATATGACTTCAAACACCTCAATTCTGTGACTTCACACACCTCCATTCTATGACTTCATACGGTCCATTCTGTGACTTCACACAGCTCCATTCTATGACTTCACACACTTCCACTCTATGACTTCACACACCTCCATTCTGTGACTTTACACACCTCCATTCTGAGTACACACACCTCCTTTCTGTGATGTAACTCACCTCCATTCTGTGACTTCCTACACCTCCATTCTGTGACTTCACAGACCTCCATTCTATGACTTCACACACCTCTATTCTGACTTCACACACCTCCATTCTATGACTTCACACACCTCCATTCTTTGACTTCCCACACCTCCAATCTGACATCACACACCTCCATTCTATGATTTCCCAGACATCCATTCTGTGACTTTACACACCTCCAATCTGACTTCACACACTTCCATTCTATGACTTCACACACCTCCATTCTGTCACTTTACACACCTCCATTCTGGGTTCACACACCTGCTTTCTGTGACTTCACTCACCTGCACTCTATGCCTTCACACTACTCCATTCTATGACTTCCCACACATCCTTTCTATGACTTCACCCACCTCCAATCTATGACTACACACCTCCATTCTGACTTCACACACCTCCATTCTGTGACTTCAAACACCTCCATTCTATGACTTCACACACCTCCATTCTATGACTTCACACACCTTCATTCTTACTTCAGAAACATCCATTCTATGACTTCACACACCTCCATTCTAGGACTTCACAAACCTCCTTTCTGTGACTACACACACCTCCATTCTGAGTTCACAATACTCCATTCTGTGACTTCACACACCTCCATTCTGTGACTTCACAGACCTCCATTCTGTGACTTCACACACTTCCCTTCTATGACTTCACACACCTCCATTCTATGACTTCACACACCTCCATTCTGTGCCTTCACAAACCTCCATTCTATGACCTCACACACCCTCATTCTATGATTTTACACACCTCCATTCTATGACTTCACACATCCATTTTGACTTCACACACCTCCAATATATGACTTCAAACACCTCAATTCTGTGACTTCACACACCTCCATTCTATGAGTTCAAACCGTCCATTCTATGACTTCCCACACCTCCATTCTATTACTTCACACACTTCCATTCTATGAGTTCACACACCTCCATTCTGTGACTTTACACACCTCCATTCTGAGTTCACACACCTACATTCTGGGACTTCACACACCTCCAATCTGTGACTTCCCACACCTCCATTCTGTGACTTCACACACCTCCATTCTATGACTTCACACACCTCCATTGTGACTACACACACTACCATGCCATGAGTTCACACACCTCCATTCTGACTTCACACACCTCCATTCTATGACTTCACACACCTCCATTCTTTGACTTCCCACACCTCCTTTCTATGACTTCACCCAACTCCATTCTATGACTTCACACCTCCTTTCTGACTTCACACACATCCATTCTGTGACTTCACACACTTCCATTCTGTGACTACACACACCTCCATTCTATGACTTCACACACCTTCATTCTTACTTCACAAACATACATTCTATGACTTCACACACCTCCATTCTATGACTTCACACACCTCCATTCTTTGACTTCACACACCTCCATTTTGTGACTTCACACACCTAAATTCTGAGTTGACACACCTCCATTTTGTGACTTCACACACCTCCATTCTGACTTCACACAGCTCCTTTCTATGATCTCACACACCTCCATTCTTTGACATCACACAACTCCATTCTATGACTTCACACACCTTCATTCTTACTTTACAAATATCCATTCTATAACTTCACACACCTCCATTCTATGACTTTACACACCTCCATTCTGTGATATCACTTACCTCCATTCTATGACTTCACAAACCACCATTCTGTGATTTCACACACCTCCATTCTATGACCTCACACACTTCCATTGTTACGTCACACACCTCCATTCTGTGAGTTCACACACCTCCATTCTGACTTCACAAACCTCCATTCTATGACTTCACACACCTCCATTCTGAGTTCACACACCTCCATTCTGTGGCTTCACACACCTCTATTCAATGACTTCACACACCTACATTCTTTGACTTCACACACCTCCAATCTGACATAACACACCTCCATTATATGATTTCACAGACCTCGAATCTGTGACTTCACTCACCTGCACTCTATCACTTCACACTCCTCCATTCTATGACTTCCCACACGTCCGTTTTATGAATTCACCCACTTCCAATCTATGACTACTCACCTCCATTCTGACTTCACACACCTCCATTCTGTGACTTCACACACCTCCATTCTATAACTTCACACACCTCCATTCTATGACTTCACACACCTCCATTCTATGACTTCACACACCTCTATTCTTTGACTTCACACACCTAAATTCTGAGTTGACACACCTCCATTCTGTGACTTCACACACCTCCATTCTGACTTCACACAGCTCCATTCTTTGACTTCACAAACCTAAATTCTTTGACATCACACACCTCCATTCTATGACTTCACACACCTTCATTCTTACTTTACAAACATCCATTCTATATCTTCACACACCTCCGTTCTATGACTTTACACACCTCCATTCTGTGACTTCACATACCTCAATTCTATGACTTCACACACCTCAATTCTGTGACTTCACACACTTCCATTCTATGACTTCACACACTTCCATTGTGACGTCACACACCTCCATTCTATGAGTTCACACACCTGCATTCTGACTTCACACACCTCCATTCTATGAGTTCACACACCTCCATTCTGACTTCACACACCTCCATTCTGTGACTTCACACACCTCCATTCTATGACTTCACACACCTCCATTCTATGACTTCACACACCTTCATTCTTACTTCAGACACATCCATTCTATGACTTCACACAATTCCATTCTATGACTTCACAAACCTACATTCTGTGACTTCACACACCTCCATTCTGACTTCACACACATCCATTCTATGACTTCACACACTTCCATTCTATGACTTCACACACCTCCATTCTCTGACTTCACACACCTCCATTCTGAGTTCACACACCTCTATTCTGTGATTTCACACACCTCCATTCTGTGACTTAACACACGTCCATTCTATGACTTCACACACTTCCATTCTATGACTTCACACACCTTCATTCTATGATTTCACACACCTCCATTCTGTGACTTCACAAACCTCCATTCTATGACCTCACACACCCTCATTCTATGATTTCACACACCTCCATTCTATGATTTCACACATCCATTTTGACTTCACACACCTCCAATATATGACTTCAAACACCTCAATTCTGTGAGTTCACACACCTCCATTCTATGACTTCAAACCGTCCATTCTGTGACTTCACACACCTCCATTCTATGACTTCAAACCGTCCATTCTTTGACTTTACACACCTCCTTTCTGAGTTCACACACCTCAACTCTGGGACTTCACAAACCTCCCTTCAGTGACTTCACAATACTCCATTCTATGACTTCACACATCTACATTCTATGACTTCACACACCTCAATTCTGACTCACACAACTCCATTCTGTGACTTCAAAAACTCCATTCTATGATTTCACATATCTCCATACTATGACTTCACACACCTCCATCTATGACTTCACACACCTCCATTCTGAGTTCACACACCTCCATTCTGTGCCTTCACAAACCTCCATTCTATGACCTCACACACCCTCATTCTATGATTTTACACACCTCCATTCTATGACTTCACACATCCATTTTGACTTCACATACCTCCAATATATGACTTCAAACACCTCAATTCCGTGACTTCACAAACCTCCATTCTATGAGTTCAAACCGTCCATTCTGTGACTTCCCACACCTCCATTCTATTACTTCACACACTTCCATTCTATGATTTCACACACCTCCATTCTGTGACTTTACACACCTCCATTCTGAGTTCACACACCTACATTCTGGGACTTCACACACCTCCAATCTGTGACTTCCCACACCTCCATTCTGTGACTTCACACACCTCCATTCTATGACTTCACACACCTCCATTCTGTGATTTCACACACCTCCATTTTATGACTTCACACACCTCCATTGTGACTACACACACTACCATGCTATGAGTTCACACACCTCCATTCTGACTTCACACACCTCCATTCTATGACTTCACACACCTCCATTCTTTGACTTCCCACACCTCCTTTCTATGACTTCACCCAACTCCATTCTATGACTTCACACCTCCTTTCTGACTTCACACACATCCATTCTGTGACTTCACACACTTCCATTCTGTGACTACACACACCTCCGTTCTATGACTTCACACACCTTCATTCTTACTTCACAAACATACATTCTATGACTTCACACACCTCCATTCTATGACTTCACACACCTCCATTCTTTGACTTCACACACCTCCATTCTTTGACCTCACACACCTAAATTCTGAGTTGACACACCTCCATTTTGTGACTTCACACACCTCCATTCTGACTTCACACAGCTCCTTTCTATGATTTCACACACCTCCATTCTTTGACATCACACAACTCCATTCTATGACTTCACACACCTTCATTCTTACTTTACAAACATCCATTCTATAACTTCACACACCTCCATTCTATGGCTTTACACACCTCCATTCTGTGACATCACTTACCTCCATTCTATGACTTCACAAACCTCCATTCTGTGATTTCACACACCTCCATTCTATGACCTTACACACTTCCATTGTTACGTCACACACCTCCATTCTGTGAGTTCACACACCTCCATTCTGACTTCACAAACCTCCATTCTATGACTTCACACACCTCCATTCTGAGTTCACACACCTCCATTCTGTGGCTTCACACACCTCCATTCAATGACTTCACACACCTACATTCTTTGACTTCACACACCTCCAATCAGACATCACACACCTACATTCTATGATTTCACAGACCTCGAATCTGTGACTTCACTCACCTGCACTCTATCACTTCACACTCCTCCATTCTATGACTTCCCACACGTCCGTTTTATGAATTCACCCACTTCCAATCTATGACTACTCACCTCCATTCTGACTTCACACACCTCCATTCTGTGACTTCACACACCTCCATTCTATAACTTCACACACCTCCATTCTATGACTTCACACACCTCCATTCTATGACTTCACACACCTCTATTCTTTGACTTCACACACCTAAATTCTGAGTTGACACACCTCCATTCTGTGACTTCACACACCTCCATTCTGACTTCACACAGCTCCATTCTATGACTTCACAAACCTAAATTCTTTGACATCACACACCTCCATTCTATGACTTCACACACCTTCATTCTTACTTTACAAACATCCATTCTATATCTTCACACACCTCCGTTCTATGACTTTACACACCTCCATTCTGTGACATCACATACCTCAATTATATGACTTCACACACCTCAATTCTGTGACTTCACACACTTCCATTCTATGACTTCACACACTTCCATTGTGACGTCACACACCTCCATTCTATGAGTTCACACACCTGCATTCTGACTTCACACACCTCCATTCTATGAGTTCACACACCTCCATTCTGACTTCACACCCCTCCATTCTGTGACTTCACACACCTCCATTCTATGACTTCACACACCTCCATTCTATGACTTCACACACCTTCATTCTTACTTCAGAAACATCCATTCTATGACTTCACACAATTCCATTCTATGACTCCACAAACCTCCATTCTGTGACTTCACACACCTCCATTCTGACTTCACACACATCCATTCTATGACTTCACACACTTCCATTCTATGACTTCACACACCTCCATTCTCTGACTTCACACACCTCCATTCTGAGTTCACACACCTCTATTCTGTGATTTCACACACCTCCATTCTGTGACTTCACACACCTCCATTCTATGACTTAACACACTTCCATTCTATGACTTCACACACCTTCATTCTATGATTTCACACACCTCCATTCTGTGACTTCACAAACCTCCATTCTATGACCTCACACACCCTCATTCTATGATTTCACACACCTCCATTCTATGATTTCACACATCCATTTTGACTTCACACACCTCCAATATATGACTTCAAGCACCTCAATTCTGTGAGTTCACACACCTCCATTCTATGACTTCAAACCGTCCATTCTGTGACTTCACACACCTCCATTCTATGACTTCAAACCGTCCATTCTGTGACTTTACACACCTCCTTTCTGAGTTCACACACCTCAATTCTGGGACTTCACAAACCTCCCTTCAGTGACTTCACAATACTCCATTCTATGACATCACACATCTACATTCTATGACTTCACACACCTCAATTCTGACTCACACAACTCCATTCTGTGACTTCAAAAACTCCATTCTATGATTTCACATATCTCCATACTATGACTTCACACACCTCCATCTATGACTTCACACAACTCCATTCTGAGTTCACACACCTCCATTCTGTGACTTCACACACCTCCATTCCGACTTCACACACCTCCATTGTATGACTTCACACACCTCCATTCTGTGACTTCACACACCTCCATTCTATGACCTCACAAACTTCCATTGTGACGTCACACACCTCCATTCTATGAGTTCACACACCTCCATTCTATGACTTCACACACCTCCATTCTGACTTCACACACCTCTATTCTAGGACTTCGAACACCTACATTCTGACTTCACACACCTCCATTCTACGACTTCACAGACCTCGAATATGTGACTTCACTCACCTCCACTCTATAATTCTCACTACTCCATTCTATGATTTCACACACCTCCATTCTGTGACTTCACACACCTCCATTCTATCACTTCACACCTCCATTCTGACTTCACTCACCTCCATTCTATGACTTCACACACCTCCATTCTGACTTCACACACCTCCATTCTGTGACTTGACACACCTCCATTCTATGATTTCACACACCTCCATTCTGTGACTTCACACATCTCCATTCTATTACTTCACACACCTCCATTCTGTGACTTCACACACCTCCATTCTGAGTTCACACATCTCCATTCTGTGACTTCTAACACCTCGATTCTGTGACTTCACACACCTCCAATCTGTGACTTCACACACTTCTATTCTATGACTTCACACAACTCCATTCTGTGACTTCACACACCTCCATTCTTTGACCTCACACACCCTCATTCTATGATTTCACACACCTCCATTCTATGATTTTACACATCCATTTTGATTTCACACACCTCCAATATATGACTTCAAGCACCTCAATTCTGTGACTTCACAAACCTCCATTCTATGACTTCATACCCTCCATTCTGTGACTTCCCACACCTCCATTCTATGACTTCACACACTTCCATTCCATGACTTCACACACCTCCATTCTGTGACTTTACACACCTCCATTCTGGGTTCACACACCTCCATTCTGTGACTTCACACTCCTGCAATCTGTGACTTATCACACCTGCATTCTGTGACTTCACACACCTCCATTCTATGACTTCACACACCTTCATTCTTACTTCACAAACACCCATTCCATGACTTCACACACCTCCATTCTATGACTTCACACACCTCCATTCTGTGACTTCACACACTTCCATTCTATGACTTCACACACCTCCATTCTGACTTCACACACCTCCATTCTATGACTTCACACACCTCCATTCTGAATTCACACAGCTCAATTCTGTGACTTCACAAACTTCCATTCTGACTTCACACACTTCCATTGTATGAATTCACACACCTCCATTCTATGACTTCACAAACCTCCATTCTGTGACTTCACACACCTCAATTCTGACTTCACACACTTCCATTCTATGACTTCACACACTTCCATTCTATGACTTCACACGCCTCCATTCTCTGACTTCACACACCTCCATTCTGTGTTCACACACCTCTAGTCTGTGATTTCACACACCTCCATTTTGTGACTTCACACACCTCCATTCTGTGACTTCACACACTTCCATTCTATGACTTCACACACCTTTATTCTATGATTTCACACACCTCCATTCTGTGACTTCACAAACCTCCATTCTATGACCTCACACACCCTCATTCTAGGATTTCACACACTTCCATTCTATGACTTCACACATTCATTTTGACTTCACACAGCTCCAATATATGACTTCAAACCGTCCATTCTGTGACTTCACACACCTCCATGGTATGACTTCACACACTTCCATTCTATGACTTCACACACCTCCATTCTGTGACTTTACACACCTCCATTCTGAGTTCACACACCTCTATTCTGGGACTTCACACACCTCCAATCTGTGACTTCCCACACCTCCATTCTGTGACATCACACACCTCCATTCTATGACTTCACAGACCTCGAATGTGTGATTTCACTCACATGCACTCTATGACTTCACACTCCTCCTTTCTATGTCTTCCCACACCTCCTTTCTATGACTTCACCCACCTCCAATCGATGACTACTCACCTCCATTCTGACGTCACACACCTCCATTCTGTGACTTCACACACCTCCATTCTATGAGTTCACATACCTCCATACTATGACTTCACACATCTTCATTCTTACTTCACAAACGTCCATTCTATGATTTCCACACCTCCATTCTATGACTTCACAAACCTCCATTCTGTGACTTCACACACCTCCATTCTGAGTTCACACATCTCCATTCGGTGACTTCACACACCTCCATTCTGACTTCACACACCTCCATTCTATGACTTCACACACTTCCATTCTATGACTTCACACACCTTCGTTCTGTGACTTCACACACCTCCATTCTGAGTTCACACACCTTCATTCTGTGACTTCTCACACCTCGAATCTGTGACTTCACACACCTCCAATATGTGACTTCACACACTTCCGTTCTATGATTCACAACCTCCATTCTGTGACTTCACACATCCATTTTGATTTCACACACCTCCAATATATGACTTCAAACACCTCCATTCTGTGACTTCACACACCTCCATTCTATGACTTCATACCGTCCATTCTGTGACTTCACACCTCCATTCTAAGACTTCACACACTTCCATTCTATGACTTATCACACCTCCATTCTGTGACTTTACACACCTTCATTCTGGGTTCACACACCTCTATTCTCTGACTTCACACTCCTGCAATCTGTGACTTCCAACACCTCCATTCTGTGACTTCACACACCTTCATACTGAGTTCACAAAACTCCATTCGGTGACTTAACACACCTCCATTCTGACTTCACACAGGTCCATTCTATGACTTCACACACCTCCATTCTATGACTTCACACACCTAATTTCTATGACTTCACACACCTCCATTCTATGACTTCACACACCTAATTTCTATGACTTCACCCACCTCCATTCTATGACTTCACACCTCCATTCTGACTTCACATACCTCCATTCTGTGACTTCACACACCTCCATTCTATGACTTCACAAACTTCCATTGTGACGTTACACGCCTCCATTCTATGAGTTCACACACCTCCATTCTATGACTTCACACACCCCCTTTCTGAGTTGACACACCTCCATTCTATGACTTCACACACCTACAATCTGAATTCACACACCTCCGTTCTATGACTCCACGCACCTCCATTCTATGACTTCACACACCTTCATTCTCCGAGTTCACACCCCTCTAATTTGATTTCTCATACCTCCATTCTATGACTTCACAAACCTCCCTTCGGTGACTTCACAATACTCCATTCTATGACTTCACACATCTACATTCTATGACTTCACACACGTCAATTCTGACTCACACAACTCCATTCTGTGACATCACAAAACTCCATTCTATCATTTCACATATCTCCATACTATGACTTCACACACCTCCATCTATGACTTCACACACCTCCATTCTGAGTCCACACCTCCATTCTGTGACTTCACACACCTCCATTCTGACTTCACACACCTCCATTGTATGACTTCACACACCTCCATTCAGTGACTTCACACACCTCCATTCTATGACTTCACAAACTTCCATTGTGACGTCACACACCTCCATTCTATGAGTTCACACACCTCCATTCTATGACTTCACACACCTCCATTCTGACTTCACACACCTCTATTCTATGACTTCGAACACCTACATTCTGACTTCACACACCTCCATTCTATGACTTCACAGACCTCGAATCTTAGACTTCACTCACCTCCATTCTATGTCTTCACAATTCTCCATTGTATGACTTCCCACACCTAATTTCTGTGACTTCACCCACCTCCATTCTATGACTTCACACCTCCATTCTGACTACACACACCTCCATTCTATGACTTCACACACCTCCATTCTGACTTCACACACCTCCATTCTGTGACTTCACACACCTCATTCTATGATTTCACACACCTCCATTCTGTGACTTCACAAACCTCCATTCTATGACTTCACCCACCTCCATTCTATGACTTCACACACCTCCTTTCTGAGTTGACACACCTCCATTCTATGACTTCACACACCTCAAATCTGAATTCACACACCTCCATTCAATGACTTCACTCACCTCCATTTTATGACTTCACACACCTTCATTCTCCGACTTCACATTCCTCTAATTTGATTTCTCATACCTCCATTCTATGACTTCACAAACCTCCCTTCGTTGACTTCACCATACTCCATTCTATGACTTCACACATCTACATTCTATGACTTCACACACCTCAATTCTGACTCACAGAACTCCATTCTGTGACTTCACAAAACTCCATTCTATGATTTCACATATCTCCATAATATCACTTCACACACCTCCATCTATGACTTCACACACCTCCATTCTGAGTTCACACACCTCCATTCTGTGACTTCACACACCTCCATTCGGACTTCACACACCTCCATTGTATGACTTCACACACCTCCATTCTGTGACTTCACACACCTCCATTCTATGACTTCACAAACTGCCATTGTGACGTCACAAACCTCCATTCTATGAGTTCACACACCTCCATTCTATGACTTCACACACCTCCCGTCTGACTTCACACACCTCTATTGTATAACATTGAACACCTACATTCTGACTTCACACACCTCCACACTATGACTTCACACTTCTCCATTCTATGACTTCCCACACCTAAGTTCTATGACTTCACCCACCTAAATTCTATGACTTCACACCTCCATTCTGACTTCACACACTTCCATTCTGTGACTTCACACACCTCCATTCTATGATTTCAAACACCTCCCTTCTGTGACTTCACACACCCCCATTCTATGATTTCACACACCTCCATTCTGTGACTTCACACACCTCCATTCTGAGTTCACACATCTCCATTCTGTGACTTCTCACACCTCAATTCTCTGACTTCACACACCTCCAATCTGTGAATTCACACACTTCCATTCTATGACTTCACACACTTCCATTCTATGACTTCACACACCTCCATTCTGTGACTTCACACACCTCCATTCTATGACTTCACACACCCTCATTCTATGATTGCACACACCTCCATTCTATGACTTCACACATCCATGTTGATTTCACACACCTCCAATATATGACTTCAAACACCTCAATTCTGTGACTTCACACACCTCCATTCTATGACTTAATACCGTCCACTCTGTGAATTTACACACCTCCATTCTATGACTTTACACACTTCCATTCCATGACTTCACACACCTCCATTCTGTGACTTTACACACCTCCATTCTGGGTTCACACACCTCCATTCTGTGACTTCACACTCCTGCAATCTGTGACTTCCCACACCTCCATTTTGTGACTTCACACACGTCCATTCTATGACTTCACACACCTTGATTCTTACTTCACAAACACCCATTCTATGACTTCACACACCTCCATTCTATGACTTCACACACCTCCATTCTGTGACTTCACACACCTCCATTCTATGACTTCACACACCTCCATTCTGACTTCACACACCTCCATTCTATGACTTCACACACCTCCATTCTGAATTCACACAGCTCAATTCTGTGACTTCACAAAATTCCATTCTGACTTCACACACATCCATTGTATGAATTCACACACCTCCATTCTGTGACTTCACACACTTCCATTGTGACGTCACACACCGACATTCTATGAGTTCACACACCTCCATTCTATGACTTCACACACCTCCATTCTGACTTCACAAACCTCTATTTTATGACTTCGCACACCTCCATTCTGACATCACACACCTCCAATCTATGACTTCACAGACCTCGAATCTGTGACTTCACTCACCTCCACTCTATGACTTCACACTACTCCATTCTATGACTTCCCACACCTCCTTTCTATGACTTCACCCACTTTCATTCTATGACTTCACACCTCCATTCTGACTTCACACACTTCCATTCAGTGACTTCACACACCTCCATTCAATGACTTCACACACCTCCATTCTATGACTTCACACACCTTCATTCTTACTTCAGAAACATCCATTCTATGACCTCACACACCTCCATCTATGACTTCACAAACCTCCATTCTGTGACTTCACACACCTCCATACTGAGTTCACAAAACTATTCGGTGACTTAACACACCTCCATTCTGACTTCACACACGTCCATTCTATGACTTCACACACTTCCATTCTATGACTTCACACACCTCCATTCTGTGACTTCATACACCTCCATTCTGAGTTCACACACCTCCATTCTGTGACTTCACACACCTATATTCTATGACTTCACACATCCATTTTGACTTCACACACCTCCAATATATGACTTCAAACAGCTCAATTCTCTGACTTCACACACCTCCATTCTATGACTTTAAACCCGTCCATTCAGTGACTTCACACACCTCCATTCTATGACTTCACCCACCTCCATTCTATGACTTCAACCATCTCCATTCTATGACTTCACACACCTCCATTCTCCGACTTCACACCCCTCTAATTTGATTTATCATTCCTCCATTCTATGACTTCACAAACCTCACTTCGGTGACTTCACAATACTCCATTCTATGACTTCACACATCTACATTCTGTGACTTCACACACCTCCATTCCATGACTTCACACACCTTCATTTTTACTTCAGAAACATTCACACACCTCCATTCTATGACTTCACAAACCTCCATTCTGTGACTTCACACATGCATTTTGACTTCACACACCTCCAATATATGACTTCAAACACCTCAATTCTGTGACTTCACACAGCTCCATTCTATGACTTCATAACCTCCATTCTGTGACTTCACACAGCTCCATTCGATGACTTCACACACTTCCATTCTATGATTTCACACACCTCCATTCTGTGCCTTTACACACCTCCATTCTGAGTTCACACACCTCCATTCTGTGATGTCACACACCTCTATTCTGTCACTTCCCACACCTCCATTCTGTGACTTCACACACCTCCATTCTATGACTTCACACACCTCTATTCTGACTTCACACACCTCCATTCTATGACTTCATACACCTCCATTCTGACTTCACACACCTCCATTCTATGACTTCGCACACCTCTCTTCTGATTTCACACACCTCCATTCTGTGACTTCACAAACCTCCATTCAATGACTTCACACACCTATATTCTTTGACTTCACACACCTCCAATCTGACATCACACACCTCCATTCTATGATTTCGCAGACCTCGAATCTGTGACTTCACTCACCTGCACTCTATGACTACCCACACCTCTTTCTATGACTTCACCCACCTCCAATCTATGACTACACACCTCCATTCTCACTTCACACACCTCCATTCTGTGACTTCACACACCTCCATTCTATAACTTCACCCACCTCCATTCTATGACTTCACACACCTTCATTCTTACTTCAGAAACATCCATTCTATGACTTCACACACCTCCATTCTATGGCTTCACAAACCTCCATTCTGTGACTTCACACACCTCCATTCTGACTTCACACATTTCCATTCTATGACTTCACACACTTCCATTCTATGACTTCACACACCTCCATTCTCTGATTTCACACACTTTCATTCTGAGTTCACACACCTCTCTTCTGTGATTTCACACATCTCCATTCTGTGACTTCACACACCTCCATTCTTTGACTTCACACACTTCCATTCTATGACTTCACAAACCTTCATTCTATGATTTCACACACCTCCATTCTGTGAAATCACAAACCTCCATTCTATGACCTCACACACCCTCATTCTATGAATTAACACCCCTCCATTCTATGATTTCACACATCCATTTTGACTTCACACACCTCCAATATATGACTTCAAACACCTCAAATCTGTGGCTTCACACACCTCCATTCTATGATTTCAAACCGTCCATTCTGTGACTTCACACACCTCCATTCTATGACTTCACACACCTCCATTCTATGACTTCACACACGTCCATTCTGTATCTTCACACACCTCCATTCTATGACTTCACACACCTCCATTGTGACTACACACACTACCATTCTATGAGTTCACACACCTCCATTCTGACTTCACACACCTCCATTCTATGAGTTCACACACCTCCATTCTATGACTTCACACACCTCCTTTCTATGACTTCACCCAACTCCATTCTATGAATTCACACCTTCATTCTGACTTCACACACCTCCATTCTGTGACTTCACACACCTCCATTATATGACTTCACACACCTCCATTCTATGACTTCACACACCTCCATTCTATGCCTTCACACACCTTCATTCTTACTTCACAAACATATATTCTATGACTTCACACACCTCCATTCTTTGACTTCACCAACCTCCATTCTATGTCTTCACACACCTCCATTCTTTGACTTCACACACCTAAATTCTGAGTTGACACATCTCCATTTTGTGACTTCACACACCTCCATTCTGACTTCACACATCTCCATTCTATGACTTCACACACCTTCATTTTTACTTTACAAACATCCATTCTATAACTTCACACACCTCCATTCTATGAATTCACACACCTCCATTCAGTGACTTCACACACCTCCATTCTATGACTTCACACACCTCCATTCTGTGACTTCACACACCTCCATTCTATGACTTCACACACTTTCATTGTGATGTCACACACCTCCATTCTATGAGTTCACACACCTCCATTCTGACTTCACACACCTCCATTCTATGAGTTCACACACCTCCATTCTGACTTCACACACCTCCATTCTGTGACTTCACACACCTCCATTCTATGATTTCACACACCTCCCTTCTGTGACTTCACACACCTCCATTCTATGACTTCACACACCTCCATCCTATGCCTTCACACACCTACTTTCTGAGTTGACACACCTCCATTCTATGACTTCACACACCTCAAATCTGAATTCACACACCTCCATTCAATGACTTCACTCACCTCCATTTTATGACTTCACACACCTTCATTCTCCGACTTCACATTCCTCTAATTTGATTTCTCATACCTCCATTCTATGACTTCACAAACCTCCCTTCGTTGACTTCACCATACTCCATTCTATGACTTCACACATCTACATTCTATGACTTCACACACCTCAATTCTGACTCACAGAACTCCATTCTGTGACTTCACAAAACTCCATTCTATGATTTCACATATCTCCATAATATCACTTCACACACCTCCATCTATGACTTCACACACCTCCATTCTGAGTTCACACACCTCCATTCTGTGACTTCACACACCTCCATTCTGACTTCACACACCTCCATTGTATGACTTCACACACCTCCATTCTGTGACTTCACACACCTCCATTCTATGACTTCACAAACTGCCATTGTGACGTCACAAACCTCCATTCTATGAGTTCACACACCTCCATTCTATGACTTCACACACATCCCGTCTGACTTCACACACCTCTATTCTATAACATTGAACACCTACACTCTGACTTCACACACCTCCACACTATGACTTCACACTTCTCCATTCTATGACTTCCCACACCTAAGTTCTATGACTTCACCCACCTCCATTCTATGACTTCACACCTCCATTCTGACTTCACACACCTCCATTCTGTGACTTCACACACCTCCATTCTATGATTTCACACACCTCCCTTCTGTGACTTCACACACCTCCATTCTATGACTGCACACACCTCCATTCTGTGACTTCACACACCTCCATTCTGAGTTCACACATCTCCATTCTGTGACTTCTCACACCTCGATTCTCTGACTTCACACACCTCCAATCTGTGACTTCACACACTTCCATTCTATGACTTCACACACTTCCATTCTATGACTTCACACACCTCCATTCTGTGACTTCACACACCTCCATTCTATGACTTCACACACCCTCATTCTATGATTGCACACACCTCCATTCTATGACTTCACACATCCATGTTGATTTCACACACCTCCAATATATGACTTCAAACACCTCAATTCTGTGACTTCACACACCTCCATTCTATGACTTAATACCGTCCATTCTGTGAATTTACACACCTCCATTCTATGACTTCACACACTTCCATTCCATGACTTCACACACCTCCATTCTGTGACTTTACACACCTCCATTCTGGGTTCACACACCTCCATTCTGTGACTTCACACTCCTGCAATCTGTGACTTCCCACACCTCCATTTTGTGACTTCACACACGTCCATTCTATGACTTCACACACCTTCATTCTTACTTCACAAACACCCATTCTATGACTTCACACACCTCCATTCTATGACTTCACACACCTCCATTCTGTCACTTCACACACCTCCATTCTATGACTTCACACACCTCCATTCTGACTTCACACACCTCCATTCTATGACTTCACACACCTCCATTCTGAATTCACACAGCTCAATTCTGTGACTTCACAAAGTTCCATTCTGACTTCACACACATCCATTGTATGAATTCACACACCTCCATTCTGTGACTTCACACACTTCCATTGTGACGTCACACACCGACATTGTATGAGTTCACACACCTCCATTCTATGACTTCACACACCTCCATTCTGACTTCACAAACCTCTATTTTATGACTTCGCACACCTCCATTCTGACATCACACACCTCCAATCTATGACTTCACAGACCTCGAATCTGTGACTTCACTCACCTCCACTCTATGACTTCACACTACTCCATTCTATGACTTCCCACACCTCCTTTCTATGACTTCACCCACCTTCATTCTATGACTTCACACCTCCATTCTGACTTCACACACTTCCATTCAGTGACTTCACACACCTCCATTCAATGACTTCACACACCTCCATTCTATGACTTCACACACCTTCATTCTTACTTCAGAAACATCCATTCTATGACCTCACACACCTCCATCTATGACTTCACAAACCTCCGTTCTGTGACTTCACACACCTCCATACTGAGTTCACAAAACTCTATTCGGTGACTTAACACACCTCCATTCTGACTTCACACACGTCCATTCTATGACTTCACACACTTCCATTCTATGACTTCACACACCTCCATTCTGTGACTTCACACACCTCCATTCTGAGTTCACACACCTCCATTCTGTGACTTCACACACCTACATTCTATGACTTCACACATCCATTTTGACTTCACACACCTCCAATATATGACTTCAAACAGCTCAATTCTCTGACTTCACACACCTCCATTCTATGACTTTAAACCCGTCCATTCAGTGACTTCACACACCTCCATTCTATGACTTCACCCACCTCCATTCTATGATTTCAACCATCTCCATTCTATGAATTCACACACCTCCATTCTCCGACTTCACACCCCTCTAATTTGATTTATCATTCCTCCATTCTATGACTTCACAAACCTCACTTCGGTGACTTCACAATTCTCCATTGTATGACTTCACACATCTACATTCTGTGACTTCACACACCTCCATTCCATGACTTCACACACCTTCATTTTTACTTCAGAAACATTCACACACCTCCATTCTATGACTTCACAAACCTCCATTCTGTGACTTCACACATGCATTTTGACTTCACACACCTCCAATATATGACTTCAAACACCTCAATTCTGTGACTTCACACAGCTCCATTCTATGACTTCATAACGTCCATTCTGTGACTTCACACAGCTCCATTCTATGACTTCACACACTTCCATTCTATGACTTCACACACCTCCATTCTGTGCCTTTACACACCTCCATTCTGAGTTCACACACCTCCATTCTGTGACGTCACACACCTCTATTTTGTCACTTCCCACACCTCCATTCTTTGACTTCACACACCTCCATTCTATAACTTCACACTCCTCTATTCTGACTTCACACACCTCCATTCTATGACTTCATACACCTCCATTCTGGCTTCACACACCTCCATTCTATGACTTCGCACACCTCTCTTCTGATTTCACACACCTCCATTTTGTGACTTCACACACCTCCATTCAATGACTTCACACACCTATATTCTTTGACTTCACACACCTCCATTCTGACATCACACACCTCCATTCTATGATTTCACAGACCTCGAATCTGTGACGTCACTCACCTGCACTCTATGACTACCCACACCTCTTTCTATGACTTCACCCACCTCCAATCTATGACTACACACCTCCATTCTCACTTCACACACCTCCACTCTGTGACTTCACACACCTCCATTCTATGACTTCACACACCTCCATTCTATGACTTCACACACCTTCATTCTTACTTCAGAAACATCCATTCTATGACTTCACACATCTCCATTCTATGGCTTCACAAACCTCCATTCTGTGACTTCACACACCTCCATTCTGACTTCACACACTTCCATTCTATGACTTCACACATTTCCATTCTATGACTTCGCACACCTCCATTCTCTGATTTCACACACTTTCATTCTGAGTTCACACACCTCTATTCTGTGATTTCACACATCTCCCTTCTGTGACTTCACACACCTCCATCTGTGACTTCACACACTTCCGTTCTATGACTGCACACACCTTCATTCTATGATTTCACACACCTCCATTCTGTGAAATCACAAACCTCCATTCTATGACCTCACACACCCTCATTCTATGATTTCACACACCTCCAGTCTATGACTTCACACATCCATTTTGACTTCACACACCTCCAATATAGAATTCAAACACCTCAATTCTGTGGCTTCACACACCTCCATTCTATGATTTCAAACCGTCCATTCTGTGACTTCACACACCTCCATTTTATGACTTCACACACTTCCATTCTATGACTTCACACACCTCCATTCTGTGACTTTACACACCTCCATTCTGAGTTCACACACCTCAATTCTGGAACTTCACAGACCTCAAATCTGTGACTTCCCCCACCTCCATTCTGTGACTTCACACACCTCCATTCTATGACTTCACACACCTCCATTCTATGACTTCACACACGTCCATTCTGTGACTTCACACACCTCCATTCTATGACTTCACACACCTCCATTGTGACTATACACACTACCATTCTATGAGTTCACACACCTCCTTTCTGACTTCACACACCTCCATTCTATGACTTCACACACCTCCATTCTATGACTTCACACACCTCCTTTCTATGACTTCACCCAACTCCATTCTATAAAATCACACCTCCATTATGACTTCACACACCTCCATTGTGTGACTTCACACACCTCCATTATATGACTTCACACACCTCCATTCTATGACTTCACACACCTCCATTCTATGCCTTCACACACCTCCATTCTGTGACTTCACACACCTCCATTCTATGCCTTCACACACCTTCATTCTTACTTCACAAACATATATTCTATGACTTCACACACCTCCATTCTTTGACATCACCAACCTCCATTCTATGTCTTCACACACCTCCATTCTTTGACTTCACACACCTAAATTCTGAGTTGGTACATCTCCATTCTGTGACTTCACACACATCCATTCTGACTTCACACATCTCCATTCTATGACTTCACACACCTTCATTTTTACTTTACAATCATCCATTCTATAACTTCACACACCTCCATTCTATGACTTCACACACCTCCATTCAGTGACTTCACACACCTCCATTCTATGACTTCACACACCTCCATTCTGTGACTTCACACACCTCCATTCTATGACTTCACACACTTCCATTGTGACGTCACACACCTCCATTCTATGAGTTCACACACCTCCATTCTGACTTCACACACCTCCATTCTATGACTTCACACACCTCCATTCTGACTTCACACACCTCCATTCTGTGACTTCACACACCTCCATTCTATGATTTCACACACCTCCCTTCTGTGACTTCACACACCTCCATTCTATGACTTCACACACCTCCATTCTGTGACTTCACACACCTCCATTCTGAGTTCACACATCTCCATTCTGTGACTTCTCACACCTCGATTCTCTGACTTCACACACCTCCAATCTGTGACTTCACACACTTCCATTCTATGACTTCACACACCTCCATTCTATGACTTCACACACCTATATTCTGTGACTTCACACACCTCCATTCTATGACTTCACACACCCTCATTCTATGATTGCACACACCTCCATTCTATGACTTCACACATCCATGTTGATTTCACACACCTCCAATATATGACTTCAAACACCTCAATTCTGTGACTTCACACACCTCCATTCTATGACTTAATACCGTCCAGTCTGTGACTTTACACTCCTCCATTCTGGGTTCACACACCTCCATTCTGTGACTTCACACTCCTGCAATCTGTGACTTCCCACACCTCCATTCTGTGACTTCACACACGTCCATTCTATGACTTCACACACCTTCATTCTTACTTCACAAACACCCATTCTATGACTTCACACACCTCCATTCTATGAGTTCACACACGTCCATTCTGTGACTTCACACACCTCCATTCTATGATTTCACACTCCTCCATTCTGACTTCACACACCTCCATTCTATGACTTCACACACCTCCATTCTGAATTTACACAGCTCAATTCTGTGACTTCACAAAATTCCATTCTGACTTCACACACTTCCATTGTATGAATTCACACAACTCCATTCTGTGATTTCACACACTTCAATTGTGACGTCACACACCGACATTCTATGAGTTCACACACCTCAATTCTATGACTTCACACACCTCCATTCTGACTTCAAAAACCTCTATTCTATGACTTCGCACACCTCCATTCTGACATCACACACCTCCAATCTATGACTTCACAGACCTCGAATTTGTGACTTCACTCACCTCCACTCTATGACTTCACACTACTCCATTCTATGACTTCCCACACCTCCTTTCTATGACTTCACCAACCATCATTCTATGACTTCACACCTCCATTCTGACTTCACACAATTCCATTCAGTGACTTCACACACCTCCATTCAATGACTTCACACACCTCCATTCTATGACTTCACACACCTTCATTCTTACTTCAGAAACATCCATTCTATGACCTCACACACCTCCATCTATGACTTCAGAAACCTCCATTCTGTGACTTCACACACCTCTATACTGAGTTCACAAAAATCTATTCGGTGACTTAACACACCTCCATTCTGACTTCACACACGTCCATTCTATGACTTCACACACTTCCATTCTATGACTTCACACACCTCCATTCTGTGACTTCACACACCTCCATTCTGAGTTCACACACCTCCATTCTGTGACTTCACACACCTGCATTCTATGACTTCACACACCTACATTCTATGACTTCACACATCCATTTTGACTTCACACACCTCCAATATATGACTTCAAACAGCTCAATTCTCTGACTTCACACACCTCCATTCTATAACTTTAAACCCGTCCATTCAGTGACTTCACACACCTCCATTCTATGACTTCACCCAACTCCATTCTATGACTTCAACCATCTCCATTCTATGACTTCACACACCTCCATTCTCCGACTTCACACCCCTCTAATTTGATTTATCATTCCTCCATTTTATGACTTCACAAACCTCACTTCGGTGACTGACAATACTCCATTCTATGACTTCACACACCTCCATTCTTTGACTTCACACACCTCCATTCTGAGTTCACACACCTCCATTCTGTGACTTCACACACCTCCATTCTATGAGTTCACAAACCTCCATTCTATGACTTCACTCACCTCCATTCTATGACTTCACACACCTCCTTTCTGAGTTGACACACCTCCATTCTATGACTTCACAAACCTCCAATCTGAATACACACCTCCATTCTATGTCTTCACCCACCTCCATTCTATGACTTCACACACCTCCATTCTCCGACTTCACACCCCTCTAATTTGATTTCTCATACCTCCATTCTATGACTTCACAAACCTCCCTTCGGTGACTTCACAATACTCCATTCTATGACTTCACACATCGACATTCCATGACTTCACACACATCAATTCTGACTCACACAACTCCATTCTGTGACTTCACAAAACTCCATTCTATGATTTCACATATCTCCATACTATGACTTCACACACCTCCATCTATGACTTTACACGCCTCCATTCTCTGACTTCACACACCTCCATTCTGTGACTTCACACACCTCCATTCTATGACTTCCCACACCTCCTTTCTATGAATTCACCCACCTCCAATCTATGACTACAAACCTTCATTCTGACTTCACACACCTCCATTCTGTGACTTCACACACCTCCATTCTATAACTTCACACAGCTCCATTCTATGACTTCACACACCACCATTCTATGACTCCACACACCTCCATTCTTTGACTTCACACACCTAAATTCTGAGTTGACACACCTCCATTCTGTGACTTGACACACCTCCATTCTGACTACACACACCTCCATTCTATGACTTCACACACCTCCATTCTTTGACATCACAGACCTCCATTCTATGACTTCACACACCTTCATTCTTACTTTACAAACATCCATTCTATAACTTCACCCACCTCCATTCCATGACTTTACACACCTCCATTCTGTGACTTCACATACCTCCATTCTATGACTTCACAAACCTCCATTCTGTGACTTCACACACCTCCATTCTATGACTTCACACTCTTCCATTGTTACGTCACACACCGCCATTCTATGAGTTCGCACACCTCCATTCTGACTTCACACATCTCCATTCTATGACTTCACACACCTCCATTCTGACTTCACACACCTTCTTTCTGTGACTTCATACACCTCCATTCAATGACTTGACACACCTACATTCTTTGACTTCACACGCCTCAAATCTGACATCACAAACCTCCATTCTATGATTTCACAGACCTCGAATCTGTGAGTTCACTCACCTTCACTCTATGACTTCCCACTCCTCCATTCTATGACTATCCACACCTCCTTTCTATGAATTCACCCACCTCCAATCTATGACTACACACTTCCATTCTGACTTCACACACCTCCATTCTGTGCCTTCACACACCTCCATTCTGACTTCACACAGCTCCATTCTATGACTTCACACACCTTCCTTTTTCCTTTACAAACATCCATTCTATAACTTTACACACCTCCATTCTATGACTTCACATACGTCCATTAAGTGACTTCACACACCTCCATTCTATTACTTCACACACCTCCATTCTGTGACTTCACACACCTCCATTCTATGACTTCACACACTTCCATTGTGACGTCACACACCTCCATTCTATGAGTTCACACACCTCCATTCTGACTTCACACACCTCCATTCTATGACTTCACATACCTCCATTCTGAATTCACACAGCTTCATTCTGTGCCTTCACAAAACTCTATTCTATGATTTCACACAACTACATACTATGACTTCACACAACTCCATCTATGAGTTCACACACCTCCATTCTGACTTCACACAACTCTATTCTATGACTTCGCACACCTCCATTCTGACATCACACACCTCCATTCTATGACTTCACAGACCTCGAATCTGTGATTTCACTCACATGCACTCTACGACTTCACACTCCTCCATTCTATGACTTCCCACACCTCCTTTCTATGAATTCACCCACCTCCAATCTATGACTACACACCTCCATCCTGACTTCACACACCTCCATTCAGTGACTTCACACACCTCCATTCCATGACTTCACACACCTTTATTTTTACTTCAGAAACATTCACACACCTCCATTCTATGACTTCACAAACCTCCATTCTGTGACTTCACACATGCATTTTGACTTCACACACCTCCAATATATGACTTCAAACACCTCAATTCTGTGACTTCACACAGCTCCATTGTATGACTTCATAACCTCCATTCTGTGACTTTACACAGCTCCATTCTATGACTTCACACACTTCCATTCTATGACTTCACACACCTCCATTCTGTGCCTTTACACACCTCCATTCTGTGTTCACACACCTCCATTCTGTGACGTCACACACCTCTATACTGTCACTTCCCACACCTCCATTCTGTGACTTCACACACCTCCATTCTATGACTTCACACACCTCTATTCTGACTTCACACACCTCCATTCTATGACTTCATACACCTCCATTCTGACTTCAGACACCTCCATTCTATGACTTCGCACGCCTCTCTTCTGATTTCACACACCTCCATTCTGTGACTTCACACACCTCCATTCAATGACTTCGCACATCTACATTCTTTGACTTCACACACCTCCAATCTGACATCACACACCTCCATTCTATGATTTCACAGACCTGGAATCTGTGACTTCACTCACCTGCACTCTATGCCTACCCACACCTCTTTCTATCACTTCATCCACCTCCAATCTATGACTACACACCTCCATTCTGACTTCACACACCTCCATTCTGTGACTTCACACACCTCCATTCTATGACTTCACACACCTCCATTCTATGACTTCACACACCTTCATTCTTACTTCAGAAACATCCATTCTATGACTTCACACACCTCCATTCTATGGCTTCACAAACCTCCATTCTGTGACTTCACACACCTCCATTCTGACTTCACACACTTCCATTCTATGACTTCACACACTTCCATTCTATGACTTCACAAACCTCCATTCTCTGATTTCACACACTTTCATTCTGAGTTCACACACATCTATTCTGTGATTTCACACATCTCCATTCTGTGACTTCACACACCTCCATTCTGTGACTTCACACACTTCCATTCTATGACTTCACACACCTTCATTCTATGATTTCACACACCTCCATTCTGTGACTTCACAAACCTCCATTCTATGACCTCACACACCCTCATTCTATGATTTCACACACCTCCATTCTATGACTTCACACATCTATTTTGACTTCACACACCTCCAATATATGACTTCAAACACCTCAATTCTGTGGCTTCACACACCTCCATTCTATGATTTCAAACCGTCCATTCTGTGACTTGACACACCTCCATTTTATGACTTCACACACTTCCATTCTATGACTTCACACACCTCCATTCTGTGCCTTTACACACCTCCATTCTGAGTTCACACACCTCCATTCTGTGACGTCACACACCTCTATTCTGTCACTTCCCACACCTCCATTCTGTGACTTCACACACCTCCATTCTATGACTTCACACACCTCTATTCTGACTTCACACACCTCCATTCTATGACTTCATACACCTCCATTCTGGCTTCACACACCTCCATTCTATGACTTCGCACACCTCTCTTCTGATTTCACACACCTACATTCTGTGTCTTCACACACCTCCATTCAATGACTTCACACACCTACATTCTTTGACTTCACACACCTCCAATCTGACATCACACACCTCCATTCCATGATTTCACAGACCTCGAATCTGTGACTTCACTCACCTGCACTCTATGATTACCCACACCTCTTTCTATGACTTCACCCACCTCCAATCTATGACTACACACCTCCATTCTGACTGCACACACCTCCATTCTGTGACTTCACACACCTCCATTCTATGACTTCACACACCTCCATTCTATGACTTCACACACCTTCATTCTTACTTCAGAAACATCCATTCTATGACTTCACACACCTCCATTCTATGACTTCACAAACCTCCATTCTGTGTCTTCACACACCTATATTCTGACTTCACACACTTCCATTCTATGACTTCACACATTTCCATTCTATGACTTCACACACCTCCATTCTCTGATTTCACACACTTCCATTCTGAGTTCACACACCTCTATTCTGTGATTTTACACATCTCCATTCTGTGACTTCACACACCTCCATTCTGTGACTTCACACACTTCCATTCTATGACTTCACACACTTTCATTCTATGATTTCACACACCTCCATTCTGTGACTTCACAAACCTCCATTCTATGACCTCACACACCCTCATTCTATGATTTCCCACACCTCCATTCTATGACGTCCCACATCCATTTTGACTTCACACACCTCCAATATATGACTTCAAACACCTCAATTCTGTGACTTCACACACCTCCATTCTATGATTTCAAACCGTCCATTCTGTGACTTCACACACCTCCATTTTATGACTTCACACACTTCCATTCTATGACTTCATACACCTCCATTCCGTGACTTTATACACCTCCATTCTGAGTTCACACACCTCCATTCTGGGACTTCACACACCTCCAATCTGTGACTTCCACCACCTCCATTCTGTGACTTCACACACCTCCATTCTATGACTTCACACACGTCAATTCTGTGACTTCACACACCTCCATTCTATGACTTCACACACCTCCATTGTGACTACACACACTACCATTCTATGAGTTCACACACCTCCATTCTGACTTCACACACCTCCATTCTATGACTTCACACACCTCCATTCTATGACTTCACACACCTCCTTTCTATGACTTCACCCAACTCCATTCTATGACTTCACACAACTCCATCTATGACTTCACACACCTCCATTCTGACTTCACACACCTCTATTCTATGAGTTCACAGACCTCGAATCTGTGATTTCACTCACATGCACTCTATGACTTCACACTCCTCCATTCCCTGACTTCCTACACCTCCTTTCTATGACTTCACCCACCTCCAATCTATGACTACACACCTCCATTCTGACTGCACACACCTCCATTCTGTGACTTCACACACCTCCATTCTATGACTTCACACACCTCCATTCTATGACTTCACACACCTTCATTCTTAATTCAGAAACATCCATTCTATGACTTCACACACCTCCATTCTATGACTTCACAAACCTCCATTCTGTGACTTCACACACCTCCATTCTGACTTCACACACTTCCATTCTATGACTTCAAACACTTCCATTCTATGACTTCACACACCTCCATTCTGAGTTCACACACCTCTATTCTTTGATTTCACACATCTCCATTCTGTGACTTCACACACCTCCATACTGTGACTTCACACACTTCTATTCTATGACTTCACACACCTTCATACTATGATTTCACACACCTCCATTCTGTGAAATCACAAACCTCCATTCTATGACCTCACACACCCTCATTCTATGATTTCACACACCTCCATTCTATGACTTCACACATCCATTTTGACTTCACACACCTCCAATATATGACTTCAAACACCTCAATTCTGTGACTTCACACACTACCATTCCATGAGTTCACACACCTCCATTCTGACTTCACACATCTCCATTCTGTGACTTCACACACCTCCATTCTGACTTCACACATCTCCATTCTATGACTTCACACACCTTCATTTTTACTTTACAAACATCCATTCTATAACTTCACACACCTCCATTCTATGACTTCACACACCTCCATTCAGTGACTTCACACACCTCCATTCTATGACTTCACACCTCCATTCTGTGACTTCACACACCTCCATTCTATGACTTCACACACTTCCATTGTGACGTCACACAGCTTGATTCTGTGCCTTCACAAAACTCTATTCTATGATTTCACACACCTCCATACTATGACTTCACACAACTCCATCTATGACTTCACACACCTCCATTCTGACTTCACACACCTCTATTCTATGAGTTCACAGACCTCGAATCTGTGATTTCACTCACATGCACTCTATGACTTCACACTCCTCCATTCCCTGACTTCCTACACCTCCTTTCTATGACTTCACCCACCTCCAATCTATGACTACACACCTCCATTCTGACTTCACACACCTCCATTCTGTGACTTCACACACCCCCAATCTATGAGTTCACATGCCTCCATTCTATGACTTCACACACCTTCATTCTTATTTCAGAAACATCCATTCTATGACTTCACACACCTCCGTTCTATGACTTCGCAAACCTCCATTCTGTGACTTCACACACCTCCATTCTGAGTTCACACAACTCCATTCGGTGACTTCACACACCTCCATTCTGACTTCACACACCTCCATTCTATGACTTCGCACACCTCTCTTCTGATTTCACACACCTACATTCTGTGTCTTCACACACCTCCATTCAATGACTTCACACACCTACATTCTTTGAGTTCACACACCTCCAATCTGACATCACACACCTCCATTCCATGATTTCACAGACCTCGAATCTGTGACTTCACTCACCTGCACTCTATGATTACCCACACCTCTTTCTATGACTTCACCCACCTCCAATCTATGACTACACACCTCCATTCTGACTCTACACACCTCCGTTCTGTGACTTCACACACCTCCATTCTATGACTTCACACACCTCCATTCTATGACTTCACACACCTTCATTCTTACTTCAGAAACATCCATTCTATGACTTCACACACCTCCATTCTATGACTTCACAAACCTCCATTCTGTGTCTTCACACACCTATATTCTGACTTCACACACTTCCATTCTATGACTTCACACATTTCCATTCTATGACTTCACACACCTCCATTCTCTGATTTCACACACTTCCATTCTGAGTTCACACACCTCTATTCTGTGATTTTACACATCTCCATTCTGTGACTTCACACACCTCCATTCTGTGACTTCACACACTTCCATTCTATGACTTCACACACCTTCATTCTATGATTTCACACACCTCCATTCTGTGACTTCACAAACCTCCATTCTATGACCTCACACACCCTCATTCTATGATTTCCCACACTTCCATTCTATGACGTCCCACATCCATTTTGACTTCACACACCTCCAATATATGACTTCAAACACCTCAATTCTGTGACTTCACACACCTCCATTCTATGATTTCAAACCGTCCATTCTGTGACTTCACACACCTCCATTTTATGACTTCACACACTTCCATTCTATGACTTCATACACCTCCATTCCGTGACTTTATACACCTCCATTCTGAGTTCACACACCTCCATTCTGGGACTTCACACACCTCCATTCTATGACTTCACACACGTCAATTCTGTGACTTCACACACCTCCATTCTATGACTTCACACACCTCCATTGTGACTACACACACTACCATTCTATGAGTTCACACACCTCCATTCTGACTTCACACACCTCCATTCTATGACTTCACACACCTCCATTCTATGACTTCACACACCTCCTTTCTATGACTTCACCCAACTCCATTCTATGACTTCACACAACTCCATCTATGACTTCACACACCTCCATTCTGACTTCACACACCTCTATTCTATGAGTTCACAGACCTCGAATCTGTGATTTCACTCACATGCACTCTATGACTTCACACTCCTCCATTCCCTGACTTCCTACACCTCCTTTCTATGACTTCACCCACCTCCAATCTATGACTACACACCTCCATTCTGACTGCACACACCTCCATTGTGTGACTTCACACACCTCCATTCTATGACTTCACACACCTTCATTCTTACTTCAGAAACATCCGTTCTATGACTTCACACACCTCCATTCTATGACTTCACAAACCTCCATTCTGTGACTTCACACACCTCCATTCTGACTTCACACACTTCCATCTATGACTTCAAACACTTCCATTCTATGACTTCACACACCTCCATTCTGAGTTCACACACCTCTATTCTTTGATTTCACACATCTCCATTCTGTGACTTCACACATCTCCATACTGTGACTTCACACACTTCTATTCTATGACTTCACACACCTTCATACTATGATTTCACACACCTCCATTCTGTGAAATCACAAACCTCCATTCTATGACCTCACACACCCTCATTCTATGATTTCACACACCTCCATTCTATGACTTCACACATCCATTTTGACTTCACACACCTCCAATATATGACTTCAAACACCTCAATTCTGTGACTTCACACACTACCATTCCATGAGTTCACACACCTCCATTCTGACTTCACACATCTCCATTCTGTGACTTCACACACCTTCATTTTTACTTTACAAACATCCATTCTATAACTTCACACACCTCCATTCTATGACTTCACACACCTCCATTCAGTGACTTCACACACCTCCATTCTATGACTTCACACCTCCATTCTGTGACTTCACACACCTCCATTCTATGACTTCACACACTTCCATTGTGACGTCACACAGCTTGATTCTGTGCCTTCACAAAACTCTATTCTATGATTTCACACAACTCCATACTATGACTTCACACAACTCCATCTATGACTTCACACACCTCCATTCTGACTTCACACACCTCTATTCTATGAGTTCACAGACCTCGAATCTGTGATTTCACTCACATGCACTCTATGACTTCACACACCTCCATTCTGTGACTTTACACACCTCCATTCTGAGTTCACACACCTCAATTCTTGGACTTCACACACCTCCAATCTGTGACTTCCCCCACCTCCATTCTGTGACTTCACACACCTCCATTCTATGACTTCACACACCTCCATTCTATGACTTCTCACACGTCCATTCTGTGACTTCACACACCTCCATTCTATGACTTCACACACCTCCATTGTGACTACACACACTACCATTCCATGAGTTCACACACCTCCATTCTGAATTCACACACCTCCATTCTATGACTTCACACACCTCCATTCTATGACTTCACACACCTCCTGTCTATGACTTCACCCAACTCCATTCTATGACTTCAAACCTCCATTCTGACTTCACACACCTCCATTCTGTGACTTTACACACCTCCATTATATGACTTCACACACCTCCATTCTATGACTTCACACACCTCCATTCTATGCCTTCACACACCTCCATTCTGGGACTTCACACACCTCCATTCTATGCCTTCACACACCTTCATTCTTACTTCACAAACATATATTCTATGACTTCACACACCTCCATTCTTTGACTTCACACACCTCCATTCTATGTCTTCACACACCTCCATTCTTTGACTTCACACACATGAATTCTGAATTGACACATCTCCATTCTGTGACTTCACACACCTCCATTCTGACTTCACACATCTCCATTCTATGACTTCACACACCTTCATTTTTGCTTTACAAACATCCATTCTATAACTTCACACACATCCATTCTATGACTTCACACACCTCCATTCAGTGACTTCACACACCTCCATTCTATGACTTCACACCTCCATTCTGTGACATCACACACCTCCATTCTATGACTTCACACACTTCCATTGTGACGTCACACACCTCCATTCTATGAGTTCACACACCTCCATTGTGACTTCACACACCTCCATTCTATGACTTCACAAACCTCCATTCTGAATTCACACAGCTTCATTCTGTGCCTTCACAAAACTCTATTCTATGATTTCACACACCTCCATACTATGACTTCACACAACTCCATCTATGACTTTACACACCTCCATTCTGACTTCACACACCTCTATTCTATGACTTCGCACACCTCCATTATATGACTTCACACACCTCCATTCTATGACTTCACAGACCTCGAATCTGTGATTTTACTCACATGCACTCTATGACTTCACACTCCTCCATTCCATGACTTTCCACACCTCCTTTCTATGACTTCACCCACCTCCAATCTATGACTACACACCTCCATTGTGACTTCACACACCTCCATTCTGTGACTTCACGCACCCCCAATCTATGAGTTCACATACTCCATTCTATGACTTCACACACCTTCATTCTTACTTCAGAAACATCCATTCTATGAATTCACACACCTCCATTCTATGATTTCACAAACCTCCATTCTGTGACTTCACACACCTCCATTCTGAGTTCACACAACTCCATTTGGTGACTTCACACACCTCCATTCTGACTTCACACACCTCCATTCTATGACTTCACACACTTCCATTCTATGACTTCATACACCTCCATTCTGTGACTTCACACACCTCCATTCTGAGTTCACATACTTCCATTCTGTGACTTCTCACACCTCGATTCTGTGACTTCACACAGCTCCAAACTGTGACTTCACACACCTCCATTCTGTGATTCACACACCTCCATTCTATGACTTCACACATCCATTTTGATTTTACACACCTCCAGTATATGACTTCAAACACCTCAATTCTGTGACTTCACACACCTCCATTCTATGACTTCATACCGTCCATTCTGTGACATCACAAACCTCCATTCTATGACTTCACACACTTCCATTCTATGACTTCACACACCTCCATTCTGTGCCTTTACACACCTCCATTCTGGGTTCACACACCTCCATTCTGTGACTTCACACTCCTGCAATCTGTGACTTCCCACACCTCCATTCTGTATGTTCACACACCTCCATTCTATGACTTAACACACCTTCTTTCTTACTTCACAAACACCCATTCTATGACTTCACACACCTCCATTCTGTGACTTCACACACCTCCATTCTGTGACTTCACACACCTCCATTCTATGACTTCAAACACCTCAATTGTGACTACACACACCTCCATTCTATGAGTTCAACACATCCATTCTGACTTCACACACCTCCATTCTATGACTTCACACACCTCCATTCTGAATTCACACAGCTTCATTCTGTGCCTTCCCAATTCTATTCTATGATTTCACACACCTCCATACTATGACTTCACACAACTCCATCTATGACTTCACACACCTCCATTCTGACTTCACACACCTCTATTCTATGACTTCGCACACCTCCATACTGACATCACACACCTCCATTCTATGAGTTCACAGACCTCGAATGTGTGATTTCACTCACATGCACTCTATGACTTCACACTCCTCCATTCCCTGACTTCCCACACCTCCTTTCTATGACTTCACCCACCTCCAATTTATGACTACACACCTCCATTCTGAGTTCACACAACTCCATTCGGTGACTTCACACACCTCCATTCTGACTTCACACACCTCCATTCTATGACTTCACACACTTCCATTCTATGACTTCACACACCTCCATTCTGTGACTTCACACACCTCCATTCTATGACTTCACACATCCATTTTGATTTTACACACCTCCAGTATATGACTTCAAACACCTCAATTCTGTGACTTCACACACATCCATTCTATGACTTCATACCGTCCATTCTGTGACATCATACACCTCCATTGTATGACTTCACACACTTCCATTGTATGACTTCATACACCTCCATACTGTGACTTCACACACCTCCATTCTGAGTTCACACACCTCCATTCTGTGACTTCTCACACCTCGATTCTGTGACTTCACACAGCTCCAAACTGTGACTTCACACACCTCCATTCTATGACTTCACACACCTCCATTCTGTGACTTCACACACCTCCATTCTATGACCTCACACACCCTCATTCTATGATTTCACACACCTCCATTCTATGACTTCACACATCCATTTTGATTTTACACACCTCCAGTATATGACTTCAAACACCTCAATTCTGTGACTTCACACACATCCATTCTATGACTTCATACCGTCCATTCTGTGACATCATACACCTCCATTGTATGACTTCACACACTTCCATTGTATGACTTCACACACCTCCATTCTGTGACTTTACACACCTCCATTCTGGGTTCACACACCTCCATTCTGTGACTTCACACTCCTGCAATCTGTGACTTCCCACACCTCCATTCTGTGTCTTCACACACCTCCATTCTATGACTTAACACACCTTCATTCTTACTTCACAAACACCCATTCTATGACTTCACAAACCTCCATTCTATGACTTCATACACCTCCATTCTGTGACTTTACACACCTCCATTCTATGACTTCAAACACCTCAATTGTGACTACACACACCTCCATTCTATGAGTTCAACACCTCCATTCTGATTTCACACACCTCCATTCTATGACTTCACACACCTCCATTCTGAATTCACACAGCTCAATTCTGTGACTTCACAAAATTCCATTCTGACTTCAAACACCTCCATTGTATGTATTCACACACCTCCATTCTGTGACTTCACACACTTCCATTCTATGACTTCACACACCTCCATTCTGTGACTTCACACACCTCCATTCTATGACTTCACACATCCATTTTGATTTTACACACCTCCAGTATATGACTTCAAACACCTCAATTCTGTGACTTCACACACATCCATTCTATGACTTCATACCGTCCATTCTGTGACATCATACACCTCCATTGTATGACTTCACACACTTCCATTGTATGACTTCATACACCTCCATACTGTGACTTCACACACCTCCATTCTGAGTTCACACACCTCCATTCTGTGACTTCTCACACCTCGATTCTGTGACTTCACACAGCTCCAAACTGTGACTTCACACACCTCCATTCTATGACTTCACACACCTCCATTCTGTGACTTCACACACCTCCATTCTATGACCTCACACACCCTCATTCTATGATTTCACACACCTCCATTCTATGACTTCACACATCCATTTTGATTTTACACACCTCCAGTATATGACTTCAAACACCTCAATTCTGTGACTTCACACACATCCATTCTATGACTTCATACCGTCCATTCTGTGACATCATACACCTCCATTGTATGACTTCACACACTTCCATTGTATGACTTCACACACCTCCATTCTGTGACTTTACACACCTCCATTCTGGGTTCACACACCTCCATTCTGTGACTTCACACTCCTGCAATCTGTGACTTCCCACACCTCCATTCTGTGTCTTCACACACCTCCATTCTATGACTTAACACACCTTCATTCTTACTTCACAAACACCCATTCTATGACTTCACAAACCTCCATTCTATGACTTCATACACCTCCATTCTGTGACTTTACACACCTCCATTCTATGACTTCAAACACCTCAATTGTGACTACACACACCTCCATTCTATGAGTTCAACACCTCCATTCTGATTTCACACACCTCCATTCTATGACTTCACACACCTCCATTCTGAATTCACACAGCTCAATTCTGTGACTTCACAAAATTCCATTCTGACTTCAAACACCTCCATTGTATGTATTCACACACCTCCATTCTGTGACTTCACACACTTCCATTGTGACGTCACACAACTCCATTCTATGAGTTCACACACCTCCATTCCATGACTTCACACACCTCCATTCTGACTTCACAAACCTCTATTCTATGACTTCGCACACCTCCATTCTGACATCACACACCTCCAATCTATGACTTCACAGACCTCGAATCTGTGACTTCACTCACCTCCACTCTATGATTTCACACTCCTCCTTTCTATGACTTCCCACACCTCCTTTCTATGACTTCACCCACCTTCATTCTATGACTTCACACCTCCATTCTGACTTCACACACCTCCATTCTGTGACTTCACACGCCTCCATTCTGAGTTCACACACCTCCATTCTGTGACTTCACACACCTCCATTCTATGACCTCACACACCCTCATTCTGTGATTTCACACGCCTCCATTCTGTGACTTCACACATCCATTTTGATTTCACTCACCTCCAATATATGACTTCAAACACCTCATTTCTGTGACTTCACACAGCTCCATTCTATGACTTCATACCGTCCATTCTGTGACTTCACACACCTCCATAATATGACTTCACATATTTCCATTCTATGACTTCACACACCTCCATTCTGTGACTTTACACACCTCCATTCTGGGTTCACACACCTCCATTCTGTGACTTCACACGCCTGCAATCTGTGACTTCCCACACCTCCATTCTGTGACTTCACACACCTCCATTCTATGACTTCACACACCTTCATTCTTACTTCACAAACACCCATTCTATGACTTCACACACCTCCATTCTATGACTTCACACACCTCCATTCTGTGACTTCACACACCTCCATTCTATGACTTCACACACCTCCATTGTGACTACACACACCTCCATTCTATGAGTTCACACACCGCCATTCTGACTTCACACACCTCCATTCTATGACTTCACACACCTCCATTCTGAATTCACACAGCTCAATTCTGTGACTTCACAAAATTCCATTCTGACTTCACACACCTCCATTGTATGAATACACACACCTCCATTCTGTGACTTCACACACCTCCATACTGAGTTCACAAAACTCCATTCGGTGACTTAACACACATCCATTTTGACTTCACACACCTCCAATATGTGACTTCAAACAGCTCAATTCTCTGACTTCACACACCTCCATTCTATGACTTTAAACCCGTCCATTCAGTGACTTCACACACCGCCATTCTATGACTTCATACACCTCCATTCTATGACTTCACCCACCTCCATTCTATGACTTCACACACCTCCATTTTCCGACTTCACACCCCTCTAATTTGATTTCTCATACCTCCATTCTATGACTTCTCAAACCTCCCTTCGGTGACTTCACAATACTCCATTCTATGACTTCACACATCTACATTCTGTGACTTCACACACCTCAATTCTGACTCACACAACTCCATTCTGTGACTTCACAAAACTCCATTCTATGATTTCACATATCTCCATACTATGACTTAACACACCTCCATCTATGATTGCACACACCTCCATTCTGAGTTCACACATCTCCATTCTGTGACTTCACACACCTCCATTCTGACTTCACACATCTCCATTGTATGACTTCACACACCTGTATTCTGTGACTTCACACACCTCTATTCTATGCCTTTACAAACTTCCGTTGTGACGTTACACACCCCCATTTTATGAGTTCACACACCTCCCTTCTATGACTTCACACAACTCCATTCTGACTTCACACACCTCTATTCTATGACTTCGAACACCTACATTCTGACTTCACACACCTCCATTCTGTGACTACACACACCTCCATTCAATGACTTCACACACCTACATTCTTTGACTTCACACACCTCCAATCTGACATCACACACCTCCATTCTATGATTTCACAGACCTCGAATCTGTGACATCACTCACCTGCAATCTATGACTTCACACTCCTCCATTCTATGACTTCCCACACCTCCTTTCTATGAATTCACCCACCTCCAATCTATGACTACACACCTCCGTTCTGACTTCACACACCTCCATTCTGTGACTTGACACACCTCCATTCTATAACTTCACACACCTCCATTCTATGACTTCACATACCTCCAGTCTGAATTCACACAGCTCCATTCTGTGACTTCACAAAACTCCATTCTATGATTTCACAAACCTCCATACTATGACTTCACACAACTCCATCTATGACTTCACACACCTCCATTCTGACTTCACACACCTCTATTCTATGACTTCGCACACCTCCATTCT
Source organism: Megascapheus bottae (assembly GCA_024803745.1). Taxonomy (NCBI): domain Eukaryota; kingdom Metazoa; phylum Chordata; class Mammalia; order Rodentia; family Geomyidae; genus Megascapheus; species Megascapheus bottae. Next base: position 236,493 of record JANJXV010000800.1, on the reverse strand, counting down.
GACATCACACACCTCCATTCTATCACTTCACAGACCTCGAATCTGTGACTTCACTCACCTGCACTCTATAACTTCACACTCCTCCATTCTATGACTTCACACACCTCCATTCTATGACTTCACACACCTCCATTCTTTGACTTCACACACCTCCATTCTGTGAATTCACACACTTCCATTCCATGACTTCACACACCTTCATTTTTACTTCAGAAACATTCACACACCTCCATTCTATGACTTCACACAACTCCATCTATGACTTCACACACCTCCATTCTGACTACACACACCTCTATTCTATGACTTCGCACACCTCCATTCTGACATCACACACCTCCATTCTGTGACTTCACACACCCCCATTCTATGAGTTCACATACCTCCATACTATGACTTCACACACCTTTATTCTTACTTCAGAAACATCCATTCTATGACTTCACACACCTCCATTCTATGACTTCACAAACCTCCATTCTGTAACTTCACACACCTCCATTCTGAGTTCACACAACTCCATTCGGTGACTTCACACACCTCCATTCTGACTTCACACACCTCCATTCTATGACTTCACACACCTCCATTCTATGACTTAACACACGTCCATTCTGTGACTTCACACACCTCCATTCTATGACTTCACACACCTCCATTGTGACTACACACACTACCATTCTATGAGTTCACACACCTCCATTCTAACTTCACACACCTCCATTCTATGACTACACACACATCCATTCTATGACTTCACACACATCCTTTCTATGACTTCACCCAACTCCATTCTATGACTTCACACCTCCATTCTGACTTCACACAACTCCATTCTGAGTTCACACACCTCTATTCTGTGATTTCACACACCTTCCATTCTGTGATTTCACACACCTCCATTCAGTGACTTCACACACCTCCATTCTATGACTTCACACACCTCCATTCTGTGACTTTATAAAGCTCCATTCCATGACTTCACACACTTCCATTGTGACGTCACGCACCTCCATTCTATGAGTTCACACACCTCCATTCTGACTTCACACAGCTCCATTCTGTGACTTCACAAAACTCTCTTCTATGATTTCACAGACCTCCATACCATGACTTCAGACAACTCCATCTGTGACTTCACACACCTCCATTCTGACTTCACACACCTCTATTCTATGACTTCGCACACCTCCATTCTGACATCACACACCTCCATTCTATGACTTCACAGACCTCGAATCTGTGATTTCACTCACATGCACTGTATGACTTCACACTCCTCCATTCTATGACTTCCCACAGCTCCTTTCTATGACTTCACCCACCTCCAATCGATGACTACACACCTCCATTTTGACTTCACACACCTCCATTCTGTGACTTCACACACCCCCATTCTATGAGTTCACATACCTCCATTCTATGACTTCACACACCTTCATTCTTACTTCAGAAACATCCATTCTATGACTTCACACACCTCCATTCTATGACTTCACAAACCTCCATTCTGTGACTTCACACACCTCCTTTCTGAGTTCCCACAACTCCATTCGTTGACTTCACACACCTCCATTCTGACTTCACACACCTCCATTCTATGACTTCACACACTTCCATTCTATGACTTCACACACCTCCATTCTGTGACTTCACACACCTCCATTCTGAGTTCACACACCTCCATTCTGTGACTTCTAACACCTCGATTCTGTGACTTCACACAGCTCCAGTCTGTGACTTCACACACTTCCATTCTATGACTTCACACACCTCCATTCTATGACTTCACACACCTCCATTCTGTGACTTCACACACCTCCATTCTATGACCTCACACACCCTCATTCTATGATTTCACACACCTCCATTCTATGACTTCATACATCCATTTTGATTTCACACTCCTCCAATATATGACTTCGAACACCTCAATTCTGTGACTTCACACACCTCCATTCTATGACTTCATAACATCCATTCTGTGACTTCACACACCTCCATTCTATGACTTCACACACTTCCATTCTATGACTTCACACACCTCCATTCGGTGACTTTACACACCTCCATTCTGAGTTCACACACCTCAATTCTGGGACTTCACAGACCTCCAATCTGTGACTTCCCACACCTCCATTCTGTGACTTCACACACCTCCATTCTATGACTTCACACATCTCCATTCTATGAATTCACACACGTCCATTCTGTGACTTCACACACCTCCATTCTATGATTTCACACACCTCCATTGTGACTACACACACTACCATTCTATGAGTTCACACACCTCCATTCTGACTTCACACACCTCCATTCTATGAATACACACACCTCCATTCTATGACTTCACACACCTCGTTTCTATGACTTCACCCAACTCCATTCTATGACTTCACACCTCCATTCTGACTTCACACACCTCCATTTTGTGACTTCACACATCTCCATTATATGACTTCACACACCTCCATTCTATGACTTCACACACCTCCATTCTATGCCTTCACACACCTATATTCTGTGACTTCACACACCTCCATTCTATGCCTTCACACACCTTCATTCTTACTTCACAAACATACATTCTATGACTTCACACTCCTCCATTCTATGACTTCAAACACCTCCATTCTTTGACTTCACACAGGTCCATTCTGTGTTCACACACCTCAATTCTGTGCCTTCTCAAACCTCAATTCTGACTTCACACACCTCCATTCTATGACTTCACACACCTCCATTCTATCTCTTCACACACCTCCATTCTTTGACTTCACACACCTAAATTCTGACTTGACACATCTCCATTCTGACTTCACACATCTCCATTTTATGACTTCACACACCTTCATTTTTACTTTACATACATCCATTCTATAACTTCACACACCTCCATTCTATGACTTCACACACCTCCATTCAGAGACTGCACACACCTCCATTCTATGACTTCACACACCTCCATTCTGTGACTTCACACACCTCCATTCTATGACTTCACACACTTCCATTGTGACGTCACACACCTCCATTCTATGAGTTCACACACCTCCATTCTGACTTCACACACCTCCATTCTATGACTTCACACACCTCCATTCTGAGTTCACTCACCTCCATTCTGTGACTTCTAACACCTCGATTCTGTGACTTCACACAGCTCCAGTCTGTGACTTCACACACTTCCATTCTATGACTTCACACACCTCCATTCTATGACTTCACACACCTCCATTCTGTGACTTCACACACCTCCATTCTATGACCTCACACACCCTCATTCTATGATTTCACACACCTCCGTTCTATGACTTCATACATACATTTTGATTTCACACACCTCCAATATATGACTTCAAACACCTCAATTCTGTGATTTCACACACCTCCATTCTATGACTTCATACCATCCATTCTGTGACTTCACACACCTCCATTCTATGACTTCACACACTTCCATTCTATGACTTCACACACCTCCATTCTGTGACTTTACATACCTCCATTCTGAGTTCAAACACCTCAATTCTGGGACTTCACAGACCTCCAATCTGTGACTTCCCACACCTCCATTCTGTGACTTCACACACCTCCATTCTATGACTTCACACATCTCCATTCTATGAATTCACACACGTCCTTTCTGTGACTTTACACACCTCCATTCTATGATTTCACACACCTCCATTGTGACTACACACACTACCATTCTATGAGTTCACACACCTCCATTCTGACTTCACACACCTCCATTCTATGACTACACACACCTCCATTCTATGACTTCACACACCTCGTTTCTATGACTTCACCCAACTCCATTCTATGACTTCACACCTCCATTCTGACTTCACACACCTCCATTTTGTGACTTCACACACCTCCATTATATGAGTTCACTCACCTCCACTCTATGACTTCACACTTCTCCATTCTATGACTTCTCACACCTAAGTTCTATGACTTCACCCACCTACATTCTATGACTTCACACCTCCATTCTGACTTCACACACCTCCATTCTATGACTTCACACACCTCCATTCTGACTTCACCCACCTCCATTCGGTTACTTCACACACCTCCATTCTATGATTTCACACACCTCCATTCTGTGACTTCACACACCTCCATTCTTTGACTTCACACACCTCCATTCTGTGACTTCACACGCCTCCATTCTGAGTTCACACACCTCCATTCTGTGACTTCTCACACCTCGATTCTGTGACTTCACACACCTCCAATCTGTGACTTCACACACTTCCATTCTATGACTTCACACACCTCCATTCTATGACTTCACACACCTCCATTCTGTGACTTCACACACCTCCATTCTATGACCTCACACACCCTCATTCTGTGATTTCACACGCCTCCATTCTGTGACTTCACACATCCATTTTGATTTCACTCACCTCCAATATATGACTTCAAACACCTCATTTCTGTGACTTCACACAGCTCCATTCTATGACTTCATACCGTCCATTCTGTGACTTCACACACCTCCATTCTATGACTTCACACATTTCCATTCTATGACTTCACACACCTCCATTCTGTGACTTTACACACCTCCATTCTGGGTTCACACACCTCCATTCTGTGACTTCACACTCCTGCAATCTGTGACTTCCCACACCTCCATTCTGTGACTTCACACACGTCCATTCTATGACTTCACACACTTCATTCTTACTTCACAAACACCCATTCTATGACTTCACACACCTCCATTCTATGACTTCACACACCTCCATTCTGTGACTTCACACACCTCCATTCTATGACTTCACACACCTCCATTGTGACTACACACACCTCCATTCTATGAGTTCACACACCGCCATTCTGACTTCACCCACCTCCATTCTATGACTTCACACACCTCCATTCTGAATTCACACAGCTCAATTCTGTGACTTCACAAAATTCCATTCTGACTTCACACACCTCCATTGTATGAATACACACACCTCCATTCTGTGACTTCACACACGTCCATTGTGACGTCACACACCTCTATTCTATGAGTTCACACACCTCCATTCTATGACTTCACACACCTCCATTCTGACTTCACAAACCTCTATTCTATGACTTCGCACACCTCCATTCTGACATCACTACCTCCGCTCTATGACTTCACACACCTTCATTCTTACTTCAGAAACATCCATTCTATGACTTCACACACCTCCATTCTTTGACTACACAAAGCGCCATTCTGTGACCTCACACACCCTCATTCTATAATTTCACACACCTCCAATATATGACTTCAAACACCTCAATTCTGTGACTTCACACACCTCCATTCTATGACTTCAAACCGTCCATTCTGTGACTTCACAGACCTCCATTCTATGACTTCACACACTTCCATTCTATGACTTCACACACCTCCATTCTGTGACTTTACACACCTCCATTCTGAGTTCACACACCTCAATTCTGGGACTTCACAGACCTCCATTCTGTGACTTCCCACACCTCCATTCTGTGACTTCACACAATTCCATTCTATGACTTCACACACCTCCATTCTATGACTTCACACACGTCCATTCTGTGACTTCACACACCTCCATTCTATGACTTCACACAGCTCCATTGTGACTACACACACTATCGTTCTATGAGTTCACACACCTCCATTCTGACTTCACACACCTCCATTCTATGACTTCACACACCTCCATTCTGAATTCACATAGCTCCATTCTGTGACTTCACAAAACTCCATTCTATGATTTCACAAACCTCCATACTATGACTTCACACAACTCCATCTATGACTTCACACACCTTCATTCTGACTTCACACACCTCTATTCTATGACTTCGCACACCTCCATTCTGACCTCACACACCTCCATTCTTTGACTTCACAGACCTCGAATCTGTGACTTCACTCACCTGCACTCTATAACTTCACACTCCTCCATTCTATGACTTCACACACCTCCATTCTATGACTTCACACAACTCCATCTATGACTTCACACACCTCCATTCTGTGAATTCACACACCTCCATTCCATGACTTCACACACCTTCATTTTTACTTCAGAAACATGCACACCTCCATTCTATGACTTCACACAACTCCATCTATGACTTCACATACCTCCATCTGAATTCACACAGCTCCATTCTGTGACTTCACAAAACTCCATTCTATGATTTCACAAACCTCCATACTATGACTTCACACAACTCCATCTATGACTTCACACACCTCCATTCTGACTTCACACACCTCTATTCTATGACTTCGCACACCTCCATTCTGACATCACACACCTCCATTCTATCACTTCACAGACCTCGAATCTGTGACTTCACTCACCTGCACTCTATAACTTCACACTCCTCCATTCTATGACTTCACACACCTCCATTCTATGACTTCACACACCTCCATTCTTTGACTTCACACACCTCCATTCTGTGAATTCACACACTTCCATTCCATGACTTCACACACTTCATTTTTACTTCAGAAACATTCACACACCTCCATTCTATGACTTCACACAACTCCATCTATGACTTCACACACCTCCATTCTGACTACACACACCTCTATTCTATGACTTCGCACACCTCCATTCTGACATCACACACCTCCATTCTGTGACTTCACACACCCCCATTCTATGAGTTCACATACCTCCATACTATGACTTCACACACCTTTATTCTTACTTCAGAAACATCCATTCTATGACTTCACACACCTCCATTCTATGACTTCACAAACCTCCATTCTGTAACTTCACACACCTCATTCTGAGTTCACACAACTCCATTCGGTGACTTCACACACCTCCATTCTGACTTCACACACCTCCATTCTATGACTTCACACACCTCCATTCTATGACTTAACACACGTCCATTCTGTGACTTCACACACCTCCATTCTATGACTTCACACACCTCCATTGTGACTACACACACTACCATTCTATGAGTTCACACACCTCCATTCTAACTTCACACACCTCCATTCTAATGACTACACACACATCCATTCTATGACTTCACACACATCCTTTCTATGACTTCACCCAACTCCATTCTATGACTTCACACCTCCATTCTGACTTCACACAACTCCATTCTGAGTTCACAACACCTCTATTCTGTGATTTCACACACTTCCATTCTGTGATTCCACACCTCCATTCAGTGACTTCACACACCTCCATTCTATGACTTCACACACCTCCATTCTGTGACTTTACACAGCTCATTCCATGACTTCACACACTTCCATTGTGACGTCACGCACCTCCATTCTATGAGTTCACACCTCCATCTGACTTCACACAGCCTTCTGTGACTTCACAAACTCTCTTCTATGATTTCACAGACCTCCATACCATGACTTCAGACAACTCCATCTGTGACTTCACACACCTCCATTCTGACTTCACACACCTCTATTCTATGACTTCGCACACCTCCTTCTGACATCACACACCTCCATCTATGACTTCACAGACCTCGAATCTGTGATTTCACTCACATGCATCGTATGACTTCACACCTCCATTCTATGACTTCCCACAGCTCCTTGCTATGACTTCACCCACCTCCATCGATGACTACACACCTCCATTTTGACTTCACACACCTCCATTCTGTGACTTCACACACCCCCATTCTATGAGTTCACATACTCCTTCACATACCTCCATTCTATGACTTCACACACCTTCATTCTTACTTCAGAAACATCCATTCTATGACTTCACACACCTCCATTCTATGACTTCACAAACCTCCATTCTGTGACTTCACACACCTCCTTTCTGAGTTCCCACAACTCCATTCGTTGACTTCACACACCTCCATTCTGACTTCACACACCTCCATTCTATGACTTCACACACTTCCATTCTATGACTTCACACACCTCCATTCTGTGACTTCACACACCTCCATTCTGAGTTCACACACCTCCATTCTGTGACTTCTAACACCTCGATTCTGTGACTTCACACAGCTCCAGTCTGTGACTTCACACACTTCCATTCTATGACTTCACACACCTCCATTCTATGACTTCACACACCTCCATTCTGTGACTTCACACACCTCCATTCTATGACCTCACACACCCTCATTCTATGATTTCACACACCTCCATTCTATGACTTCATACATCCATTTTGATTTCACACTCCTCCAATATATGACTTCGAACACCTCAATTCTGTGACTTCACACACCTCCATTCTATGACTTCATAACATCCATTCTGTGACTTCACACACCTCCATTCTATGACTTCACACACTTCCATTCTATGACTTCACACACCTCCATTCTGTGACTTTACACACCTCCATTCTGAGTTCACACACCTCAATTCTGGGACTTCACAGACCTCCAATCTGTGACTTCCCACACCTCCATTCTGTGACTTCACACACCTCCATTCTATGACTTCACACATCTCCATTCTATGAATTCACACACGTCCATTCTGTGACTTCACACACCTCCATTCTATGATTTCACACACCTCCATTGTGACTACACACACTACCATTCTATGAGTTCACACACCTCCATTCTGACTTCACACACCTCCATTCTATGAATACACACACCTCCATTCTATGACTTCACACACCTCGTTTCTATGACTTCACCCAACTCCATTCTATGACTTCACACCTCCATTCTGACTTCACACACCTCCATTTTGTGACTTCACACATCTCCATTATATGACTTCACACACCTCCATTCTATGACTTCACACACCTCCATTCTATGCCTTCACACACCTATATTCTGTGACTTCACACACCTCCATTCTATGCCTTCACACACCTTCATTCTTACTTCACAAACATACATTCTATGACTTCACACTCCTCCATTCTATGACTTCAAACACCTCCATTCTTTGACTTCACACAGGTCCATTCTGTGTTCACACACCTCAATTCTGTGCCTTCACAAACCTCAATTCTGACTTCACACACCTCCATTCTATGACTTCACACACCTCCATTCTATCTCTTCACACACCTCCATTCTTTGACTTCACACACCTAAATTCTGACTTGACACATCTCCATTCTGACTTCACACATCTCCATTTTATGACTTCACACACCTTCATTTTTACTTTACATACATCCATTCTATAACTTCACACACCTCCATTCTATGACTTCACACACCTCCATTCAGAGACTGCACACACCTCCATTCTATGACTTCACACACCTCCATTCTGTGACTTCACACACCTCCATTCTATGACTTCACACACTTCCATTGTGACGTCACACACCTCCATTCTATGAGTTCACACACCTCCATTCTGACTTCACACACCTCCATTCTATGACTTCACACACCTCCATTCTGAGTTCACTCACCTCCATTCTGTGACTTCTAACACCTCGATTCTGTGACTTCACACAGCTCCAGTCTGTGACTTCACACACTTCCATTCTATGACTTCACACACCTCCATTCTATGACTTCACACACCTCCATTCTGTGACTTCACACACCTCCATTCTATGACCTCACACACCCTCATTCTATGATTTCACACACCTCCGTTCTATGACTTCATACATACATTTTGATTTCACACACCTCCAATATATGACTTCAAACACCTCAATTCTGTGATTTCACACACCTCCATTCTATGACTTCATACCATCCATTCTGTGACTTCACACACCTCCATTCTATGACTTCACACACTTCCATTCTATGACTTCACACACCTCCATTCTGTGACTTTACATACCTCCATTCTGAGTTCAAACACCTCAATTCTGGGACTTCACAGACCTCCAATCTGTGACTTCCCACACCTCCATTCTGTGACTTCACACACCTCCATTCTATGACTTCACACATCTCCATTCTATGAATTCACACACGTCCTTTCTGTGACTTTACACACCTCCATTCTATGATTTCACACACCTCCATTGTGACTACACACACTACCATTCTATGAGTTCACACACCTCCATTCTGACTTCACACACCTCCATTCTATGACTACACACACCTCCATTCTATGACTTCACACACCTCGTTTCTATGACTTCACCCAACTCCATTCTATGACTTCACACCTCCATTCTGACTTCACACACCTCCATTTTGTGACTTCACACACCTCCATTATATGAGTTCACTCACCTCCACTCTATGACTTCACACTTCTCCATTCTATGACTTCTCACACCTAAGTTCTATGACTTCACCCACCTACATTCTATGACTTCACACCTCCATTCTGACTTCACACACCTCCATTCTATGACTTCACACACCTCCATTCTGACTTCACCCACCTCCATTCGGTTACTTCACACACCTCCATTCTATGATTTCACACACCTCCATTCTGTGACTTCACACACCTCCATTCTTTGACTTCACACACCTCCATTCTGTGACTTCACACGCCTCCATTCTGAGTTCACACACCTCCATTCTGTGACTTCTCACACCTCGATTCTGTGACTTCACACACCTCCAATCTGTGACTTCACACACTTCCATTCTATGACTTCACACACCTCCATTCTATGACTTCACACACCTCCATTCTGTGACTTCACACACCTCCATTCTATGACCTCACACACCCTCATTCTGTGATTTCACACGCCTCCATTCTGTGACTTCACACATCCATTTTGATTTCACTCACCTCCAATATATGACTTCAAACACCTCATTTCTGTGACTTCACACAGCTCCATTCTATGACTTCATACCGTCCATTCTGTGACTTCACACACCTCCATTCTATGACTTCACACATTTCCATTCTATGACTTCACACACCTCCATTCTGTGACTTTACACACCTCCATTCTGGGTTCACACACCTCCATTCTGTGACTTCACACTCCTGCAATCTGTGACTTCCCACACCTCCATTCTGTGACTTCACACACGTCCATTCTATGACTTCACACACCTTCATTCTTACTTCACAAACACCCATTCTATGACTTCACACACCTCCATTCTATGACTTCACACACCTCCATTCTGTGACTTCACACACCTCCATTCTATGACTTCACACACCTCCATTGTGACTACACACACCTCCATTCTATGAGTTCACACACCGCCATTCTGACTTCACCCACCTCCATTCTATGACTTCACACACCTCCATTCTGAATTCACACAGCTCAATTCTGTGACTTCACAAAATTCCATTCTGACTTCACACACCTCCATTGTATGAATACACACACCTCCATTCTGTGACTTCACACACTTCCATTGTGACGTCACACACCTCTATTCTATGAGTTCACACACCTCCATTCTATGACTTCACACACCTCCATTCTGACTTCACAAACCTCTATTCTATGACTTCGCACACCTCCATTCTGACATCACTACCTCCGCTCTATGACTTCACACACCTTCATTCTTACTTCAGAAACATCCATTCTATGACTTCACACACCTCCATTCTTTGACTACACAAAGCGCCATTCTGTGACCTCACACACCCTCATTCTATAATTTCACACACCTCCAATATATGACTTCAAACACCTCAATTCTGTGACTTCACACACCTCCATTCTATGACTTCAAACCGTCCATTCTGTGACTTCACAGACCTCCATTCTATGACTTCACACACTTCCATTCTATGACTTCACACACCTCCATTCTGTGACTTTACACACCTCCATTCTGAGTTCACACACCTCAATTCTGGGACTTCACAGACCTCCATTCTGTGACTTCCCACACCTCCATTCTGTGACTTCACACAATTCCATTCTATGACTTCACACACCTCCATTCTATGACTTCACACACGTCCATTCTGTGACTTCACACACCTCCATTCTATGACTTCACACAGCTCCATTGTGACTACACACACTATCGTTCTATGAGTTCACACACCTCCATTCTGACTTCACACACCTCCATTCTATGACTTCACACACCTCCATTCTGAATTCACATAGCTCCATTCTGTGACTTCACAAAACTCCATTCTATGATTTCACAAACCTCCATACTATGACTTCACACAACTCCATCTATGTCTTCACACACCTTCATTCTGACTTCACACACCTCTATTCTATGACTTCGCACACCTCCATTCTGACCTCACACACCTCCATTCTTTGACTTCACAGACCTCGAATCTGTGACTTCACTCACCTGCACTCTATAACTTCACACTCCTCCATTCTATGACTTCACACACCTCCATTCTATGACTTCACACAACTCCATCTATGACTTCACACACCTCCATTCTGTGAATTCACACACCTCCATTCCATGACTTCACACACCTTCATTTTTACTTCAGAAACATGCACACCTCCATTCTATGACTTCACACAACTCCATCTATGACTTCACACACCTCCATTCTGACTACACACACCTCTATTCTATGACTTCGCACACCTCCATTCTGACATCACACACCTCCGTTCTATGACTTCACAGACCTCGAATCTGTGATTTCACTCACATGCACTCTATGACTTCACACTCCTCCATTCTATGACTTCAAACACCTCCATTCTTTGACTTCACACACCTCCATTCTGTGTTCACACACCTCAATTCTGTGACTTCACACACCTCCATTCTGACTACACACACCTCCATTCTATGACTTCCCCCACCTCCTTTCTATGACTTCACCCACCTCCAATCGATGACTACACAGCTCCATTCTGACTTCACACACCTCCATTCTGTGACTTCACACACCCCCATTCTATGAGTTCACATACATCCATTCTATGACTTCACACACCTTTATTCTTACTTCAGAAACATCCATTCTATGACTTCACACACTTCCATTCTATGACTTCACAAACCTCCATTCTGTAACTTCACACACCTCCATTCTGAGTTCACAGAAACTCCATTCGGCGACTTCACACACCTCCATTCTGACTTCACACACCTCCATTCTATGACTTCACACACTTCAATTCCATGACTTCACACACCTCCATTCTGTGACTTTACACACCTCCATTCTGAGTTCACACACCTCAATTCTGGGACTTCACAGACCTCCAATCTGTGACTTCCCACACCTCCGTTCTGTGACTTCACAGACCTCCATTCTATGACTTCACACACCTCCATTCTATGACTTAACACACGTCCATTCTGTGACTTCACACACCTCCATTCTATGACTTCACACACCTCCATTGTGACTACACACACTACCATTCTATAAGTTCACACACCTCCATTCTAACTTCACACACCTCCATTCTATGACTACACACACATCCATTCTATGACTTCACAAACATCCTTTCTATGACTTCACCCAACTCCATTCTATGACTTCACACCTCCATTCTGACTTCACACAACTCCATTCTGAGTTCACACACCTCTATTCTGTGATTTCACACACCTTCCATTCTGTGATTTCACACACCTCCATTCAGTGACTTCACACACCTCCATTCTATGACTTCACACACCTCCATTCTGTGACTTTACACAGCTCCATTCCATGACTTCACACACTTACATTGTGACGTCACACACCTCCATTCTATGAGTTCACACACCTCCATTCTGACTTCACACAGCTCCATTCTGTGACTTCACAAAACTGTATTCTATGATTTCACAGACCTCCATACCATGACTTCAGACAACTCCATCTATGACTTCACACACCTCCATTCTGACTTCACACACCTCTATTCTATGACTTCGCACACCTCCATTCTGACATCACACACCTCCATTCTATGACTTCACAGACCTCGAATCTGTGATTTCACTCACATGCACTGTATGACTTCACACTCCTCCATTCTATGACTTCCCACAGCTCCTTTCTATGACTTCACCCACCTCCAATCGATGACTACACACCTCCATTTTGACTTCACACACCTCCATTCTGTGACTTCACACACCCCCATTCTATGAGTTCACATACCTCCATTCTATGACTTCACACACCTTCATTCTTACTTCAGAAACATCCATTCTATGACTTCACACACCTCCATTCTATGACTTCACAAACCTCCATTCTGTGACTTCACACACCTCCTTTCTGAGTTCACACAACTCCATTCGTTGACTTCACACACCTCCATTCTGACTTCACACACCTCCATTCTATGACTTCACACACTTCCATTCTATGACTTCACACACCTCCATTCTGAGACTTCACACACCTCCATTCTGAGTTCACACACCTCCATTCTGTGACTTCTAACACCTCGATTCTGTGACTTCACACAGCTCCAGTCTGTGACTTCACACACTTCCATTCTATGACTTCACGCACGTCCATTCTATGACTTCACACACCTCCATTCTGTGACTTCACACACCTCCATTCTATGACCTCACACACCCTCATTCTATGATTTCACACACCTCCATTCTATGACTTCATACATCCATTTTGATTTCACACACCTCCAATATATGACTTCAAACACCTCAATTCTGTGACTTCACACACCTCCATTCTATGACTTCATAACATCCATTCTGTGACTTCACACACCTCCATTCTATGACTTCACACACTTCCATTCTATGACTTCACACACCTCCATTCTGTGACTTTACACACCTCCATTCTGAGTTCACACACCTCAATTCTGGGACTTCACAGACCTCCAATCTGTGACTTCCCACACCTCCATTCTGTGACTTCACACACCTCCATTCTATGACTTCACACATCTCCATTCTATGAATTCACACACGTCCATTCTGTGACTTCACACACCTCCATTCTATGATTTCACACACCTCCATTGTGACTACACACACTACCATTCTATGAGTTCACACACCTCCATTCTGACTTCACACACCTCCATTCTATGACTACACACACCTCCATTCTATGACTTCACACACCTCGTTTCTATGACTTCACCCAACTCCATTCTATGACTTCACACCTCCCTTCTGACTTCACACACCTCCATTTTGTGACTTCACACACCTCCATTATATGACTTCACACACCTCCATTCTATGACTTCACACACCTCCATTCTATGCCTTCACACACCTATATTCTGTGACTTCACACACCTCCATTCTATGCCTTCACACACCTTCATTCTTACTTCACAAACATACATTCTATGACTTCACACTCCTCCATTCTATGACTTCAAACACCTCCATTCTTTGACTTCACACAGGTCCATTCTGTGTTCACACACCTCAATTCTGTGCCTTCACAAACCTCAATTCTGACTTCACACACCTCCATTCTATGACTTCACACACCTCCATTCTATCTCTTCACACACCTCCATTCTTTGACTTCACACACCTAAATTCTGACTTGACACATCTCCATTCTGACTTCACACATCTCCATTTTATGACTTCACACACCTTCATTTTTACTTTACATACATCCATTCTATAACTTCACACACCTCCATTCTATGACTTCACACACCTCCATTCAGAGACTGCACACACCTCCATTCTATGACTTCACACACCTCCATTCTGTGACTTCACACACCTCCATTCTATGACTTCACACACTTCCATTGTGACGTCACACACCTCCATTCTATGAGTTCACACACCTCCATTCTGACTTCACACACCTCCATTCTATGACTTCACACACCTCCATTCTGAGTTCACTCACCTCCATTCTGTGACTTCTAACACCTCGATTCTGTGACTTCACACAGCTCCAGTCTGTGACTTCACACACTTCCATTCTATGACTTCACACACCTCCATTCTATGACTTCACACACCTCCATTCTGTGACTTCACACACCTCCATTCTATGACTTCACACACCTCCATTCTGTGACTTCACACACCTCCATTCTATGACCTCACACACCCTCATTCTATGATTTCACACACCTCCGTTCTATGACTTCATACATACATTTTGATTTCACACACCTCCAATATATGACTTCAAACACCTCAATTCTGTGATTTCACACACCTCCATTCTATGACTTCATACCATCCATTCTGTGACTTCACACACCTCCATTCTATGACTTCACACACTTCCATTCTATGACTTCACACACCTCCATTCTGTGACTTTACATACCTCCATTCTGAGTTCAAACACCTCAATTCTGGGACTTCACAGACCTCCAATCTGTGACTTCCCACACCTCCATTCTGTGACTTCACACACCTCCATTCTATGACTTCACACATCTCCATTCTATGAATTCACACACGTCCTTTCTGTGACTTTACACACCTCCATTCTATGATTTCACACACCTCCATTGTGACTACACACACTACCATTCTATGAGTTCACACACCTCCATTCTGACTTCACACACCTCCATTCTATGACTACACACACCTCCATTCTATGACTTCACACACCTCGTTTCTATGACTTCACCCAACTCCATTCTATGACTTCACACCTCCATTCTGACTTCACACACCTCCATTTTGTGACTTCACACACCTCCATTATATGAGTTCACTCACCTCCACTCTATGACTTCACACTTCTCCATTCTATGACTTCTCACACCTAAGTTCTATGACTTCACCCACCTACATTCTATGACTTCACACCTCCATTCTGACTTCACACACCTCCATTCTATGACTTCACACACCTCCATTCTGACTTCACCCACCTCCATTCGGTTACTTCACACACCTCCATTCTATGATTTCACACACCTCCATTCTGTGACTTCACACACCTCCATTCTTTGACTTCACACACCTCCATTCTGTGACTTCACACGCCTCCATTCTGAGTTCACACACCTCCATTCTGTGACTTCTCACACCTCGATTCTGTGACTTCACACTCCTCCAATCTGTGACTTCACACACTTCCATTCTATGACTTCACACACCTCCATTCTATGACTTCACACACCTCCATTCTGTGACTTCACACACCTCCATTCTATGACCTCACACACCCTCATTCTGTGATTTCACACGCCTCCATTCTGTGACTTCACACATCCATTTTGATTTCACTCACCTCCAATATATGACTTCAAACACCTCATTTCTGTGACTTCACACAGCTCCATTCTATGACTTCATACCGTCCATTCTGTGACTTCACACACCTCCATTCTATGACTTCACACATTTCCATTCTATGACTTCACACACCTCCATTCTGTGACTTTACACACCTCCATTCTGGGTTCACACACCTCCATTCTGTGACTTCACACTCCTGCAATCTGTGACTTCCCACACCTCCATTCTGTGACTTCACACACGTCCATTCTATGACTTCACACACCTTCATTCTTACTTCACAAACACCCATTCTATGACTTCACACACCTCCATTCTATGACTTCACACACCTCCATTCTGTGACTTCACACACCTCCATTCTATGACTTCACACACCTCCATTGTGACTACACACACCTCCATTCTATGAGTTCACACACCGCCATTCTGACTTCACCCACCTCCATTCTATGACTTCACACACCTCCATTCTGAATTCACACAGCTCAATTCTGTGACTTCACAAAATTCCATTCTGACTTCACACACCTCCATTGTATGAATACACACACCTCCATTCTGTGACTTCACACACTTCCATTGTGACGTCACACACCTCTATTCTATGAGTTCACACACCTCCATTCTGTGACTTCACACACCTCCATTCTGACTTCACAAACCTCTATTCTATGACTTCGCACACCTCCATTCTGACATCACTACCTCCGCTCTATGACTTCACACACCTTCATTCTTACTTCAGAAACATCCATTCTATGATTCACACACCTCCATTCTTTGACTACACAAAGCGCCATTCTGTGACCTCACACACCCTCATTCTATAATTTCACACACCTCCAATATATGACTTCAAACACCTCAATTCTGTGACTTCACACACCTCCATTCTATGACTTCAAACCGTCCATTCTGTGACTTCACAGACCTCCATTCTATGACTTCACACACTTCCATTCTATGACTTCACACACCTCCATTCTGTGACTTTACACACCTCCATTCTGAGTTCACACACCTCAATTCTGGGACTTCACAGACCTCCATTCTGTGACTTCCCACACCTCCATTCTGTGACTTCACACAATTCCATTCTATGACTTCACACACCTCCATTCTATGACTTCACACACGTCCATTCTGTGACTTCACACACCTCCATTCTATGACTTCACACAGCTCCATTGTGACTACACACACTATCGTTCTATGAGTTCACACACCTCCATTCTGACTTCACACACCTCCATTCTATGACTTCACACACCTCCATTCTGAATTCACATAGCTCCATTCTGTGACTTCACAAAACTCCATTCTATGATTTCACAAACCTCCATACTATGACTTCACACAACTCCATCTATGACTTCACACACCTTCATTCTGACTTCACACACCTCTATTCTATGACTTCGCACACCTCCATTCTGACCTCACACACCTCCATTCTTTGACTTCACAGACCTCGAATCTGTGACTTCACTCACCTGCACTCTATAACTTCACACTCCTCCATTCTATGACTTCACACACCTCCATTCTATGACTTCACACAACTCCATCTATGACTTCACACACCTCCATTCTGTGAATTCACACACCTCCATTCCATGACTTCACACACCTTCATTTTTACTTCAGAAACATGCACACCTCCATTCTATGACTTCACACAACTCCATCTATGACTTCACACACCTCCATTCTGACTACACACACCTCTATTCTATGACTTCGCACACCTCCATTCTGACATCACACACCTCCGTTCTATGACTTCACAGACCTCGAATCTGTGATTTCACTCACATGCACTCTATGACTTCACACTCCTCCATTCTATGACTTCAAACACCTCCATTCTTTGACTTCACACACCTCCA
Source organism: Megascapheus bottae (assembly GCA_024803745.1). Lineage (NCBI taxonomy): Eukaryota > Metazoa > Chordata > Mammalia > Rodentia > Geomyidae > Megascapheus > Megascapheus bottae. Next base: position 217,519 of record JANJXV010000800.1, on the reverse strand, counting down.
TTCTGTGTTCACACACCTCAATTCTGTGACTTCACACACCTCCATTCTGACTACACACACCTCCATTCTATGACTTCCCCCACCTCCTTTCTATGACTTCACCCACCTCCAATCGATGACTATACAGCTCCATTCTGACTTCACACACCTCCATTCTGTGACTTCACACACCCCCATTCTATGAGTTCACATACCTCCATTCTATGACTTCACACACCTTTATTCTTACTTCAGAAACATCCATTCTATGACTTCACACACCTCCATTCTATGACTTCACAAACCTCCATTCTGTAACTTCACACACCTCCATTCTGAGTTCACAGAAACTCCATTCGGCGACTTCACACACCTCCATTCTGACTTCACACACCTCCATTCTATGACTTCACACACTTCAATTCCATGACTTCACACACCTCCATTCTGTGACTTTACACACCTCCATTCTGAGTTCACACACCTCAATTCTGGGACTTCACAGACCTCCAATCTGTGACTTCCCACACCTCCGTTCTGTGACTTCACAGACCTCCATTCTATGACTTCACACACCTCCATTCTATGACTTAACACACGTCCATTCTGTGACTTCACACACCTCCATTCTATGACTTCACACACCTCCATTGTGACTACACACACTACCATTCTATGAGTTCACACACCTCCATTCTAACTTCACACACCTCCATTCTATGACTACACACACATCCATTCTATGACTTCACAAACATCCTTTCTATGACTTCACCCAACTGCATTCTATGACTTCACACCTCCATTCTGACTTCACACAACTCCATTCTGAGTTCACACACCTCTATTCTGTGATTTCACACACCTTCCATTCTGTGATTTCACACACCTCCATTCAGTGACTTCACACACCTCCATTCTATGACTTCACACACCTCCATTTTGTGACTTTACACAGCTCCATTCCATGACTTCACACACTTACATTGTGACGTCACACACCTCCATTCTATGAGTTCACACACCTCCATTCTGACTTCACACAGCTCCATTCTGTGACTTCACAAAACTGTATTCTATGATTTCACAGACCTCCATACCATGACTTCAGACAACTCCATCTATGACTTCACACACCTCCATTCTGACTTCACACACCTCTATTCTATGACTTCGCACACCTCCATTCTGACATCACACACCTCCATTCTATGACTTCACAGACCTCGAATCTGTGATTTCACTCACATGCACTGTATGACTTCACACTCCTCCATTCTATGACTTCCCACAGCTCCTTTCTATGACTTCACCCACCTCCAATCGATGACTACACACCTCCATTTTGACTTCACACACCTCCATTCTGTGACTTCACACACCCCCATTCTATGAGTTCACATACCTCCATTCTATGACTTCACACACCTTCATTCTTACTTCAGAAACATCCATTCTATGACTTCACACACCTCCATTCTATGACTTCACAAACCTCCATTCTGTGACTTCACACACCTCCTTTCTGAGTTCACACAACTCCATTCGTTGACTTCACACACCTCCATTCTGACTTCACACACCTCCATTCTATGACTTCACACACTTCCATTCTATGACTTCACACACCTCCATTCTGTGACTTCACACACCTCCATTCTGAGTTCACACACCTCCATTCTGTGACTTCTAACACCTCGATTCTGTGACTTCACACAGCTCCAGTCTGTGACTTCACACACTTCCATTCTATGACTTCACGCACGTCCATTCTATGACTTCACACACCTCCATTCTGTGACTTCACACACCTCCATTCTATGACCTCACACACCCTCATTCTATGATTTCACACACCTCCATTCTATGACTTCATACATCCATTTTGATTTCACACACCTCCAATATATGACTTCAAACACCTCAATTCTGTGACTTCACACACCTCCATTCTATGACTTCATAACATCCATTCTGTGACTTCACACACCTCCATTCTATGACTTCACACACTTCCATTCTATGACTTCACACACCTCCATTCTGTGACTTTACACACCTCCATTCTGAGTTCACACACCTCAATTCTGGGACTTCACAGACCTCCAATCTGTGACTTCCCACACCTCCATTCTGTGACTTCACACACCTCCATTCTATGACTTCACACATCTCCATTCTATGAATTCACACACGTCCATTCTGTGACTTCACACACCTCCATTCTATGATTTCACACACCTCCATTGTGACTACACACACTACCATTCTATGAGTTCACACACCTCCATTCTGACTTCACACACCTCCATTCTATGACTACACACACCTCCATTCTATGACTTCACACACCTCGTTTCTATGACTTCACCCAACTCCATTCTATGACTTCACACCTCCCTTCTGACTTCACACACCTCCATTTTGTGACTTCACACACCTCCATTATATGACTTCACACACCTCCATTCTATGACTTCACACACCTCCATTCTATGCCTTCACACACCTATATTCTGTGACTTCACACACCTCCATTCTATGCCTTCACACACCTTCATTCTTACTTCACAAACATACATTCTATGACTTCACACTCCTCCATTCTATGACTTCAAACACCTCCATTCTTTGACTTCACACAAGTCCATTCTGTGTTCACACACCTCAATTCTGTGACTTCACAAACCTCCATTCTGACTTCACACACCTCCATTCTATGACTTCACACACCTCCATTCTATCTCTTCACACACCTCCATTCTTTGACTTCACACACCTAAATTCTGACTTGACACATCTCCATTCTGACTGCACACATCTCCATTCTATGACTTCACACACCTTCATTTTTACTTTACATACATCCATTCTATAACTTCACACACCTCCATTGTATGACTTCACACACCTCCATTCAGAGACTTCACATACCTCCATTCTATGACTTCACACACCTCCATTCTGTGACTTCACACACCTCCATTCTATGACTTCACACACTTCCATTGTGACGTCACACACCTCCATTCTATGAGTTCACACACCTCCATTCTGACTTCACACACCTCCATTCTATGACTTCACACACCTCCATTCTGAGTTCACTCACCTCCATTCTGTGACTTCTAACACCTCGATTCTGTGACTTCACACAGCTCCAGTCTGTGACTTCACACACTTCCATTCTATGACTTCACACACCTCCATTCTATGACTTCACACACCTCCATTCTGTGACTTCACACACCTCCATTCTATGACCTCACACACCCTCATTCTATGATTTCACACACCTCCATTCTATGACTTCATACATCCATTTTGATTTCACACACCTCCAATATATGACTTCAAACACCTCAATTCTGTGACTTCACACACCTCCATTCTATGACTTCATACCATCCATTCTGTGACTTCACACACCTCCATTCTATGACTTCACACACTTCCATTCTATGACTTCACACACCTCCATTCTGTGACTTTACATACCTCCATTCTGAGTTCAAACACCTCAATCCTGGGACTTCACAGACCTCCAATCTGTGACTTCCCACACCTCCATTCTGTGACTTCACACACCTCCATTCTATGACTTCATACCATCCATTCTGTGACTTCACACACCTCCATTCTATGACTTCACACACTTCCATTCTATGACTTCACACACCTCCATTCTGTGACTTTACATACCTCCATTCTGAGTTCACACACCTCAATTCTGGGACTTCACAGACCTCCAATCTGTGACTTCCCACACCTCCATTCTGTGACTTCACACACCTCCATTCTATGACTTCACACATCTCCATTCTATGAATTCACACACGTCCATTCTGTGACTTCACACACCTCCATTCTATGATTTCACACACCTCCATTGTGACTACACACACTACCATTCTATGAGTTCACACACCTCCATTCTGACTTCACACACCTCCATTCTATGACTACACACACCTCCATTCTATGACTTCACACACCTCGTTTCTATGACTTCACCCAACTCCATTCTATGACTTCACACCTCCCTTCTGACTTCACACACCTCCATTTTGTGACTTCACACACCTCCATTATATGACTTCACACACCTCCATTCTATGACTTCACACACCTCCATTCTATGCCTTCACACACCTATATTCTGTGACTTCACACACCTCCATTCTATGCCTTCACACACCTTCATTCTTACTTCACAAACATACATTCTATGACTTCACACTCCTCCATTCTATGACTTCAAACACCTCCATTCTTTGACTTCACACAAGTCCATTCTGTGTTCACACACCTCAATTCTGTGACTTCACAAACCTCCATTCTGACTTCACACACCTCCATTCTATGACTTCACACACCTCCATTCTATCTCTTCACACACCTCCATTCTTTGACTTCACACACCTAAATTCTGACTTGACACATCTCCATTCTGACTGCACACATCTCCATTCTATGACTTCACACACCTTCATTTTTACTTTACATACATCCATTCTATAACTTCACACACCTCCATTGTATGACTTCACACACCTCCATTCAGAGACTTCACATACCTCCATTCTATGACTTCACACACCTCCATTCTGTGACTTCACACACCTCCATTCTATGACTTCACACACTTCCATTGTGACGTCACACACCTCCATTCTATGAGTTCACACACCTCCATTCTGACTTCACACACCTCCATTCTATGACTTCACACACCTCCATTCTGAGTTCACTCACCTCCATTCTGTGACTTCTAACACCTCGATTCTGTGACTTCACACAGCTCCAGTCTGTGACTTCACACACTTCCATTCTATGACTTCACACACCTCCATTCTATGACTTCACACACCTCCATTCTGTGACTTCACACACCTCCATTCTATGACCTCACACACCCTCATTCTATGATTTCACACACCTCCATTCTATGACTTCATACATCCATTTTGATTTCACACACCTCCAATATATGACTTCAAACACCTCAATTCTGTGACTTCACACACCTCCATTCTATGACTTCATACCATCCATTCTGTGACTTCACACACCTCCATTCTATGACTTCACACACTTCCATTCTATGACTTCACACACCTCCATTCTGTGACTTTACATACCTCCATTCTGAGTTCAAACACCTCAATCCTGGGACTTCACAGACCTCCAATCTGTGACTTCCCACACCTCCATTCTGTGACTTCACACACCTCCATTCTATGACTTCACAAATCTCCATTCTATGAATTCACACACGTCCATTCTGTGACTTTACACACCTCCATTCTATGATTTCACACACCTCCATTGTGACTACACACACTACCATTCTATGAGTTCACACACCCCCATTCTGACTTCACACACCTCCATTCTATGACTACACACACCTCCATTCTATGACTTCACACACCTCGTTTCTATGACTTCACCCAACTCCATTCTATGACTTCACACCTCCATTCTGACTTCACACACCTCCATTTTGTGACTTCACACACCTCCATTATATGAGTTCACTCACCTCCACTCTATGACTTCACACTTCTCCATTCTATGACTTCTCACACCTAAGTTCTATGACTTCACCCACCTACATTCTATGACTTCACACCTCCATTCTGACTTCACACACCTCCATTCTATGACTTCACACACCTCCATTCTGACTTCACCCACCTCCATTCGGTTACTTCACACACCTCCATTCTATGATTTCACACACCTCCATTCTGTGACTTCACACACCTCCATTCTTTGACTTCACACACCTCCATTCTGTGACTTCACACGCCTCCATTCTGAGTTCACACACCTCCATTCTGTGACTTCTCACACCTCGATTCTGTGACTTCACACACCTCCAATCTGTGACTTCACACACTTCCATTCTATGACTTCACACACCTCCATTCTATGACTTCACACACCTCCATTCTGTGACTTCACACACCTCCATTCTATGACCTCACACACCCTCATTCTGTGATTTCACACGCCTCCATTCTGTGACTTCACACATCCATTTTGATTTCACTCACCTCCAATATATGACTTCAAACACCTCATTTCTGTGACTTCACACAGCTCCATTCTATGACTTCATACCGTCCATTCTGTGACTTCACACACCTCCATTCTATGACTTCACACATTTCCATTCTATGACTTCACACACCTCCATTCTGTGACTTTACACACCTCCATTCTGGGTTCACACACCTCCATTCTGTGACTTCACACTCCTGCAATCTGTGACTTCCCACACCTCCATTCTGTGACTTCACACACGTCCATTCTATGACTTCACACACCTTCATTCTTACTTCACAAACACCCATTCTATGACTTCACACACCTCCATTCTATGACTTCACACACCTCCATTCTGTGACTTCACACACCTCCATTCTATGACTTCACACACCTCCATTGTGACTACACACACCTCCATTCTATGAGTTCACACACCGCCATTCTGACTTCACCCACCTCCATTCTATGACTTCACACACCTCCATTCTGAATTCACACAGCTCAATTCTGTGACTTCACAAAATTCCATTCTGACTTCACACACCTCCATTGTATGAATACACACACCTCCATTCTGTGACTTCACACACTTCCATTGTGACGTCACACACCTCTATTCTATGAGTTCACACACCTCCATTCTATGACTTCACACACCTCCATTCTGACTTCACAAACCTCTATTCTATGATTTCGCACACCTCCATTCTGACATCACTACCTCCACTCTATGACTTCACACACCTTCATTCTTACTTCAGAAACATCCATTCTATGACTTCACACACCTCCATTCTTTGACTACACAAAGCGCCATTCTATGACCTCACACACCCTCATTCTATAATTTCACACACCTCCAATATATGACTTCAAACACCTCAATTCTGTGACTTCACACACCTCCATTCTATGACTTCAAACCGTCCATTCTGTGACTTCACACACCTCCATTCTATGACTTCACACACTTCCATTCTATGACTTCACACACCTCCATTCTGTGACTTTACACACCTCCATTCTGAGTTCACACACCTCAATTCTGGAACTTCACAGACCTCCATTCTGTGACTTCCCACACCTCCATTCTGTGACTTCACACAATTCCATTCTATGACTTCACACACCTCCATTCTATGACTTCACACACGTCCATTCTGTAACTTCACACACCTCCATTCTATGACTTCACACAGCTCCATTGTGACTACACACACTATCGTTCTATGAGTTCACACACCTCCATTCTGACTTCACACACCTCCATTCTATGACTTCACACACCTCCATTCTGAATTCACACAGCTCCATTCTGTGACTTCACAAAACTCCATTCTATGATTTCACAAACCTCCATGCTATGACTTCACACAACTCCATCTATGACTTCACACACCTCCATTGTGACTTCACACACCTCTATTCTATGACTTCGCACACCTCCATTCTGACATCACACACCTCCATTCTTTGACTTCACAGACCTCGAATCTGTGACTTCACTCACCTGCACTCTATAACTTCACACTCCTCCATTCTATGACTTCACACACCTCCATTCTATGACTTCACACAACTCCATCTATGACTTCACACACCTCCATTCTGTGAATTCACACACCTCGATTCCATGACTTCACACACCTTCATTTTTACTTCAGAAACATTCACACACCTCCATTCTATGACTTCACACAACTCCATCTATGACTTCACACACCTCCATTCTGACTACACACACCTCTATTCTATGACTTCGCACACCTCCATTCTGACATCACACACCTCCGTTCTATGACTTCACAGACCTCGAATCTGTGATTTCACTCACATGCACTCTATGACTTCACACTCCTCCATTCTATGACTTCAAACACCTCCATTCTTTGACTTCACACACCTCCATTCTGTGTTCACACACCTCAATTCTGTGACTTCACACACCTCCATTCTGACTTCACACACCTCCATTCTATGACTTCCCCCACCTCCTTTCTATGACTTCACCCACCTCCAATCGATGACTACACAGCTCCATTCTGACTTCACACACCTCCATTCTGTGACTTCACAAACCCGCATTCTATGAGTTCACATACCTCCATTCTATGACTTCACACACCTTTATTCTTACTTCAGAAACATCCATTCTATGACTTCACACACCTCCATTCTATGACTTCACAAACCTCCATTCTGTAACTTCACACACCTCCATTCTGACTTCACACACCTCCATTCTATGACTTCACACACTTCCATTCCATGACTTCACACACCTCCATTCTGTGACTTTACACACCTCCATTCTGAGTTCACACACCTCAATTCTGGGACTTCACAGACCTCCAATCTGTGACTTCCCACACCTCCATTCTGTGACTTCACAGACCTCCATTCTATGACTTCACACACCTCCATTCTATGACTTAACACACGTCCATTCTGTGACTTCACACACCTCCATTCTATGACTTCACACACCTCCATTGTGACTACACACACTACCATTCTATGAGTTCACACACCTCCATTCTAACTTCACACACCTCCATTCTATGACTACACACACATCCATTCTATGACTTCACACACATCCTTTCTATGACTTCACCCAACTCCATTCTATGATTTCACACCTCCATTCTGACTTCACACAACTCCATTCTGAGTTCACACACCTCTATTCTGTGATTTCACACACCTTCCATTCTGTGATTTCACACACCTCCATTCAGTGACTTCACACACCTCCATTCTATGACTTCACACACCTCCATTCTGTGACTTTACACAGCTCCATTCCATGACTTCACACACTTCCATTGTGACGTCACACACCTCCATTCTATGAGTTCACACACCTCCATTCTGACTTCACACAGCTCCATTCTGTGACTTCACAAAACTCTATTCTATGATTTCACAGACCTCCATACCATGACTTCAGACAACTCCATCTATGACTTCACACACCTCCATTCTGACTTCACACACCTCTATTCTATGACTTCGCACACCTCCATTCTGACATCACACACCTCCATTCTATGACTTCACAAACCTCGAATCTGTGATTTCACTCACATGCACTGTATGACTTCACACTCCTCCATTCTATGACATCCCAGAGCTCCTTTCTATGACTTCACCCACCTCCAATCGATGACTACACAAGTCCATTTTGACTTCACACACCTCCATTCTGTGACTTCACACACCCCCATTCTATGAGTTCACATACCTCCATTCTATGACTTCACACACCTTCATTCTTACTTCAGAAACATCCATTCTATGACTTCACAAACCTCCATTCTATGACTTCACAAACCTCCATTCTGTGACTTCACACACCTCCTTTCTGAGTTCACACAACTCCATTCGTTGACTTCACACACCTCCATTCTGACTTCACACACCTCCATTCTATGACTTCACACTCTTCCATTCTATGACTTCACACACCTCCATTCTGTGACTTCACACACCTCCATTCTGAGTTCACACACCTCCATTCTGTGACTTCTAACACCTCGATTCTGTGACTTCACACAGCTCCAGTCTGAGACTTCACACACTTCCATTCTATGACTTCACACACCTCCATTCTATGACTTCACACACCTCCAATCTGTGACTTCACACACCTCCATTCTATGACCTCACACACCCTCATTCTATGATTTCACACACCTCCATTCTATGACTTCATACATCCATTTTGATTTCACACACCTCCAATATATGACTTCAAACACCTCAATTCTGTGACTTCACACACCTCCATTCTATGACTTCATACCATCCATTCTGTGACTTCACACACCTCCATTCTATGACTTCACACACTTCCATTCTATGACTTCACACACCTCCATTCTGTGACTTTACACACCTCCATTCTGAGTTCACACACCTCAATTCTGGGACTTCACAGACCTCCAATCTGTGACTTCCCACACCTCCATTCTGTGACTTCACACACCTCCATTCTATGACTTCACACATCTCCATTCTATGAATTCACACACGTCCATTCTGTGACTTCACACACCTCCATTCTATGATTTCACACACCTCCATTGTGACTACACACACTACCATTCTATGAGTTCACACACCTCCATTCTGACTTCACACACCTCCATTCTATGACGACACACACATCCATTCTATGACTTCACACACCTCGTTTCTATGACTTCACCCAACTCCCTTCTATGACTTCACACCTCAGTTCTGACTTCACACACCTCCATTTTGTGACTTCACACACCTCCATTATATGACTTCACACACCTCCATTCTATGACTTCACACACCTCCATTCTATGCCTTCACACACCTATATTCTGTGACTTCACACACCTCCATTCTATGCCTTCACACACCTTCATTCTTACTTCACAAACATACATTCTATGACTTCACACTCCTCCATTCTATGACTTCAAACACCTCCATTCTTTGACTTCACGCAGGTCCATTCTGTGTTCACACACCTCAATTCTGTGACTTCAGAAACCTCAATTCTGACTTCACACACCTCCATTCTATGACTTCACACACCTCCATTCTATCTCTTCACACACCTCCATTCTTTGACTTCACACACCTAAATTCTGACTTGACACATCTCCATTCTGACTTCACACATCTCCATTCTATGACTTCACACACCTTCATTTTTACTTTACATACATCCATTCTATAACTTCACACACCTCCATTCTATGACTTCACACACCTCCATTCAGAGACTTCACACACCTCCATTCTATGACTTCACACACCTCCATTCTGTGACTTCACACACCTCCATTCTATGACTTCACACACTTCCATTGTGACGTCACACACCTCCATTCTATGAGTTCACACACCTCCATTCTGACTTCACACACCTCCATTCTATGACTTCACACACCTCCATTCTGAGTTCACTCACCTCCATTCTGTGACTTCTAACACCTCGATTCTGTGACTTCACACAGCTCCAGTCTGTGACTTCACTCACCTCCATTCTGTGACTTCTAACACCTCCATTCTAACTTCACACACATCCATTCTGTGACTTCACACACCTCCATTCTATGACCTCACACACCCTCATTCTATGATTTCACACACCTCCATTCTATGACTTCATACATCCATTTTGATTTCACACACCTCCAATATATGACTTCAAACACCTCAATTCTGTGACTTCACACACCTCCATTCTATGACTTCATACCATCCATTCTGTGACTTCAAACACCTCCATTCTATGACTTCACACACTTCCATTCTATGACTTCACACACCTCCATTCTGTGACTTTACACACCTCCATTCTGAGTTCACACACCTCAATTCTGGGACTTCACAGACCTCCAATCTGTGACTTCCCACACCTCCATTCTGTGACTTCACACACCTCCATTCTATGACTTCACACATCTCCATTCTATGAATTCACACACGTCCATTCTGTGACTTCACACACCTCCATTCTATGATTTCACACACCTCCATTGTGACTACACACACTACCGTTCTATGAGTTCACACACCTCCATTCTGACTTCACACACCTCCATTCTATGACTACACACACCTCCATTCTATGACTTCACACACCTCGTTTCTATGACTTCACCCAACTCCATTCTATGACTTCACACCTCCATTCTGATTCACACACCTCCATTTTGTGACTTCAAACACCTCCATTATATGACTTCACACACCTCCATTCTGTGACTTCACACACCTCCATTCTATGCCTTCACACACCTTCATTCTTACTTCACAAACATACATTCTATGACTTCACACTCCTCCATTCTATGACTTCAAACACCTCCATTCTTTGACTTCACACAGGTCCATTCTGTGTTCACACACCTCAATTCTGTGACTTCACAAACCTCAATTCTGACTTCACACACCTCCATTCTATGACTTCACACACCTCCATTCTATCTCTTCACACACCTCCATTTTTTGACTTCACACACCTAAATTCTGACTTGACACATCTCCATTCTGACTTCACACACCTTCATTTTTACTTTAAATACATCCATTCTATAACTTCACACACCTCCATTCTATGACTTCACACACCTCCATTCAGAGACTTCACACACCTCCATTCTATGACTTCACACACCTCCATTCTGTGACTTCACACACCTCCATTCTATGACTTCACACACTTCCATTGTGACGTCACACACCTCCATTCTATGAGTTCACACACCTCCATTCTGACTTCACACACCTCCATTCTATGACTTCACACACCTCCATTCTGAGTTCACTCACCTCCATTCTGTGACTTCTAACACCTCGATTCTGTGACTTCACACAGCTCCAGTCTGTGACTTCACACACTTCCATTCTATGACTTCACACACCTCCATTCTATGACTTCACACACCTCCATTCTGTGACTTCACACACCTCCATTCTATGACCTCACACACCCTCATTCTATGATTTCACACACCTCCATTCTATGACTTCATACATCCATTTTGATTTCACACACCTCCAATATATGACTTCAAACACCTCAATTCTGTGACTTCACACACCTCCATTCTATGACTTCATACCATCCATTCTGTGACTTCACACACCTCCATTCTATGACTTCACACACTTCCATTCTATGACTTCACACACCTCCATTCTGTGACTTTACACACCTCCATTCTGAGTTCACACACCTCAATTCTGGGACTTCACAGACCTCCAATCTGTGCCTTCCCACACCTCCATTCTGTGACTTCACACAACTCCATTCTATGACTTCACACATCTCCATTCTATGAATTCACACACGTCCATTCTGTGACTTCACACACGTCCATTCTATGATTTCACACACCTCCATTGTGACTACACACACTACCATTCTATGAGTTCACACACCTCCATTCTGACTTCACACACCTCCATTCTATGACTACACACACCTCCATTCTATGACTTCACACACCTCGTTTCTATGACTTCACCAACTCCATTCTATGACTTCACACCTCCATTCTGAATCACACACCTCCATTTTGTGACTTCAAACACCTCCATTATATGACTTCACAAACCTATATTCTGTGACTTCACACACCTCCATTCTATGCCTTCTCACACCTTCATTCTTACTTCACAAACATACATTCTATGACTTCACACTCCTCCATTCTATGACTTCAAACACCTCCATTCTTTGACTTCACACAGGTCCATTCTGTGTTCACACACCTCAATTCTGTGACTTCACAAACCTCAATTCTGACTTCACACACCTCCATTCTATGACTTCACACACCTCCATTCTATCTCTTCACACACCTCCATTCTTTGACTTCACACACCTAAATTCTGACTTGACACATCTCCATTCTGACTTCACACATCTCCATTCTATGACTTCACACACCTTCATTTTTACTTTAAAAACATCCATTCTATAACTTCACACACCTCCATTCTATGACTTCACACACCTCCATTCAGAGACTTCACACACCTCCATTCTATGACTTCACACACCTCCATTCTGTGACTTCACACACCTCCATTCTATGACTTCACACACTTCCATTGTGACGTCACACACCTCCATTCTATGAGTTCACACACCTCCATTCTGACTTCACACACCTCCATTCTATGACTTCACACACCTCCATTCTGAATTCACACAGCTCCATTCTGACTTCACACACCTCTATTCTATGACTTCGCACACCTCCATTCTGACATCACACACCTCCCCTCTATGACTTCACAGACCTCGAATCTGTGATTTCACTCACATGCACTCTATGACTTCCCACTCCTCCATTCTATGACTTCAAACACCTCCACTCTTTGACTTCACACACCTCCCTTCTGTGTTCACACACCTCAATTCTGTGACTTCACACACCTCCATTCTGACTTCACACACCTCCATTCTATGACTTCCCACACCTCCTTTCTATGACTTCACCCACCTCCAATCGATGACTACACACCTCCATTCTGACTTCACACACCTCCATTCTGACTTCACACACCTCCATTCTGTGACTTCACATACCCCCATTCTATGAGTTCACATATCTCCATTCTATGAATTCACACACCTCCATTCTATGACTTCACAAACCTCCATTCTGTGACTTCACACACCTCCATTCTGAGTTCACACAACTCCATTCAGAGACTTCACACACCTCCATTCTGACTTCACACACCTCCATTCTATGACTTCACACACTTCCATTCTATGACTTCACACACCTCCATTCTGTGACTTCACACACCTCCATTCTGAGTTCACACACCTCCATTCTGTGACTTCTCACACCTCGATTCTGTGACTTCACACAGCTCCAAACTGTGACTTCACACACTTCCATTCTATGACTTCACACACCTCCATTCTATGACTTCACACACATCCATTCTGTGACTTCACACACCTCCATTCTATGACCTCACACACCCTCATTCTATGATTTCACACACATCCATTGTATGACTTCACACATCCATTTTGATTTCACACACCTCCAATATATGACTTCAAACACCTCAATTCTGTGACTTCACACACCTCCATTCCATGACTTCATACCGTCCATTCTGTGACTTCACACACCTCCATTCTATGACTTCACACACTTTCATTCTATGACTTCACACACCTCCATTCTGTGACTTTACACACCTCCATTCTGGGTTCACACACCTCCATTCTGTGACTTTACACACCTCCATTCTGGGTTCACACACCTCCATTCTTTGACTTCACACTCCTGCAATCTGTGACTTCCCACACCTCCATTCTGTGACTTCACACACCTCCATTCTATGACTTCACACACCTTCATTCTATGACTTCACAACCATCCCTTCGGTGACTTCACAATACTCCATTCTATAACTTCACACATCTACATTCTATGACTTCACACACCTCAATTCTGACTCACACATCTCCATTCTGTGACTTCACAAAACTCCATTCTATGATTTCACATATCTCCATACTATGACTTCACACACCTCCATCTATGACTTCACACACCTCCATTCTGAGTTTACACACCTCCATTCTGTGACTTCACACACCTCCATTCTGACTTCACACACCTCCATTGTATGACTTCACACACTCCATTCAGAGACTTCACACACCTCCATTCTATGACTTCACACACCTCCATTCTGTGACTTCACACACCTCCATTCTATGACTTCACACACTTCCATTGTGACGTCACACACCTCCATTCTATGAGTTCACACACCTCCATTCTGACTTCACACACCTCCATTCTATGACTTCACACACCTCCATTCTGAATTCACACAGCTCCATTCTGACTTCACACATCTCTATTCTATGACTTCGCACACCTCCATTCTGACATCACACACCTCCCTTCTATGACTTCACAGACCTCGAATCTGTGATTTCACTCACATGCACTCTATGACTTCCCACTCCTCCATTCTATGACTTCAAACACCTCCACTATTTGACATCACACACCTCCATTCTGTGTTCACACACCTCAATTCTGTGACTTCACACACCTCCATTCTGACTTCACACACCTCCATTCTATGACTTCCCACACCTCCTTTCTATGACTTCACCCACCTCCAATCGATGACTACACACCTCCCTTCTGACTTCACACACCTCCATTCTGTGACTTCACATACCCCCATTCTATGAGTTCACATACCTCCATTCTATGACTTCACACACCTCCATTCTGTGACTTCACAAACCTCCATTCTGTGACTTCACACACCTCCATTCTGAGTTCACACAACTCCATTCAGAGACTTCACACACCTCCATTCTGACTTCACACACCTCCATTCTATGACTTCACACACTTCCATTCTATGACTTCACACACCTCCATTCTGTGACTTCACACACCTCCATTCTGAGTTCACACACCTCCATTCTGTGACTTCTCACACCTCGATTCTGTGACTTCACACAGCTCCAATCTGTGACTTCACACTCCTGCAATCTGTGACTTCCCACACCTCCATTCTGTGACTTCACACACCTCCATTCTATGACTTTACACACCTTCATTCTATGACTTCACACACCTCCATTCTCCGAATTCACACCCCTCTAATTTGCTTTCTCATACCTCCATTCTATGACTTCACAAACCTCCCTTCGGTGACTTCACAATACTCCATTCTATGACTTCACACATCTACATTCTATGACTTCACACACCTCAATTCTGACTCACACATCTCCATTCTGTGACTTCACAAAACTCCATTCTATGATTTCACATATCTCCATACTATGACTTCACACACCTCCATCTATGACTTCACACACCTCCATTCTGAGTTCACACACCTCCATTCTGTGACTTCACACACCTCCATTCTGACTTCACACACCTCCATTGTATGACTTCACACACCTCCATTAAGAGACTTCACACACCTCCATTCTATGACTTAACACACCTCCATTCTGTGACTTCACACACCTCCATTCTATGACTTCACACACTTCCATTGTGACGTCACACACCTCCATTCTATGAGTTCACACACCTCCATTCTGACTTCACACTCCTCCATTCTATGACTTCACACACCTCCATTCTGAATTCACACAGCTCCATTCTGACTTCACACACCTCTATTCTATGACTTCGCACACCACCATTCTGACATCACACACCTCCCTTCTATGACTTCACAGACCTCGAATCTGTGATTTCACTCACATGCACTCTATGACTTCCCACTCCTCCATTCTATGACTTCAAACACCTCCACTCTTTGACATCACACACCTCCATTCTGTGTTCACACACCTCAATTCTGTGACTTCACACACCTCCATTCTGACTTCACACACCTCCATTCTATGACTTCCCACACCTCCTTTCTATGACTTCACCCACCTCCAATCGATGACTACACACCTCCATTCTGACTTCACACACCTCCATTCTGTGACTTCACATACCCCCATTCTATGAGTTCACAAACCTCCATTCTATGACTTCACACACCTCCATTCTATGACTTCACAAACCTCCATTCTGTGACTTCACACACCTCCATTCTGAGTTCACACAACTCCATTCAGAGACTTCACACACCTCCATTCTGACTTCACACACCTCCATTCTATGACTTCACACACTTCCATTCTATGACTTCACACACCTCCATTCTGTGACTTCACACACCTCCATTCTGAGTTCACACACCTCCATTCTGTGACTTCTCACACATCGATTCTGTGACTTCACACAGCTCCAATCTGTGACTTCACACTCCTGCAATCTGTGACTTCCCACACCTCCATTCTGTGACTTCACACACCTCCATTCTATGACTTCACACACCTTAATTCTATGACTTCACACACCTCCATTCTCCGAATTCACACCCCTCTAATTTGATTTCTCATACCTCCATTCTATGACTTCACAAACCTCCCTTCGGTGACTTCACAATGCTCCATTCTATGACTTCACACACCTCCATTCTGTGACTTCACACACCTCCATTCTGAGTTCACACACCTCCATTCTGTGACTTCTCACACCTCGATTCTGTGACTTCACACAGCTCCAATCTGTGACTTCACACACTTCCATTCTGTGACTTCACACACCTCCATTCTATGACTTCACACACATCCATTCTGTGACTTCACACACCTCCATTCTATGACCTCACACACCCTCATTCTATGATTTCACACACCTCCATTCTATGACTTCACACATCCATTTTGATTTCACACACCTCCAATATATGACTTCAAACACCTCAATTCTGTGACTTCACACACCTCCATTCCATGACTTCATACCGTCCATTCTGTGACTTCACACACCTCCATTCTATGACTTCACACACTTTCATTCTATGACTTCACACACCTCCATTCTGTGACTTTACACACCTCCATTCTGGGTTCACACACCTCCATTCTGTGACTTTACACACCTCCATTCTGGGTTCACACACCTCCATTCTGTGACTTCACACTCCTGCAATCTGTGACTTCCCACACCTCCATTCTGTGACTTCAAACACCTCCATTCTATGACTTCACACACCTTCATTCTATGACTTCACACACCTCCATTCTCCGAATTCACACCCCTCTAATTTGATTTCTCATACCTCCATTCTATGACTTCACAAACCTCCCTTCGGTGACTTCACAATACTCCATTCTATGACTCACACATCTACATTCTATGACTTCACACACCTCAATTCTGACTCACACTTCTCCATTCTGTGACTTCACAAAACTCCATTCTATGATTTCACATATCTCCATACTATGACTTCACACACCTCCATCTATGACTTCACACACCTCCATTCTGAGTTCACACATCTCCATTCTGTGACTTCACACACCTCCATTCTGACTTCACACACCTCCATTGTATGACTTCACACACCTCCATTCTGTGACTTCACACACCTCCATTCTATGACTTCACAGACCTCGTATCTGTGACTTCACTCACCTCCCCTCTATGACTTCACACTTCTCCATTCTATGACTTCTCACACCTAAGTTCTATGACTTCACCCACCTACATTCTATGACTTCACACCTCCATTCTGACTTCACACACCTCCATTCTATGACTTCACACACCTCCATTCTGACTTCACACACCTCCATTCGGTGACTTCACACACCTCTATTCTATGATTTCACACACCTCCATTCTGTGACTTCACACACCTCCATTCTTTGACTTCACACACCTCCATTCTGTGACTTCACACGCCTCCATTCTGAGTTCAAACACCTCCATTCTGTGACTTTTCACACCTCGATTCTGTGACTTCACACACCTCCAATCTGTGACTTCACACACTTCCATTCTATGACTTCACACACCTCCATTCTATGACTTCACACACCTCCATTCTGTGACTTCACACACCTCCATTCTATGACCTCACACACCCTCATTCTGTGAATTCACACGCCTCCATTCTGTGACTTCACACATCCATTTTGATTTCACTCACCTCCAATATATGACTTCAAACACCTCATTTCTGTGACTTCACACAGCTCCATTCTATGACTTCATACCGTCCATTCTGTGACTTCACACACCTCCATTCTATGACTTCACACATTTCCATTCTATGACTTCACACACCTCCATTCTGTGACTTTACACACCTCCATTCTGGGTTCACACACCTCCATTCTGTGACTTCACACTCCTGCAATCTGTGACTTCCCACACCTCCATTCTGTGACTTCACACAAGTCCATTCTATGACTTCACACACCTTCATTCTTACTTCACAAACACCCATTCTATGACTTCACACACCTCCATTCTATGACTTCACACACCTCCATTCTGTGCCTTCACACACCTCCTTTCTATGACTTCACACACCTCCATTGTGACTACACACACCTCCATTCTATGAGTTCACACACCGCCATTCTGACTTCACCCACCTCCATTCTGTGACTTCACACATCCATTCTGAATTCACACAGCTCAATTCTGTGACTTCACAAAATTCCATTCTGACTTCACACACCTCCATTGTATGAATACACACACCTCCATTCTGTGACTTCACACACTTCCATTGTGACGTCACACACCTCCATTCTATGAGTTCACACACCTCCATTCTATGACTTCACACACCTCCATTCTGACTTCACAAACCTCTATTCTATGACTTCGCACACCTCCATTCTGACATCACACACCTCCACTCTATGACTTCACACACCTTCATTCTTACTTCAGAAACATCCATTCTATGACTTCACACACCTCCATTCTGTGACTACACAAAGCTCCATTCTATGACCTCACACACCCTCATTCTATGATTTCACACACCTCCATTCTATGACTTCACACATCCATTTTGACTTCACACACCTCCAATATATGACTTCAAACACCTCAATTCTGTGACTTCACACACCTCCATTCTATGACTTCAAACCGTCCATTCTGTGACTTTACACACCTCCATTCTGAGTTCACACACCTCAATTCTGGGACTTCACAGACCTCCATTCTGTGACTTCCCACACCTCCATTCTGTGACTTCACACAATTCCATTCTATGACTTCACACACCTCCATTCTATGACTTCACACACGTCCATTCTGTGACTTCACACACTTCCATTCTATGACTTCACACAGGTCCATTGTGACTACACACACTACCGTTCTATGAGTTCACACACCTCCATTCTGACTTCACACACCTCCATTCTATGACTACACAAACATCCATTCTATGACTTCACACACCTCCTTTCTATGACTTCACCCAACTCCATTCTATGACTTCACACCTCCATTATATGACTTCACACACCTCCATTCTGTGACTTCACACACCTCCATTATATGACTTCACACACCTCCATTCTATGACTTCACACACCTCCATTCTATGCCTTCACACACCTCCATTCTGTGACTTCACACACCTCCATTCTATGCCTTCACACACCTTCATTCTTACTTCACAAACATACATACTATGACTTCACACTCCTCCATTCAATGACTTCAAACACCTCCATTCTTTGACTTCACACACCTCCATTTTGTGTTCACACACCTCAATTCTGTGACCTCACACACCTCCATTTTGACTTCACACACCTCCATTCTATGACTTCACACACCTCCATTCTATGACTGCACACACCTCCATTCTTTGACTTCACACACCTAAATTCTGAGTTGACACATCTCCATTCTGTGACTTCACACACCTCCATTCTGACTTCACACATCTCCATTCTATGACTTCACACACATTCATTTTTACTTTACAAACATCCATTCTATAACTTCACACACCTCCATTCTATGACTTCACACACCTCCATTCATTGACTTCACACACCTCCATTCTGTGACTTCACACACCTCCATTCTGTGACTTCACACACCTCCATCCTATGACTTCACACACTTCCATTGTGACGTCACACACCTCCATTCTATGAGTTCACACACCTCCATTCTGACTTCACACACCTCCATTCTATGACTTCACACACCTCCATTCTGAATTCACACAGCTCCATTCTGTGCCTTCACGAACCTCTATTCTATGATTTCACACACCTCCATACTATGACTTTACACAACTCCATCTATGACTTCAAACACCTCCATTCTGACTACACACACCTCTATTCTATGACTTCGCACTCCTCCATTCTGACATCACACACCTCCATTCTATGACTTCACAGACCTCGAATCTGTGATTTCACTCACATGCACTCTATGACTTCACACTCCTCCATTCTATGACTTCAAACACCTCCATTCTTTGACTTCACACATTTCCATTCTGTGTTCACACACCTCAATTCTGTGACTTCACACACCTCCATTCTGACTTCACACACCTCCATTCTATGACTTCCCACACCTCCTTTCTATGACTTCACCCACCTCCAATCGATGACTACACACCTCCATTCTGACTTCACACACCTCCATTCTGTGACTTCACGCACCCCCATTCTATGAGTTCACATACCTCCATTCTATGACTTCACCCACCTTCATTCGTACTTCAGAAACAACCATTCTATGACTTCACACACCTCCATTCTATGACTTCACAAACCTCCATTCTGTAACTTCACACACCTCCATTCTGAGTTCACACACCTCCATTCTGTGAGTTCACACACTTCCATTCTGACTTCACACATCTCCATTGTATGACTTCACACACCTCTATTCTGTGACTTCACACAACTCTATTCTATGCCTTCACAAACTTCCGTTGTGACGTCACACACCTCCATTTTATGAGTTCACACACCTCCATTCTATGACTTCACACACCTCCATTCTGACTTCACACACCTCTATTCTATGACTTCGAACACCTACATTCTGACTTCACACACCTACATTCTGTGATTACACACACCTCCATTCAATGACTTCACACACCTACATTCTTTGACTTCACACACCTCCAATCTGACATCACACACCTCCATTCTATGATTCCACAGACCTCGAATCTGTGACATCACTCACCTGCACTCTGTGACTTCACACTCCTCCATTCTATGACTTCCCACACCTCCTTTCTATGAATTCACCCACCTCCAATCTATGACTACACACCTCCGTTCTGACTTCACACACCTCCATTCTGTGACTTCACACACCTCCATTCTGTAACTTCACACACCTCCTCTATGACGTCACACACCTCCATTCTGAATTCACACAGCTCCATTCTGTGACTTCACAAAACTCCATTCTATGATTTCACAAACCTCCATACTATGACTTCACACAACTCCATCTATGACTTCACACACCTCCATTCTGACTTCACACACCTCTATTCTATGACTTCGCACACCTCCATTCTGACATCACACACCTCCATTCTATGACTTCACAGACCTCGAATCTGTGACTTCACTCACCTACACTCTATAACTTCACACTCCTCCATTCTATGACTTAAACCACCTCCAATCTATGACTACACACCTCCATTCTGACTTCACACACCTCCATTCTGTGACTTCACACACCTTCATTCCATGACTTCACACACCTTCATTTTTACTTCAGAAATATTCACACACCTCCATTCTATGACTTCACAAACCTCCATTCTGTGACTTCACACATGCATTTTTACTTCACACACCTCCAATATATGACTTCAAACACCTCAATTCTGTGACTTCACACAGCTCCATTCTATGACTTCATAACGTCCATTCTGTGACTTCACACACCTCCATTCTGTGCCTTTACACACCTCCATTCTGAGTTCACACACCTCCATTCTGTGACGTCACACACCTCTATTCTGTGACTTCCCACACCTCCATTCTGTGACTTCACACACCTCCATTCTATGACTTCACACACCTCTATTCTGATTTCACACACCTCCATTCTATGACTTCACACACCTCCATTCTATGACTACACAAACATCCATTCTGTGACCTCACACACCTCCATTCTATGACTTCACACACTTCCATTCTATGACTTCACACACCTACATTCTGTGACTTTACACAACTACATTCTGAGTTCACACACCGCCATTCTGTGACATCACACACCTCCATTCTGTGACTTCCCACACCTCCATTCTGTGACTTCACACACCTCCATTCTATGACTTGACACAATTCCACTCTGTGACTTCACCCACCTCCATTCTATGACTTCACACCTCCATTCTGACTTCACACACCCCCATTCTGTGACATCACACACCTCCATTCTATGACTTCACACACTTCCATTTTATGACTTCACACACCTCCATTCTATGACTTCACAAACCTCCATTCTATGAATTCCCACACCTGCATTCTGACTTCACACTCCACCATTCTATGACTTCCCACACCTCCTTTCTATGACTTCACCCACCTCCATTTTATGACTTCACACACCTCCATTCTGTGACTTCACACACCTCCATTCTATGACCTCACACACCCTCATTCTATGATTTCACACACCTCCATTCTATGACTTCACACATCCATTTTGACTTCACACATCTCCAATATATGACTTCAAACACCTCAATTTTGTCACTTCACACACCTCCATTCTATGACCTCATACCCTCCATTCTGTGACTCCACACACCTCCATTCTATGACTTCACACAATTCCATTCTATGACTTCACCCACCTGCATTCTGACTTCACACACTTCCATTCTATGACTTCACACACCTCCATTCTGTGACTTCACACACCTCCATTCTGAGTTCACACACCTCCATTCTGTGACTTCTCACACCTCGATTCTGTGACTTCACACAGCTCCAATCTGTGACTTCACACACTTCCATTCTATGACTTCACACACCTCCATTCTATGACTTCACACACATCCATTCTGTGACTTCACACACCTCCATTCTATGACCTCACACACCCTCATTCTATGATTTCACACACCTCCATTCTATGACTTCACACATCCATTTTGATTTCACACACCTCCAATATATGACTTCAAACACCTCAGTTCTGTGACTTCACACACCTCCATTCCATGACTTCATACCGTCCATTCTGTGACTTCACACACCTCCATTCTATGACTTCACACACTTTCATTCTATGACTTCACACACCTCCATTCTGTGACTTTACACACCTCCATTCTGGGTTCACACACCTCCATTCTGTGACTTTACACACCTCCATTCTGGGTTCACAGACCTCCATTCTGTGACTTCACACTCCTGCAATCTGTGACTTCCCACACCTCCATTCTGTGACTTCACAAACCTCCATTCTATGACTTCACACACCTTCATTCTATGACTTCACACACCTCCATTCTCCGAATTCACACCCCTCTAATTTGATTTCTCATACCTCCATTCTATGACTTCACAAACCTCCCTTCGGTGATTTCACAGTACTCCATTCTATGACTTCACACATCTACATTCTATGACTTCACACACCTCAATTCTGACGCACACATCTCCAATCTGTGACTTCACAAAACTCCATTCTATGATTTCCCATATCTCCATACTATGACTTCACACACCTCCATCTATGACTTCACACACCTCCATTCTGAGTTCACACACCTCCATTCTGTGACTTCACACACCTCCATTCTGACTTCACACACCTCCATTGTATGACTTCACACACCTCCATTCTGTGACTTCACACACCTCCATTCTATGACTTCACAGACCTCGAATCTGTGACTTCACTCACCTCCCCTCTATGACTTCACACTTCTCCATTCTATGACTTCTCACACCTAAGTTCTATGACTTCACCCACCTACATTCTATGACTTCACACCTCCATTCTGACTTCACACACCTCCATTCTATGACTTCACACACCTCCATTCTGACTTCACCCACCTCCATTCGGTGACTTCACACACCTCCATTCTAGGATTTCACACACCTCCATTCTGTGACTTCACACACCTCCATTCTTTGACTTCACACACCTCCATTCTGTGACTTCACACGCCTCCATTCTGAGTTCACACACCTCCATTCTGTGACTTCTCACACCTCGATTCTGTGACTTCACACACCTCCAATCTGTGACTTCACACACTTCCATTCTATGACTTCACACACCTCCATTCTATGACTTCACACACCTCCATTCTGTGACTTCACACACCTCCATTCTATGACCTCACACACCCTCATTCTGTGATTTCACACGCCTCCATTCTGTGACTTCACACATCCATTTTGATTTCACTCACCTCCAATATATGACTTCAAACACCTCATTTCTGTGACTTCACACAGCTCCATTCTATGACTTCATAGCGTCCATTCTGTGACTTCACACACCTCCATTCTATGACTTCAAACATTTCCATTCTATGACTTCACACACCTCCATTCTGTGACTTTACACACCTCCATTCTGGGTTCACACACCTCCATTCTGTGACATCACACTCCTGCGATCTGTGACTTCCCACACCTCCATTCTGTGACTTCACACACGTCCATTCTATGACTTCACACACCTTCATTCTTACTTCACAAACACCCATTCTATGACTTCACACACCTCCATTCTATGACTTCACACACCTCCATTCTGTGACTTCACACACCTCCATTCTATGACTTCACACACCTCCATTGTGACTACACACACCTCCATTCTATGAGTTCACACACCGCCATTCTGACTTCACCCACCTCCATTCTGTGACTTCACACACCTCCATTCTGAATTCACACAGCTGAATTCTGTGACTTCACAAAATTCCATTCTGAATTCACACACCTCCATTGTATTAATACACACACCTCCATTCTGTGACTTCACACACTTCCATTGTGACGTCACACACCTCCATTCTATGAGTTCACACACCTCCATTCTATGACTTCACACACCTCCATTCTGACTTCACAAACCTCTATTCTATGACTTCGCACACCTCCATTCTGACATCACACACCTCCACTCTATGACTTCACACACCTTCATTCTTACTTCAGAAACATCCATTCTATGACTTCACACACCTCCATTCTGTGACTACACAAAGCTCCATTCTATGACCTCACACACCCTCATTCTATGATTTCACACACCTCCATTCTATGCCTTCACACATCCATTTTGACTTCACACACCTCCAATATATGACTTCAAACACCTCAATTCTGTGACTTCACACACCTCCATTCTATGACTTCAAACCGTCCATTCTGTGACTTTACACACCTCCATTCTGAGTTCACACACCTCAATTCTGGGACTTCACAGACCTCCATTCTGTGACTTCCCACACCTCCATTCTGTGACTTCACACAATTCCATTCTATGACTTCACACACCTCCATTCTATGACTTCACACACGTCCATTCTGTGACTTCACACACCTCCATTCTATGACTTCACACAGCTCCATTGTGACTACACACACTACCGTTCTATGAGTTCACACACCTCCATTCTGACTTCACACACCTCCATTCTATGACTACACAAACATCCATTCTATGACTTCACACACCTCCTTTCTATGACTTCACCCAACTCCATTCTATGACTTCACAACTCCATTCTGTCCTCACACACCTCCATTCTGTGACTTCACACACCTCATTATATGACTTCACACACCTCCATTCTATGACTTCACACACCTCCATTCTATGCCTTCACACACCTCCATTCTGTGCCTTCACACACCTCCATTCTATGCCTTCACACACCTTCATTCTTACTTCACAAACGTACGTACTATGACTTCACACTCCTCCATTCTATGACTTCAAACACCTCCATTCTTTGACTTCACACACCTCCATTTTGTGTTCACACACATCAATTCTGTGACCTCACACACCTCCATTCTGACTTCACACACCTCCATTCTATGACTTCACACACCTCCATTCTATGACTTCACACACCTCCATTCTTTGACTTCACACACCTAAATTCTGAGTTGACACATCTCCATTCTGTGACTTCACACACCTCCATTCTGACTTCACACATCTCCATTCTATGTCTTCACACACCTTCATTTTTACTTTACAAACATCCATTCTATAACTTCACACACCTCCATTCTATGACTTCACACACCTCCATTCAGTGACTTCACACACCTCCATTCTATGACTTCACACACCTAAATTCTGAGTTGACACATCTACATTCTGTGACTTCACACACCTCCATTCTGACTTCACACATCTCCATTCTATGACTTCACACACCTTCATTTTTACTTTACAAACATCCATTCTATAACTTCACACACCTCCATTCTATGACTTCACACACCTCCATTCAGTGACTTCACACACCTCCATTCTGTGACTTCACACACCTCCATTCTGTGACTTCACACACCTCCATCCTATGACTTCACACACTTCCATTGTGACGTCACACACCTCCATTCTATGAGTTCACACACCTCCATTCTGACTTCACACACCTCCATTCTATGACTTCACACACCTCCATTCTGAATTCACACAGATCCATTCTGTACCTTCACGAACCTCTATTCTATGATTTCACACACCTCCATACTATGACTTTACACAACTCCATCTATGACTTCACACACCTCCATTCTGACTACACACACCTCTATTCTATGACTTCGCACTCCTCCATTCTGACATCACACACCTCCATTCTATGACTTCACAGACCTCGAATCTGTGATTTCACTCACATGCACTCTATGACTTCACACTCCTCCATTCTATGACTTCAAACACCTCCATTCTTTGACTTCACACACCTCCATTCTGTGTTCACACACCTCAATTCTGTGACTTCACACACCTCCATTCTGACCTCACACACCTCCATTCTATGACTTCCCACACCTCCTTTCTATGACTTCACCCACCTCCAATCGATGACTACACACCTCCATTCTGACTTCACACACCTCCATTCTGTGACTTCACACACCCCCATTCTATGAGTTCACATACCTCCATTCTATGACTTCACACACCTTCATTCTTACTTCAGAAACATCCATTCTATGACTTCACACACCTCCATTCTATGACTTCACAAACCTCCATTCTGTAACTTCACACACCTCCATTCTGGGTTCACACACCTCCATTCTGTGACTTCACACACCTCCATTCTGACTTCACACATCTCCATTGTATGACTTCACACACCTCTATTCTGTGACTTCACACACCTCTATTCTATGCCTTCACAAACTTCCGTTGTGACGTCACACACCTCCATTTTATGAGTTCACACACCTCCATTCTATGACTTCACACACCACCATTCTGACTTCACACACCTCTATTCTATGACTTCGAACACCTACATTCTGACTTCACACACCTACATTCTGTGACTACACACACCTCCATTCAATGACTTCACAGACCTACATTCTTTGACTTCACACACCTCCAATCTGACATCACACACCACCATTCTATGATTCCACAGACCTCGAATCTGTGACATCACTCCCCTGCACTCTATGACTTCACACTCCTCCATTCTATGACTTCCCACACCTCCTTTCTATGAATTCACCCACCTCCAATCTATGACTACACACCTCCGTTCTGACTTCACACACCTCCATTCTGTGACTTCACACACCTCCATTCTGTAACTTCACACACCTCCATTCTATGACTTCACACACCTCCATTCTGAATTCACACAGCTCCATTCTGTGTCTTCACAAAACTCCATTCTATGATTTCACAAACCTCCATACTATGACTTCACACAACTCCATCTATGACTTCACACACCTCCATTCTGACTTCACACACCTCTATACTATGACTTCGCACACCTCCATTCTGACATCACACATCTCCATTCTATGACTTCACAGACCTCGAATCTGTGACTTCACTCACCTGCACTCTATAACTTCACACTCCTCCATTCTATGACTTCAACCACCTCCAATCTATGACTACACACCTCCATTCTGACTTCACACACCTCCATTCTGTGACTTCACACACCTCCATTCCATGACTTCACACACCTTCATTTTTACTTCAGAAACATTCACAAACCTCCATTCTATGACTTCACAAACCTCCATTCTGTGACTTCACACATGCATTTTGACTTCACACACCTCCAATATATGACTTCAAACACCTCAATTCTGTGACTTCACACACTTCCATTCTATGACTTTCCACACCTCCATTCTGTGACTTCACACACCTCCATTCTATGACTTCACACACCTCTATTCTGATTTCACACACCTCCATTCTATGACTTCATACACCTCCATTCTGACTTCACACACCTCCATTCTATGACTTCGCACACCTCTCTTCTGATTTCACACATCTCCATTCCGTGACTTCACTCACCTCCATTCAATGACTTCACACACCTACATTCTTTGACTTCACACACCTCCAATCTGACATCACACACCTCCATTCTATAATTTCACAGACCTCGAATATATGACTTCACTCAACTGCACTCTATGACTTCCCACACCTCCTTTCTATGACTTCACCCACCTCCAATATATGACTACACACCTCCATTCTGACTAAACACACCTCAATTCCGTGACTTCACACACCTCAATTCTCACTTCACACACCTCCATTCTATGACTTCACACAATTCCATTCTATGACTTCACACACCTCCATTCTTTGACTTCACACACCTCCATTGTGAGTTCACACACCTCCATTCTGTGACTTCACACAGCTCCATTCTGACTTCACACACCTCCATTCTGTGACTTCACACACCTCCATTCTATGACTTCACACACCTTCATTTTTACTTCAGAAACATCCATTCTATGACTTCACACACCTCCCTTCTATGACTTCACAAACCTCCATTCCGTGACTTCACACATCTCCATTCTGACTTCACACACCTCCATTCTATGACTTCACACACTTCCATTCTATCACTTCACACACCTCCATTCTGTGACTTCACAAACCTCCATTCTGAGTCACACACCTCCATTCTGTGACTTCACACACCTCCATTCTGTGACTTCACACACCTCCATTGTGTGACTTCACAGACCCTCATCTATGATTCACACACCTCCATTCTATGACTTCACACATCCATTTTGAATTCACACACCTCCAATATATGACTTCAAACACCTCAATTCTGTAACTTCACACACCTCCATTCTATGACTTAATACCGTCCATTCTGTGACCTCACACACCTCCATTCTATGACTTCACACACTTCCATTCTATGACTTCACACACCTACATTCTGTGACTTTACACAACTCCATTCTGAATTCACACACCGCCATTCTGTGACATCACACACCTCCATTCTGTGACTTCCCACACCTCCATTCTGTGACTTCACACACCTCCATTCTATGACTTGACACAATTCCACTCTATGACTTCACCCACCTCCATTCTATGATTCACACCTCCATTCTGACTTCACACACCTCCATTCTGTGACATCACACACCTCCATTCTATGACTTCACACACTTCCATTTTATTACTTCACACACCTCCATTCTATGACTTCACAAACCTCCATTCTATGAATTCCCACAACTGCATTCTGACTTCACACTCCACCATTCTATGACTTCACACAATTCCATTCTATGACTTCACCCACCTCCATTCTATGACTTCACACCTCCATTCTGACTTCACACACCTCCATTCTGTGACATCACACACCTCCATTCTATGACTTCACACACCTCCATTCTATGACTTCCCACACCTGCATTCTGACTTCACACACCTCCATTCTATGACTTCACGCATCTTCTTTCTGTAACTTCCCACACTTCCAATGTTTGACTTCTCGAACCTCCATTCCAAGTCTTCACAAACCTCCATTCTATGAGTTCACACACCTCCATTCTTTGACTTCACACACCTCCATTTTGACTTCACACACCTACATTCTGTGACTTCACACACCACCATTTTTATTTCACACACCTCCATTCTGTGACTTCACACACCTCCATTCTTTGACTTCACACACCTCCATTCCACGACTTCACACACCTCCATTCTATTAGTTCACACACTTCCATTCTATGAGTTCACACACCACAATTTTGTCTTCACACACCTCCATTCTATGACTTCGCAAACCTCCATTCTGTGACTTCACACACCTCCATTCAGAGTTCACACACCTCCATTCGGTGACTTCACACACCTCAATTCTGACTTCACACACCTCAGTTCTATGACTTCACACACTTCCATTCTATGACTTCACACACCTCCATTCTGTGACTTCACCCACCTCCATTCTGTGACTTCATACACCTCCATTCTGTGACTTCACACCCCTCCAATTTGACTTCACATACCTCCATTCTCTGACTTCACATACCTCCATTCTAAGTTCACACACCTCCATTCTGTAACTTCACACACCTCCATTCTATGACCTCACACACCCTCATTCTATGATTTCACACACCTCCATTCTATGACTTCACACATCCATTTTGATTTCACACATCTCTAATACATGACTTCAAACACCTCAATTCTGTGACTTCACACACCTCCATTCTATGACTTCACAAACTTCCATTCTATGACTTCACACACCTCCATTCTGTGTTCACACAACTCAATTCTGTGACTTCACACACCTCCATTCTGACTTCACACACCTCCATTCTATGACTTCACACACCTGCATTCTATGACTTCACACACCTCCATTCTTTGACTTCACACACCTAAATTCTGAGTTGACACACCTCCATTCTGTGACTTCACACACCTCCATTCTGACTTCACACACCTCCATTCTATGATTTTGCACACCTCCATCTTTGACGTCACACACCTCCATTCTATGACTTCACACACCTATATTATTACATTACAAACATCCATTCTATAATTTCACACACCTCCATTCTATGACTTTACACACATCCATTCTGTGACTTCACATACCTCCATTCTATGACTTCACACACCTCCATTCTGTGACTTCACACACCTCCATTCTATGACTTCACACACTTCCATTCTGTGATTTCACACACCTCCATTCTATGAGTTCACACACCTCCATTCTGACTTCACACACCTCCATTCTATGACTTCACACACCTCCATCTGAATTTACACAGCTCCATTCTGTGACTTAACAAAACTCCATTCTAGGATTTCACACACCTCCATACTATGACTTCACACAACTCCATCTATGACTTCACACACCTCCATTCTGACTTCACACACCTCCATTCTATGATTTCACAGACCTCGAATCTGTGACTTAACTCACCTGCACTCTATGACTTCATACTCCTCCATTGTATAACTTCCCACACCTTCTTTCTATGACTTCACCCACCTCCAATCTATGACTACACACCTCCATTCTGACTTCACACACCTCCATTCTGTGACTTCACATACCTCCATTCTCTGACTTCACACACCTTCATTTTTACTTCAGGAACATCCATTCTATGACTTCACACACCTCCATTCTATTACTTCACAAACCTCCATTCGGTGACTTCACACATCTCCATTCTGACTTCACACACCTCCATTCTATGACTTCACACACTTCCATTCTATTACTTCACACACCTCCATTCTGTGACTTCACAAACCTCCATTCTGAGTCACACACCTCCATTCTGTGACTTCACACACCTCCATTCTGTGATGTCACACACCTCCATTGTGTGACTTCACACACTTCCATTCTATGACTTCACACACCTCCATTTTATGACTTCACACATCTCCATTCTGTGACTTCACACACCTCCATTCTATGACCTCACACACCCTCATCTATGATTTCACAAACCTCCATTCTATGACTTCACACATCCATTTTGAATTCACACACCTCCAATATATGACTTCAAACACGTCAATTCTGTAACTTCACACACCTCCATTCTATGACTTAATACCGTCCATTCTGTGACCTCACACTCCTCCATTCTATGACTTCACACACTTCCATTCTATGACTTCACACACCTACATTCTGTGACTTTACACACCTCCATTCTGAGTTCACACACCGCCATTCTGTGACATCACACACCTCCATTCTGTGAGTTCCCACACCTCCATTCTGTGACTTCACACATCTCCATTCTATGACTTCACACAATTCCACTCTATGACTTCACCCACCTCCATTCTATGACTTCACACCTCCATTCTGACTTCACACACCTCCATTCTGTGACATCACACACCTCCATTCTATGACTTCACACACTTCCATTTTATGACTTCACACACCTCCATTCTATGACTTCACAAATCTCCATTCTATGACTTCCCACACCTGCATTCTGACTTCACACTCCACCATTCTATGACTTCCCACACCTCCTTTCTATGACTTCACCCACCTCCATTTTATGACTTCACACACCTCCATTCTGTGACTTCACACACCTCCATTCTTTGAGTTCACACACCTCCGTTTTGACTTCACACACTTCCATTCTGTGACTTCACACACCTCCATTATGTGTCTTCACACACAGCATTGTTTGACTTCACACACATCCATTCTTTGACTTCACACACCTCCATTCCACGACTTCACACACCTCCATTCTATTAGTTCATACACTTCCATTCTATGAGTTCACACACCATAATTTTGTCTTCACACACCTCCATTCTATGACTTCGCAAACCTCCATTCTGTGACTTCACACACCTCCATTCAGAGTTCACACACCTCCATTCGGTGACTTCACACACCTCCATTCTGACTTCACACACCTCAGTTCTATGACTTCACACACTTCCATTCTATGACTTCACACACCTCCATTCTGTGACTTCACCCACCTCCATTCTGTGACTTCATACACCTCCATTCTCCGACTTCACACCCCTCCAATTTGACTTCACATACCTCCATTCTCTGACTTCACAAACCTCCATTCTGTGACTTCACCCACCTCCGTTCTGTGACTTCACACACCTCCATTCTACGACTTCACACCCCTCCAATTTGGCTTCACATACCTCCATTCTATGACTTCACAAACCTCCATTCTGTGACTTCACATACCTCCATTCTATGACTTCATACACCTCCATTCTGTGACTTCACACACCTCCATTTTATGACTTCACACACTTCCATTGTGACGTCACACACCTCCATTCTATGAGTTCACACACCTCCATTCTGACTTCACACACCTCCATTATATTAGTTCACACACCTCCATTCTGAATTCACACAGCTGAATTCTGTGACTTCACAAAACTCCATTCTATGGTTTCACACACCTCCATACTATGACTTCACACAACTCCATCTATGACTTCACACACCTCCATTCTGACTTCACACACCTCTATTCTATGACTTCGCACACCTCAATTCTGACATCACACACCTCCATTCTATGACTTCACAGACCTCGAATCTGTGACTTCACTCACCTGCACTCGATGACTTCACACTCCTCCATTCTATGACTTCCCACACCTCCTTTCTATGACTTCACCCACCTCCAATCTATGACTACACACTCCATTCTGATTTCACACAACTCCATTCTGTGACTTCACACCTCCATTCTATGACTTCACACACCTTAATTTTTCCTTCAGAAACATCCATTCTATGACCTTACACACCTCCATTCTATGACTTCACAAACCTCCATTCTGTGACTTCACACACCTCCATTCTGGGTTCACACAACTCCATTCGGTGACTTCACACATCTCCATTCTGTCTTCACACACATCCATTCTATGACTTCACACACTTCCATTCTATGACTTCACACACCTCCATTCTGTGACTTCACAAACCTCCATTCTGAGTTCACACACCTCCATTCTGTGACTTCACACACCTCCATTCTGTGACTTCACACACCTCCATTGTGTGACTTCACACACTTGCATTCTATGACTTTACACACCTCCATTTTATAACTTCACACACCTCCATGCTGTGACTTCACACACCTCCATTCTATGACCTCACACACCCTCATTCTATGATTTCACACACCTCCATTCTATGACTTCACACATCCATTTTTACTTCACACACCTCTAATATATGACTTCAAACACCTCAATTCTGTGACTTCACACACCTCCATTCTATGACTTCAAACACTTACATTCTATGATTTCACATACCTCCATGCTATGACTTCAAACACCTCCATAATGTGACTTCACACAACTCCATTCTGAGTTCACAGACCTCCATTCTGTGACTTTACAAACCTCCATTCCATGATTTCACACACCTCCATTCTATGACTTCACACACCTCCATTCTATGACTTCACACACCTTCATTTTCACTTCTCACACCTCCATTCTGTGACTTCACACACCTCCATTCTATGAGTTGACACACTTCCATTCTGACTTCACACACCTCCATTCTATGACTTCACAGACCTCGAATATGTGACTTCACTCACCTCCACTCTATGACTTCACACTCCTCCATTCTATGACTTCCCACACTTCCTTTCGATGACTTCACCGACCTCCATTTTATGAGTTCACACACCTCCATTCTGTGACTTCACACACCTCTATTCTATGACCTCACACACCCTCATTGTATGATTTCACACACCTCCATTCTGTGACTTCACACACCTCCATTTTATGACTTCACACACCTCCATTCTACGACTTCACACACCTCCATTCTGTGACTTCACACACCTCCATTCTGTGACTTCACACACCTTCATTCTTACTTCACAAACATACATTCTATGACTTCACACACCTGCATTCTATGACTTCACACACCTCCATTCTTTGACTTCACACACCTAAATTCTGAGTTGACACACCTCCATTCTGTGACTTCACACACCTCCATTCTGACTTCACACAGCTCCATTCTATGACTTTGCACACCTCCATTCTTTGACGTCACACACCTCCATTCTATGACTTCACACACCTATATTATTACATTAAAACATCCATTCTATAATTTCACACACCTCCATTCTATGACTTTTCACACCTCCATTCTGTGACTTCACATACCTCCATTCTATGACTTCACACACCTCCATTCTGTGACTTCACACACCTCCATTCTATGACTTCACACACTTCCATTCTGTGACTTCACACACCTCCATTCTATGAGTTCACACACCTCCATTCTGACTTCACACACCTCCATTATATTAGTTCACACACCTCCATTCTGAATTCACACAGCTGAATTCTGTGACTTCACAAAACTCCATTCTATGGTTTCACACACCTCCATACTATGACTTCACACAACTCCATCTATGACTTCACACACCTCCATTCTGACTTCACACACCTCCATTCTATGACTTCACAGACCTCGAATCTGTGACTTCACTCACCTGCACTCTATGACTTCATACTCCTCCATTCTATGACTTCCCACACCTTCGTTCTATGACTTCACCCACCTCCAATCTATGACTACACACCTCCATTCTGACTTCACACACCTCCATTCTGTGACTTCACACACCTCCATTCTATGACTTCACACACCTTCATTTTTACTTCAGAAACATCCATTCTATGACTTCACACACCTCCCTTCTATGACTTCACAAACCTCCATTCGGTGACTTCACACATCTCCATTCTGACTTCACACACCTCCATTCTATGACTTCACACAGTTCCATTCTATGACTTCACACACCTCCATTCTGTGACTTCACAAACCTCCATTCTGAGTCACACACCTCCATTCTGTGACTTCACACACCTCCATTCTGTGACTTCACACACCTCCATTGTGTGACTTCACACACTTCCATTCTATGACTTCACACACCTCCATTTTATGACTTCACACATCTCCATTCTGTGACTTCACACACCTCCATTCTATGACCTCACACACCCTCATCTATGATTTCACACACCTCCATTCTATGACTTCACACATCCATTTTGAATTCACACACCTCCAATATATGACTTCAAACACCTCAATTCTGTAACTTCACACACCTCCATTCTATGACTTAATACCGTCCATTCTGTGACCTCACACACCTCCATTCTATGACTTCACACACTTCCATTTTATGACTTCACACACCTACATTCTGTGACTTTACACACCTCCATTCTGAGTTCACACACCGCCATCTGTCACATCACACACCTCCATTCTGTGACTTCCCACACCTCCATTCTGTGACTTCACACACCTCCATTCTATGACTTCACACATTTCCACTCTATGACTTCACCCACCTCCATTCTATGACTTCACACCTCCATTCTGACTTCACACACCTCCATTCTGTGACATCACACACCTCCATTCTATGACTTCCCACACCTGCATTCTGACTTCACACTCCACCATTCTATGACTTCCCACACCTCCTTTCTATGACTTCACCCACCTCCATTTTATGACTTCACACGCCTCCATTCTGTGACTTCACACACCTCCATTCTATGACCTCACACACCCTCATTCTATGATTTCACACACCTCCATTCTATGACTTCACACATCCATTTTGACTTCACACACCTCCAATATATGACTTCAAACACCTCAATTTTGTCACTTCACACACCTCCATTCTATGACCTCATACCCTCCATTCTGTGACTCCACACAACTCCATTCTATGACTTCACACAATTCCATTCTATGACTTCACCCACTCCATTCTATGACTTCACACCTCCATTCTGACTTCACACACCTCCATTCTGTGGCATCACACACCTCCATTCTATGACTTCACACACCTCCATTCTATGACTTCCCACACCTGCATTCTGACTTCACACACCTCCATTCTAGGACTTCACGCATCTTCTTTCTGTAACTTCCCATACTTCCAATGTTTGACTTCACGAACCTCCATTCCAAGACTTCACACACCTCCTTTCTATGAGTTCACACACCTCCTTTCTTTGACTTCACACACCTCCATTTTGACTTCACGCACCTACATTTTGTGACTTCACATACCTCCATTTGTGACTTCACACACCACCATTTTTATTTCACACACTTCCATTCTGTGACTTCACACACCTCCATTCTTTGAGTTCACACACCTCCGTTTTGACTTCACACACTTCCATTCTGTGACTTCACACACCTCCATTATGTGACTTCACACACCACCATTGTTTGACTTCACACACCTCCATTCTTTGACTTCACACACCTCCATTCCACGACTTCACACACCTCCATTCTATTAGGTCATACACTTCCATTCTATGAGTTCACACACCACAATTTTGTCTTCACACACCTCCATTCTATGACTTTGCAAACCTCCATTCTGTGACTTCACACACCTCCATTCAGAGTTCACACACCTCCATTCGGTGACTTCACACACCTCCATTCTGACTTCACACACCTCAGTTCTATGACTTCACACACTTCCATTCTACGACTTCACTACCTCCATTCTGTGACTTCACCCACCTCCATTCTGTGACTTCATACACCTCCATTCTCCGACTTCACACCCCTCCAATTTGACTTCACATACCTCCATTCTCTGACTTCACAAACCTCCATTCTGTGACTTCACCCACCTCCATTCTGTGACTTCACACACCTCCATTCTCCGAACTCACACCCCTCCAATTTGACTTCACATACCTCCATTCTATGACTTCACAAACCTCCATTCTCTGACTTCACATACCTCCATTCTATGACTTCATACACCTCCATTCTGTGACTTCACACACCTCCATTCTATGACTTCCCACACCTGCATTCTGACTTCACACACCTCCATTCTATGACTTCACGCATCTTCTTTCTGTAACTTCCCACACTTCCAAGGTTTGACTTCACGAACCTCCATTCCAAGACTTCACACACCTCCATTCTATGAGTTCACACACCTCCATTCTTTGACTTCACACACCTCCATTTTGACTTCACACACCTACATTCTGTGACTTCACACACCTCCATTTGTGACTTCACACACCACCATTTTGATTTCACACACCTCCATTCTGTGACTTCACACACCTCCATTCTTTGAGTTCACACACCTCCGTTTTGATTTCACACACTTCCATTCTGTGACTTCACACACCTCCATTATGTGACTTCACACACCACCATTGTTTGACTTCACACACCTCCAATCTTTGACTTCACAGACCTCCATTCCATGACTTCACACACCTCCATTCTATTCGTTCACACACTTCCATTCTATGAGTTCACACACCACAATTTTGTCTTCACACACCTCCATTCTATGACTTCGCAAACCTCCATTCTGTGACTTCACACACCTCCATTCAGAGTTCACACACCTCCTTTCGGTGACTTCACACACCTCCATTCTGACTTCACACACCTCAGTTCTATGACTACACACACTTCCATTCTATGACTTCACACACCTCCATTCTGTGACTTCACCCACCTCCATTCTGTGACTTCATACACCTCCATTCTCCGACTTCACACCCGTCCAATTTGACTTCACATACCTCCATTCTCTGACTTCACAAACCTCCATTCTGTGACTTCACCCACCTCCATTCTGTGACTTCACACACCTCTATTCTATGGCATCACACACTTCCATTGTGACGTCACAGACCTCCATTCTATGAGTTCACACACCTCCATTCTGACTTCACACACCTCCATTCTATTACTTCACACACCTCCATTCTGAATTCACACAGCTCAATTCTGTGACTTCACAAAACTCCATTCTATGATTTCACACACCTCCATACTATGACTTCACACAACTCCATCTATGACTTCACACACCTCCATTCTGACTTCACTCACCTCTATTCTATGACTTCGCACACCTCAATTCTGACATCACACACCTCCATTCTATGGCTTCACAGACCTCGAATCTGTGACTTCACTCACCTGCACTCTATGACTTCAAACTCCTCCATTCTATAACTTCCCACACCTCCTTTCTATGACTTCACCCACCTCCAATCTATGACTACACACCTACATTCTGACTTCACACACCTCCATTCTGTGACTTCACACACTTCCATTCTATGACTTCACACACCTTCATTTTTCTTTCAGAAACATCGATTCTATGACCTCACACACCTCCATTCTATGACTTCACAAACCTCCATTCTGTGACTTCACACACCTCCATTCTGAGTTCACACGCCTGCATTCTGTGACTTCACACACCTCCATTCTGTGACCTCACACACCCTCAATCTATGATTTCACACACCTCCATTCTATGACTTCACACATCCATTTTGATTTCACACATCTCTAATACATGACTTCAAACACCTTAATTCTGTGACTTCACACACCTCCATTCTGACTTCACACTGCTCCCTTCTATGACTTTGCACACCTCCATTCTTTGACGTCACACACCTCCATTCTATGACTTCACACAACTCCATCTATGACTTCACACACCTCCATTCTGACTTCACACACCTCCATTCTATGACTTCACACACCTCCATTCTGTGACTTCACAAAACTCCATTCTATGATTTCACACACCTCCATACTATGACTTCACACAAATCCATCTATGACTTCACACACTTCCATTCTGACTTCACACACCTCCATTCTATGACTTCACAGACCTCGAATCTGTGACTTCACTCACCTGCACTCTATGACTTCATACTCCTCCATTCTATGACTTCCCACACCTTCTTTCTATGACTTCACCCACCTCCAATCTATGATTACACACCTCCATTCTGACTTCACACACCTCCATTCTGTGACTTCACACACCTCCATTCTATGACTTCACACTCCTTCTATTTTACTTCAGAAACATCCATTCTATGACTTCACACACCTCCATTCTATTACTTCACAAACCTCCATTCGGTGACTTCACACATCTCCATTCTGACTTCACACACCTCCATTCTATGATTTCACACACTTCCATTCTATGACTTCACACACCTCCATTCTGTGACTTCACAAACCTCCATTCTGAGTAACACACCTCCATTCTGTGAATTCACACACCTCCATTCTGTGACTTCACACACCTCCATTGTGTGACTTCACACACTTCCATTCTATGACTTCACACACCTCCATTTTATGACTTCACACATCTCCATTCTGTGACTTCACACCCCTCCATTCTATGACCTCACACACCCTCACTCTATGATTTCACACACCTCCATTCTATGACTTCACACATCCTTTTGAATTCACACACCTCCAATATATGACTTCAAACACGTCAATTCTGTAACTTCACACACCTCCATTCTATGACTTAATACCGTCCATTCTGTGACCTCACACTCCTCCATTCTATGACTTCACACACTTCCATTCTATGACTTCACACACCTACATTCTGTGACTTTACACACCTCCATTCTGAGTTCACACTCCGCCATTCTGTGACTTCACACCCCTCCATTGTGTGACTTCACACACCCTCATTCTATGATTTCACACACCTCCATTCTATGACTTCACACATCCATTTTTACTTCACACACCTCTAATATATGACTTCAAACACCTCAATTCTGTGACTTCACACACCTCCATTCTATGACTTCAAACACTTACATTCTATGATTTCACATACCTCCATGCTATGACTTCAAACACCTCCATAATGTGACTTCACACAACTCCATTCTGAGTTCACAGACCTCCATTCTGTGACTTTACAAACCTCCATTCCATGATTTCACACACCTCCATTCTATGACTTCACACACCTCCATTCTATGACTTCACACACCTCCATTTTCACTTCTCCCACCTCCATTCTGTGACTTCACACACCTCCATTCTATGAGTTGGCACACTTCCATTCTGACTTCACACACCTCCATTCTATGACTTCACAGACCTCGAATATGTGACTTCACTCACCTCCACTCTATGACTTCACACTCCTCCATTCTATGACTTCCCACACCTCCTTTCTATGACTTCACCGACCTCCATTTTATGAGTTCACACACCTCCATTCTGTGACTTCACACACCTCTATTCTATGACCTCACACACCCTC
The DNA here is from genome assembly GCA_024803745.1 of Megascapheus bottae. Taxonomy (NCBI): domain Eukaryota; kingdom Metazoa; phylum Chordata; class Mammalia; order Rodentia; family Geomyidae; genus Megascapheus; species Megascapheus bottae. The sequence goes on along the minus strand of JANJXV010000800.1, from coordinate 175,311 downwards.
ATTGTATGATTTCACACACCTCCATTCTATGACTTCACACATCCATTTTTACTACACACACCTCCAATATATGACTTCAAACACCTCAATTCTGTGACTTCACACACCTCCATTCTATGCCTTCATACCCTCCATTCTGTGACTCCACACACCTCCATTCTATGACTTCACACACTTCCATTCTATGACTTCACACACCTCCTTTCTGTGACTTTACACACCTCCATTCTGAGTTCACACACCGCCATTCTGTGACGTCACACACCTCCATTATGTGACTTCACACACCACCATTGTTTGACTTCACACACCTCCAATCTTTGACTTCACACACCTCCATTCCATGACTTCACACACCTCCATTCTATTCGTTCACACACTTCCATTCTATGAGTTCACACACCACAATTTTGTCTTCACACACCTCCATTCTATGACTTTGCAAACCTCCATTCTGTGACTTCACACACCTCCATTCAGAGTTCACACACCTCCTTTCGGTGACTTCACACACCTCCATTCTGACTTCACACACCTCAGTTCTATGACTACACACACTTCCATTCTATGACTTCACACACCTCCATTCTGTGACTTCACCCACCTCCATTCTGTGACTTCATACACCTCCATTCTCCGACTTCACACCCGTCCAATTTGACTTCACATACCTCCATTCTCTGACTTCACAAACCTCCATTCTGTGACTTCACCCACCTCCATTCTGTGACTTCACACACCTCTATTCTATGACATCACACACTTCCATTGTGACGTCACAGACCTCCATTCTATGAGTTCACACACCTCCATTCTGACTTCACACACCTCCATTCTATTACTTCACACACCTCCATTCTGAATTCACACAGCTCAATTCTGTGACTTCACAAAACTCCATTCTATGATTTCACACACCTCCATACTATGACTTCACACAACTCCATCTATGACTTCACACACCTCCATTCTGACTTCACTCACCTCTATTCTATGACTTCGCACACCTCAATTCTGACATCACACACCTCCATTCTATGGCTTCACAGACCTCGAATCTGTGACTTCACTCACCTGCACTCTATGACTTCAAACTCCTCCATTCTATAACTTCCCACACCTCCTTTCTATGACTTCACCCACCTCCAATCTATGACTACACACCTACATTCTGACTTCACACACCTCCATTCTGTGACTTCACACACTTCCATTCTATGACTTCACACACCTTCATTTTTCTTTCAGAAACATCGATTCTATGACCTCACACACCTCCATTCTATGACTTCACAAACCTCCATTCTGTGACTTCACACACCTCCATTCTGAGTTCACACGCCTGCATTCTGTGACTTCACACACCTCCATTCTGTGACCTCACACACCCTCAATCTATGATTTCACACACCTCCATTCTATGACTTCACACATCAATTTTGATTTCACACATCTCTAATACATGACTTCAAACACCTTAATTCTGTGACTTCACACACCTCCATTCTATGACTTCACACACTTCCATTCTATGACTTCAAACACCTCCATTCTGGGTTCACACACCTCAATTCTATGACTTCACACACCTGCATTCTATGACTTCACACACCTCCATTCTTTGACTTCACACACCTAAATTCTGAGTTGACACACCTCCATTCTGTGACTTCACACACCTCCATTCTGACTTCACACTGCTCCCTTCTATGACTTTGCACACCTCCATTCTTTGACGTCACACACCTCCATTCTATGACTTCACACAACTCCATCTATGACTTCACACATCTCCATTCTGACTTCACACACCTCCATTCTATGACTTCACACACCTCCATTCTGTGACTTCACAAAACTCCATTCTATGATTTCACACACCTCCATACTATGACTTCACACAAATCCATCTATGACTTCACACACTTCCATTCTGACTTCACACACCTCCATTCTATGACTTCACAGACCTCGAATCTGTGACTTCACTCACCTGCACTCTATGACTTCATACTCCTCCATTCTATGACTTCCCACACCTTCTTTCTATGACTTCACCCACCTCCAATCTATGATTACACACCTCCATTCTGACTTCACACACCTCCATTCTGTGACTTCACACACCTCCATTCTATGACTTCACACTCCTTCTATTTTACTTCAGAAACATCCATTCTATGACTTCACACACCTCCATTCTATTACTTCACAAACCTCCATTCGGTGACTTCACACATCTCCATTCTGTGACTTCACACCCCTCCATTCTATGACCTCACACACCCTCACTCTATGATTTCACACACCTCCATTCTATGACTTCACACATCCTTTTGAATTCACACACCTCCAATATATGACTTCAAACACGTCAATTCTGTAACTTCACACACCTCCATTCTATGACTTAATACCGTCCATTCTGTGACCTCACACTCCTCCATTCTATGACTTCACACACTTCCATTCTATGACTTCACACACCTACATTCTGTGACTTTACACACCTCCATTCTGAGTTCACACTCCGCCATTCTGTGACTTCACACCCCTCCATTGTGTGACTTCACACACCCTCATTCTATGATTTCACACACCTCCATTCTATGACTTCACACATCCATTTTTACTTCACACACCTCTAATATATGACTTCAAACACCTCAATTCTGTGACTTCACACACCTCCATTCTATGACTTCAAACACTTACATTCTATGATTTCACATACCTCCATGCTATGACTTCAAACACCTCCATAATGTGACTTCACACAACTCCATTCTGAGTTCACAGACCTCCATTCTGTGACTTTACAAACCTCCATTCCATGATTTCACACACCTCCATTCTATGACTTCACACACCTCCATTCTATGACTTCACACACCTCCATTTTCACTTCTCCCACCTCCATTCTGTGACTTCACACACCTCCATTCTATGAGTTGGCACACTTCCATTCTGACTTCACACACCTCCATTCTATGACTTCACAGACCTCGAATATGTGACTTCACTCACCTCCACTCTATGACTTCACACTCCTCCATTCTATGACTTCCCACACCTCCTTTCTATGACTTCACCGACCTCCATTTTATGAGTTCACACACCTCCATTCTGTGACTTCACACACCTCTATTCTATGACCTCACACACCCTCATTGTATGATTTCACACACCTCCATTCTATGACTTCACACATCCATTTTTACTACACACACCTCCAATATATGACTTCAAACACCTCAATTCTGTGACTTCACACACCTCCATTCTATGCCTTCATACCCTCCATTCTGTGACTCCACACACCTCCATTCTATGACTTCACACACTTCCATTCTATGACTTCACACACCTCCATTCTGTGACTTTACACACCTCCATTCTGAGTTCACACACCGCCATTCTGTGACGTCACACACCTCCATTCTGTGACTTCACACACATCCATTCTATGATTTCACACACCTCCATTCTGTGACTTCACCCACCTCCATTCTATGACTTCATACCTCCATTCTGATTTCACACACCTCCATTCTGTGACTTCACACACCTCCATTTTATGACTTCACACACCTCCATTCTACGACTTCACACACCTCCATTCTGTGACTTCACACACCTCCATTCTGTGACTTCACACACCTTCATTCTTACTTCACAAACATACATTCTATGACTTCACACACCTGCATTCTATGACTTCACACACCTCCATTCTTTGACTTCACAAACCTAAATTCTGAGTTGACACACCTCCATTCTGTGACTTCACACACCTCCATTCTGACTTCACACAGCTCCATTCTATGACTTTGCACACCTCCATTCTTTGACGTCACACACCTCCATTCTATGACTTCACACACCTATATTATTACATTAAAACATCCATTCTATAATTTCACACACCTCCATTCTATGACTTTTCACACCTCCATTCTGTGACTTCACATACCTCCATTCTATGACTTCACACACCTCCATTCTGTGACTTCACACACCTCCATTCTATGACTTCACACACTTCCATTCTGTGACTTCACACACCTCCATTCTATGAGTTCACACACCTCCATTCAGACTTCACACACCTCCATTATATTAGTTCACACACCTCCATTCTGAATTCACACAGCTGAATTCTGTGACTTCACAAAACTCCATTCTATGGTTTCACACACCTCCATACTATGACTTCACACAACTCCATCTATGATTTCACACACCTCCATTCTGACTTCACACACCTCCATTCTATGACTTCACAGACCTCGAATCTGTGACTTCACTCACCTGCACTCTATGACTTCATACTCCTCCACTCTATGACTTCCCACACCTTCGTTCTATGACTTCACCCACCTCCAATCTATGACTACACACCTCCATTCTGACTTCACACACCTCCATTCTGTGACTTCACACACCTCCATTCTATGACTTCACACACCTTCATTTTTACTTCAGAAACATCCATTCTATGACTTCACACACCTCCCTTCTATGACTTCACAAACCTCCATTCGGTGACTTCACACATCTCCATTCTGACTTCACACACCTCCATTCTATGACTTCACACAGTTCCATTCTATGACTTCACACACCTCCATTCTGTGACTTCACAAACCTCCATTCTGAGTCACACACCTCCATTCTGTGACTTCACACACCTCCATTCTGTGACTTCACACACCTCCATTGTGTGACTTCACACACTTCCATTCTATGACTTCACACACCTCCATTTTATGACTTCACACATCTCCATTCTGTGACTTCACACACCTCCATTCTATGACCTCACACACCCTCATCTATGATTTCACACACCTCCATTCTATGACTTCACACATCCATTTTGAATTCACACACCTCCAATATATGACTTCAAACACCTCAATTCTGTAACTTCACACACCTCCATTCTATGACTTAATACCGTCCATTCTGTGACCTCACACACCTCCATTCTATGACTTCACACACTTCCATTTTATGACTTCACACACCTACATTCTGTGACTTTACACACCTCCATTCTGAGTTCACACACCGCCATCTGTCACATCACACACCTCCATTCTGTGACTTCCCACACCTCCATTCTGTGACTTCACACACCTCCATTCTATGACTTCACACATTTCCACTCTATGACTTCACCCACCTCCATTCTATGACTTCACACCTCCATTCTGACTTCACACACCTCCATTCTGTGACATCACACACCTCCATTCTATGACTTCCCACACCTGCATTCTGACTTCACACTCCACCATTCTATGACTTCCCACACCTCCTTTCTATGACTTCACCCACCTCCATTTTATGACTTCACACACCTCCATTCTGTGACTTCACACACCTCCATTCTATGACTTCACACATCCATTTTGACTTCACACACCTCCAATATATGACTTCAAACACCTCAATTTTGTCACTTCACACACCTCCATTCTATGACCTCATACCCTCCATTCTGTGACTCCACACAACTCCATTCTATGACTTCACACAATTCCATTCTATGACTTCACCCACCTCCATTCTATGACTTCACACCTCCATTCTGTCTTCACACACCTCCATTCTGTGACATCACACACCTCCATTCTATGACTTCACACACCTCCATTCTATGACTTCCCACACCTGCATTCTGACTTCACACACCTCCATTCTAGGACTTCACGCATCTTCTTTCTGTAACTTCCCATACTTCCAATGTTTGACTTCACGAACCTCCATTCCAAGACTTCACACACCTCCTTTCTATGAGTTCACACACCTCCATTCTTTGACTTCACACACCTCCATTTTGACTTCACACACCTACATTTTGTGACTTCACATACCTCCATTTGTGACTTCAAACACCACCATTTTTATTTCACACACCTCCATTCTGTGACTTCACACACCTCCATTCTTTGAGTTCACACACCTCCGTTTTGACTTCACACACTTCCATTCTGTGACTTCACACACCTCCATTATGTGACTTCACACACCACCATTGTTTGACTTCACACACCTCCATTCTTTGACTTCACACACCTCCATTCCACGACTTCACACACCTCCATTCTATTAGGTCATACACTTCCATTCTATGAGTTCACACACCACAATTTTGTCTTCACACACCTCCATTCTATGACTTTGCAAACCTCCATTCTGTGACTTCACACACCTCCATTCAGAGTTCACACACCTCCATTCGGTGACTTCACACACCTCCATTCTGACTTCACACACCTCAGTTCTATGACTTCACACACTTCCATTCTACGACTTCACTACCTCCATTCTGTGACTTCACCCACCTCCATTCTGTGACTTCATACACCTCCATTCTCCGACTTCACACCCCTCCAATTTGACTTCACATACCTCCATTCTCTGACTTCACAAACCTCCATTCTGTGACTTCACCCACCTCCATTCTGTGACTTCACACACCTCCATTCTCCGAACTCACACACCTCCAATTTGACTTCACATACCTCCATTCTATGACTTCACAAACCTCCATTCTCTGACTTCACATACCTCCATTCTATGACTTCATACACCTCCATTCTGTGACTTCACACACCTCCATTCTATGACTTCCCACACCTGCATTCTGACTTCACACACCTCCATTCTATGACTTCACGCATCTTCTTTCTGTAACTTCCCACACTTCCAAGGTTTGACTTCACGAACCTCCATTCCAAGACTTCACACACCTCCATTCTATGAGTTCACACACCTCCATTCTTTGACTTCACACACCTCCATTTTGGCTTCACACACCTACATTCTGTGACTTCGCACACCTCCATTTGTGACTTCACACACCACCATTTTGATTTCACACACCTCCATTCTGTGACTTCACACACCTCCATTCTTTGAGTTCACACACCTCCGTTTTGACTTCACACACTTCCATTCTGTGACTTCACACACCTCCATTATGTGACTTCACACACCACCATTGTTTGACTTCACACACCTCCAATCTTTGACTTCACACACCTCCATTCCATGACTTCACACACCTCCATTCTATTCGTTCACACACTTCCATTCTATGAGTTCACACACCACAATTTTGTCTTCACACACCTCCATTCTATTACTTCGCAAACCTCCATTCTGTGACTTCACACACCTCCATTCAGAGTTCACACACCTCCTTTCGGTGACTTCACACACCTCCATTCTGACTTCACACACCTCAGTTCTATGACTACACACACTTCCATTCTATGACTTCACACACCTCCATTCTGTGACTTCACCCACCTCCATTCTGTGACTTCATACACCTCCATTCTCCGACTTCACACCCGTCCAATTTGACTTCACATACCTCCATTCTCTGACTTCACAAACCTCCATTCTGTGACTTCACCCACCTCCATTCTGTGACTTCACACACCTCTATTCTATGACATCACACACTTCCATTGTGACGTCACAGACCTCCATTCTATGAGTTCACACACCTCCATTCTGACTTCACACACCTCCATTCTATTACTTCACACACCTCCATTCTGAATTCACACAGCTCAATTCTGTGACTTCACAAAACTCCATTCTATGATTTCACACACCTCCATACTATGACTTCACACAACTCCATCTATGACTTCACACACCTCCATTCTGACTTCACTCACCTCTATTCTATGACTTCGCACACCTCAATTCTGACATCACACACCTCCATTCTATGGCTTCACAGACCTCGAATCTGTGACTTCACTCACCTGCACTCTATGACTTCAAACTCCTCCATTCTATAACTTCCCACACCTCCTTTCTATGATTTCACCCACCTCCAATCTATGACTACACACCTACATTCTGACTTCACACACCTCCATTCTGTGACTTCACACACCTCCATTCTATGACTTCACACACCTTCATTTTTCCTTCAGAAACATCGATTCTATGACCTCACACACCTCCATTCTATGACTTCACAAACCTCCATTCTGTGACTTCACACACCTCCATTCTGAGTTCACACACCTGCATTCTGTGACTTCACACACCTCCATTCTGTGACCTCACACACCCTCAATCTATGATTTCACACACCTCCATTCTATGACTTCACACATCCATTTTGATTTCACACATCTCTAATACATGACTTCAAACACCTTAATTCTGTGACTTCACACACCTCCATTCTATGACTTCACACACTTCCATTCTATGACTTCAAACACCTCCATTCTGGGTTCACACACCTCAATTCTATGACTTCACACACCTGCATTCTATGACTTCACACACCTCCATTCTTTGACTTCACACACCTAAATTCTGAGTTGACACACCTCCATTTGTGACTTCACACACCTCCATTCTGACTTCACACTGCTCCCTTCTATGACTTTGCACACCTCCATTCTTTGACGTCACACACCTCCATTCTATGACTTCACACGACTCCATCTATGACTTCACACACCTCCATTCTGACTTCACACACCTCCATTCTATGACTTCACACACCTCCATTCTGTGACTTCACAAAACTCCATTCTATGATTTCACACACCTCCATACTATGACTTCACACAAATCCATCTATGACTTCACACACTTCCATTCTGACTTCACACACCTCCATTCTATGACTTCACAGACCTCGAATCTGTGACTTCACTCACTTGCACTCTATGACTTCATACTCCTCCATTCTATGACTTCCCACACCTTCTTTCTATGACTTCACCCACCTCCAATCTATGATTACACACCTCCATTCTGACTTCACACACCTCCATTCTGTGACTTCACACACCTGCATTCTATGACTTCACACTCCTTCTATTTTACTTCAGAAACATCCATTCTATGACTTCACACACCTCCATTCTATTACTTCACAAACCTCCATTCGGTGACTTCACACATCTCCATTCTGACTTCACACACCTCCATTCTATGACTTCACACACTTCCATTCTATGACTTCACACACCTCCATTCTGTGACTTCACAAACCTCCATTCTGAGTAACACACCTCCATTCTGTGAATTCACACACCTCCATTCTGTGACTTCACACACCTCCATTGTGTGACTTCACACACTTCCATTCTATGACTTCACACACCTCCATTTTATGACTTCACACATCTCCATTCTGTGACTTCACACCCTCCATTCTATGACCACACACACCCTCACTCTATGATTTCACACACCTCCATTCTATGACTTCACACATCCTTTTGAATTCACACACCTCCAATATATGACTTCAAACACGTCAATTCTGTAACTTCACACACCTCCATTCTATGACTTAATACCGTCCAATCTGTGACCTCACACTCCTCCATTCTATGACTTCACACACTTCCATTCTATGACTTCACACACCTACATTCTGTGACTTTACACACCTCCATTCTGAGTTCACACTCCGCCATTCTGTGACTTCACACCCCTCCATTGTGTGACTTCACACACTTCCATTCTATGACTTCACACACCTCCTCTTTCTAACTTCACACACTTCCATTCTGTGACTTCACACACCTCCATTCTATAACCTCACACACCCACATTCTATGATTTCACACACCTCCATTCTATGACTTCACACATCCATTTTGACTTCACACACTTCTAATATATGACTACAAACACCTCAATTCTGTGACTTCACACACCTCCATTCTATGACTTCACACACTTACATTCTATGATTTCACATACCTCCATGCTATGACTTCACACACCTCCATTCTGTGACTTCACACACCTCCATTCTGAGTTCACAGACCTCCATTCTGTGACTTCACAATCCTCCATTCTAAGATTTCACACACCTCCATTCTATGACTTCACACACCTCCATTTTATGACGTCACACACCTCAATTTTGACTTCTCACACCTCCATTCTGTGACTTCACACACCTCCATTCTATGACTTGACACACTTCCATTGTGACGTCACACACCTCCATTCTATGAGTTCACACACCTCCATTCTATGACTTCACACACCTCCATTCTGACTTCACACACCTCCATTCTATGACTTCACAGACCTCGAATATGTGACTTCACTCACCTCCACTCTATGACTTCACACTCCTCCATTCTATGACTTCCCACACCTCCTTTCCATGACTTCACCCACCTCCATTTTGAGTTCACACACCTCCATTCGGTGACTTCACACACCTCTATTCTATGACCTCACACACCCTCATTCTATGATTTCACACACCTCCATTCTATGACTTCACACATCCATTTTTACTTCACACACCACCAATATATTACTTCACACACCTCAATTCTGTGACTTCACACACCTCCATTCTATGCCTTCATACCCTCCATTCTGTGACTCCACACACCTCCATTCTGTGACTTCACACACTTCCATTCTATGACTTCACACACCTCCATTCTGTGACTTTACACACCTCCATCCTGAGTTCACACACCTCCAATCTGTGACGTCACACACCTCCATTGTGTGACTTCACACACATCCATTCTATGATTTCACACACCTCCATTCTGTGACTTCACCCACCTCCATTCTTTGACTTCACACACCTCCATTCTGACTTCACACACCTCTATTCTATGACTTCGCACACCTCCATTCTGACATCACACAACTCCATTCTATGACTTCACAGACCTCGAATCTGTGACTTCACTCACCTGCACTCTATGACTTCATATTCCTCCATTCTATGACTTCCCACACCTTCTTTCTATGACTTCACCCACCTCCAATCTACGACTACTCACCTCTATTCTGACTTCACACACCTCCATTCTGTGACTTCACACACCTCCATTCTATGACTTCACACACCTTCATTATTACTTCAGAAACATCCATTCTATGACTTCACACACCTCCATTCTATGACTTCACAAACCTCCATTAGGTGACTTCACACACCTCCATTTTGACTTCACACACCTACATTCTGTGACTTCACACACCTCCATTTGTGACTTCACACACCACCATTTTGATTTCACACAACTCCCTTCTGTGACTTCACACACCTCTATTCTTTGACTTCACACACCTCCGTTTTGACTTCACACACTTCAATTCTGTGACTTCACACACCTCCATTCTGTGACTTCACACGCCACCCTTGTTTGACTTCACACACCTCCATTCTTTGACTTCACACACCTCCATTCCACGACTTCACACCCCTCCATTCTATTAGTTCACACACATCCATTCTATGAGTTCACACACCACAATTTTGTCTTCACACACCTCCATTCTATGACTTCGCAAACCTCCATTCTGTGACTTCACACACCTCCATTCGGAGTTCACCCACCACCATTCGGTGACTTCACACACTACCATTCTGTGACTTCACACACCTTAATTCTGTGACTTCACACACCGCCATTCTATGACTACACACACCTCCATTCTATGACTTCGCAAACCTCCATTCTGTGACTTCACACACCTCCATTCAGAGTTCACACACCTCCTTTCGGTGACTTCACACACCTCCATTCTGACTTCACACACCTCAGTTCTATGACTACACACACTTCCATTCTATGACTTCACAGACCTCCATTCTGTGACTTCACCCACCTCCATTCTGTGACTTCATACACCTCCATTCTCCGACTTCACACCCGTCCAATTTGACTTCACATACCTCCATTCTCTGACTTCACAAACCTCCATTCTGTGACTTCACCCACCTCCATTCTGTGACTTCACACACCTCTATTCTATGACATCACACACTTCCATTGTGACGTCACAGACCTCCATTCTATGAGTTCACACACCTCCATTCTGACTTCACACACCTCCATTCTATTACTTCACACACCTCCATTCTGAATTCACACAGCTCAATTCTGTGACTTCACAAAACTCCATTCTATGATTTCACACACCTCCATACTATGACTTCACACAACTCCATCTATGACTTCACACACCTCCATTCTGACTTCACTCACCTCTATTCTATGACTTCGCACACCTCAATTCTGACATCACACACCTCCATTCTATGGCTTCACAGACCTCGAATCTGTGACTTCACTCACCTGCACTCTATGACTTCAAACTCCTCCATTCTATAACTTCCCACACCTCCTTTCTATGATTTCACCCACCTCCAATCTATGACTACACACCTACATTCTGACTTCACACACCTCCATTCTGTGACTTCACACACCTCCATTCTATGACTTTACACACCTTCATTTTTCCTTCAGAAACATCGATTCTATGACCTCACACACCTCCATTCTATGACTTCACAAACCTCCATTCTGTGACTTCACACACCTCCATTCTGAGTTCACACACCTGCATTCTGTGACTTCACACACCTCCATTCTGTGACCTCACACACCCTCAATCTATGATTTCACACACCTCCATTCTATGACTTCACACATCCATTTAGATTTCACACATCTCTAATACATGACTTCAAACACCTTAATTCTGTGACTTCACACACCTCCATTCTATGACTTCACACACTTCCATTCTATGACTTCAAACACCTCCATTCTGGGTTCACACACCTCAATTCTATGACTTCACACACCTGCATTCTATGACTTCACACACCTCCATTCTTTGACTTCACACACCTAAATTCTGAGTTGACACACCTCCATTTGTGACTTCACACACCTCCATTCTGACTTCACACTGCTCCCTTCTATGACTTTGCACACCTCCATTCTTTGACGTCACACACCTCCATTCTATGACTTCACACAACTCCATCTATGACTTCACACACCTCCATTCTGACTTCACACACCTCCATTCTATGACTTCACACACCTCCATTCTGTGACTTCACAAAACTCCATTCTATGATTTCACACACCTCCATACTATGACTTCACACAAATCCATCTATGACTTCACACACTTCCATTCTGACTTCACACACCTCCATTCTATGACTTCACAGACCTCGAATCTGTGACTTCACTCACTTGCACTCTATGACTTCATACTCCTCCATTCTATGACTTCCCACACCTTCTTTCTATGACTTCACCCACCTCCAATCTATGATTACACACCTCCATTCTGACTTCACACACCTCCATTCTGTGACTTCACACACCTGCATTCTATGACTTCACACTCCTTCTATTTTACTTCAGAAACATCCATTCTATGACTTCACACACCTCCATTCTATTACTTCACAAACCTCCATTCGGTGACTTCACACATCTCCATTCTGACTTCACACACCTCCATTCTATGACTTCACACACTTCCATTCTATGACTTCACACACCTCCATTCTGTGACTTCACAAACCTCCATTCTGAGTAACACACCTCCATTCTGTGAATTCACACACCTCCATTCTGTGACTTCACACACCTCCATTGTGTGACTTCACACACTTCCATTCTATGACTTCACACACCTCCATTTTATGACTTCACACATCTCCATTCTGTGACTTCACACCCCTCCATTCTATGACCTCACACACCCTCACTCTATGATTTCACACACCTCCATTCTATGACTTCACACATCCTTTTGAATTCACACACCTCCAATATATGACTTCAAACACGTCAATTCTGTAACTTCACACACCTCCATTCTATGACTTAATACCGTCCAATCTGTGACCTCACACTCCTCCATTCTATGACTTCACACACTTCCATTCTATGACTTCACACACCTACATTCTGTGACTTTACACACCTCCATTCTGAGTTCACACTCCGCCATTCTGTGACTTCACACCCCTCCATTGTGTGACTTCACACACTTCCATTCTATGACTTCACACACCTCCTCTTTCTAACTTCACACACTTCCATTCTGTGACTTCACACACCTCCATTCTATAACCTCACACACCCACATTCTATGATTTCACACACCTCCATTCTATGACTTCACACATCCATTTTGACTTCACACACCTCTAATATATGACTACAAACACCTCAATTCTGTGACTTCACACACCTCCATTCTATGACTTCACACACTTACATTCTATGATTTCACATACCTCCATGCTATGACTTCACACACCTCCATTCTGTGACTTCACACACCTCCATTCTGAGTTCACAGACCTCCATTCTGTGACTTCACAATCCTCCATTCTATGATTTCACACACCTCCATTCTATGACTTCACACACCTCCATTTTATGACGTCACACACCTCAATTTTGACTTCTCATACCTCCATTCTATGACTTCACACACCTCCATTCTATGACTTGACACACTTCCATTGTGACGTCACACACCTCCATTCTATGAGTTCACACACCTCCATTCTATGACTTCACAGACCTCGAATATGTGACTTCACTCACCTCCACTCTATGACTTCACACTCCTCCATTCTATGACTTCCCACACCTCCTTTCCATGACTTCACCCACCTCCATTTTGAGTTCACACACCTCCATTCGGTGACTTCACACACCTCTATTCTATGACCTCACACACCCTCATTCTATGATTTCACACACCTCCATTCTATGACTTCACACATCCATTTTTACTTCACACACCACCAATATATTACTTCAAACACCTCAATTCTGTGACTTCACACACCTCCATTCTATGCCTTCATACCCTCCATTCTGTGACTCCACACACCTCCATTCTGTGACTTCACACACTTCCATTCTATGACTTCACACACCTCCATTCTGTGACTTTACACACCTCCATCCTGAGTTCACACACCTCCAATCTGTGACGTCACACACCTCCATTGTGTGACTTCACACACATCCATTCTATGATTTCACACACCTCCATTCTGTGACTTCACCCACCTCCATTCTTTGACTTCACACACCTCCATTCTGACTTCACACACCTCTATTCTATGACTTCGCACACCTCCATTCTGACATCACACAACTCCATTCTATGACTTCACAGACCTCGAATCTGTGACTTCACTCACCTGCACTCTATGACTTCATATTCCTCCATTCTATGACTTCCCACACCTTCTTTCTATGACTTCACCCACCTCCAATCTACGACTACTCACCTCTATTCTGACTTCACACACCTCCATTCTGTGACTTCACACACCTCCATTCTATGACTTCACACACCTTCATTATTACTTCAGAAACATCCATTCTATGACTTCACACACCTCCATTCTATGACTTCACAAACCTCCATTAGGTGACTTCACACACCTCCATTTTGACTTCACACACCTACATTCTGTGACTTCACACACCTCCATTTGTGACTTCACACACCACCATTTTGATTTCACACAACTCCCTTCTGTGACTTCACACACCTCTATTCTTTGACTTCACACACCTCCGTTTTGACTTCACACACTTCAATTCTGTGACTTCACACACCTCCATTCTGTGACTTCACACACCACCCTTGTTTGACTTCACACACCTCCATTCTTTGACTTCACACACCTCCATTCCACGACTTCACACCCCTCCATTCTATTAGTTCACACACATCCATTCTATGAGTTCACACACCACAATTTTGTCTTCACACACCTCCATTCTATGACTTCGCAAACCTCCATTCTGTGACTTCACACACCTCCATTCGGAGTTCACCCACCACCATTCGGTGACTTCACACACTACCATTCTATGACTTCACACACCTCCATTCTATGATTTCACACATCCATTTTGACTTCACACACCTAAAATATATGACTTCATACCCGTCCATTCTGTGACTTCACATACCTCCATTCTATGACTTCATACACCTCCATTCTGTGACTTCACACACTTCCATTGTGACGTCACACACCTCCATTTTATGAGTTCACACACCTCCATTCTGACTTCACACACCTCCATTATATTAGTTCACACACGTCCATTCTGAATTCACACAGCTGAATTCTGTGACTTCACAAAACTCCATTTTATGATTTCACACACCTCCATACTATGACTTCACACAACTCCATCTATGACTTCACACACCTCCAATCTGACTTCACACACCTCTATTCTATGACTTCGCACACCTCAATTCTGACATCACACACCTCCATTCTATGACTTCACAGACCTCAAATCTGTGACTTCACTCACCTGCACTCGATGACTTCACACTCCTCCATTCTATGAATTCCCACACCTCCTTTCTATGACTTCACCCACCCCCAATCTATGACTACACACCTACATTCTGACTTCACACACCTCCATTCTGTGACTTCACACACCTCCATTCTATGACTTCACACACCTTAATTTTTCCTTCAGAAACATCCATTCTATGACCTCACACACCTCCATTCTATGACTTCACAAACCTCCATTCTGTGACTTCACACACCTCCATTCTGAGTTCACACAACTCCATTCGGTGACTTCACACATCTCCATTCTGACTTCACACACCTCCATTCTATGACTTTACACACTTCCATTCTAGGACTGCACACACCTCCATTCTGTGACTTCACAAACCTCTATTCTCAGTTCACACCCCTCCATTCTGTGACTTCACACACCTCCATTCTGTGACTACACACCCCTCCATTGTGTGGCTTCACACACTTCCATTCTATGACTTCATACACCTCCATTTTATAACTTCACACACCTCCATTCTGTGACTTCACACACCTCCATTCTATGACCTCACACACCCTCATTCTATGATTTCACACACCTCCATTCTATGACTTCACACATCCATTTTGACTTCACACACCTCTTATATATGACTTCAAACACCTCAATTCTGTGACTTCACACACCTCCATTCTATGACTTCACACAATTACATTCTATGATTTCACATACCTCCATGCTATGACTTCACACACCTCCATTCTGTGACTTCACACACCTCTATTCTATGATTTCACACACCTCCATTCTATGACTTCACACACCTCCATTTTATGACGTCACACACCTCAATTTTGACTTCTCACACCTCCATTCTTTGACTTCACACACCTCCATTCTATGACTTGACACACTTCCATTGTGACGTCACACACCTCCATTCTATGAGTTCACACACCTCCATTCTATGACTTCACACACCTCCATTCTGACTTTACACACCTCCATTCTATGATTCACAGACCTCGAATATGTGATTTCACTCACCTCCACTCTATGACTTCACACTCCTCCATTCTATGACTTCCCACACCTCCTTTCCATGACTTCACCCACCTCCATTTTGAGTTCACACAACTCCATTCGGTGACTTCACACACCTCTATTCTATGACCTCACACACCCTCATTCTATGATTTCACACACCTCCATTCTATGACTTCACACATCCATTTTTACTTCACACACCACAAATATATGACTTCAAACACCTCAATTCTGTGACTTCACACACCTCGATTCTATGCCTTCATACCCTCCATTCTGTGACTCCACACACCTCCATTCTATGACTTCACACACTTCCATTCTATGACTTCACACACCTCCATTCTGTGACTTTACACACCTCCATTCTGAGTTCACACACCTCCATTCTGTGACGTCACACACCTCCATTCTGTGACTTCACACACATCAATTCTATCATTTCACACACCTCCATTCTGTGACTTCAACCACCTCCATTCTTTGACTTCACACACCTCCATTCTGACTTCACACACCTCTATTCTATGACTTCGCACACCTCCATTCTGACATCACACAACTCCATTCTATGACTTCACAGACCTCGAATCTCTGACTTCACAGACCTCGAATCTGTGACTTCACACACCTCCACTCTGTGACTTCACACACCTTCATTCTTACTTCACAAACATACATTCTATGACTTCACACACCTCCATTCTATGACTTCACACACCTCCATTCTTTGACTTCACACACCTCCATTCTGTGTTCACACACCTCAATTCTGTGACTTCACACACCTCCATTCTGTGACTTCACACACTTCCATTCTGTGACTTCACACACGTTCATTCTTACTTCGCAAACATACATTCTATGACTTCACACACCTCCATTCTATGACTTCACACACCTCCATTCTTTGACTTCACACACCTCCATTCTGTGTTCACACATCTCAGTTCTGTGACTTCACACACCTACATTCTGACTTCATACACCTCCATTTTATGACTACACACACCTGCATTCTATGACTTCACACACCTCCATTCTTTGACTTCACACACCTAAATTCTGAGTTGACACACCTCCATTCTGTGACGTCACACACCTCCATTCTGTGACTTCACACACATCCATTCTATGACTTCACACACCTCCATTCTGTGACTTCACTCACCTCCATTCTATGATTTCATACCTCCATTCTGATTTCACACACCTCCATTCTGTGACTTCACACACCTCCATTTTATGACTTCTCACACCTCCATTCTATGACTTCACACACCTCCATTCTATGACTTCACACACCTCCATTCTGTGACTTCACACACCTCCATTCTGGGACTTCACACACCTTCATTTTTACTTCACAAACATACATTCTATGACTTCACACACCTCCATTCTATGACTTCACACACCTCCATTCTTTGACTTCACACACCTGCATTCTGTGTTCACACACCTCAATTCTGTGACTTCACACACCTCCATTCTGACATCATACACCTCCATTCTATGACTTCACACACCTGCATTCTATGACTTCACACACCTCCATTCTTTGACTTCACACACCTAAATTCTGAGTTTACACACCTCCATTCTGTGACTTCACACACCTCCATTCTGACTTCACACAGCTCCATTCTATGACTTTGCACACCTCCATTCTTTGACGTCACACACCTCCATTCTATGACTTCACACAACTATATTCTTATTTTACACACATCCATTCTATAACTTCACACACCTTCATTTTATGACTTTACACACCTCCATTCTGAGACTTCACATACCTCCATTCTATGACTTCACACACCTCCATTCTGTGACTTCACACACCTCCATTCTATGACTTCATACACTTCCATTCTGTGACTTCACACACCTCCATTTTATGAGTTCACACTCCTCCATTCTGACTTCACACACCTCCATTCTATGACTTCACACAACTATATTCTTACTTTAAAAACATCCATTCTATAACTTCACACACCTTCATTTTATGACTTTACACACCTCCATTCTGAGACTTCACATACCTCCATTCTATGACTTCACACACCTCCATTCTGTGACTTCACACACCTCCATTCTATGACTTCACACACCTCCATTCTGTGAATTCACGCACCTCCATTCTATGACTTCACACACCTCCATTCTATGACTTCACAAACCTCCATTCGGTGACTTCACATATCACCATTCTGACTTCACACACCTCCATTCTATGACTTCACACACTTCCTTTCTATGACTTCACACCCCTCCATTCTGTGACTTCTCAAACCTCCATTCTGAGTCACACACCTCCATTCTGTGACTTTACACACCTCCATTCTGTGACTTCACACACCTCCATTGTGTGACTTCACACACTTCCATTCTATGACTTCACACACCTCCATTTTATGACTTCACACATCTCCATTCTGTGACTTCACACACCTCCATTCTATGACCTCACACACCCTCACTCTATGATTTCACACACCTCCATTCTATGACTTCACACATCCATTTTGAATTCACACCCCTCCAATATATGACTTCAAACACCTCAATTCTGTAACATCACACACCTCCATTCTATGACTTCATACCGTCCATTCTGTGACTTCACACATCTCCATTCTATGACTTCACACACTTCCATTCTATGACTTCACACACCTACATTCTGTGACTTTACACACCTCCATTCTGAGTTCACACACCTCCATTCTGTGACGTCACGCACCTCCATTCTGTGACTTCCCACACCTCCATTCTATGACTTTCCACACCTCCTTTCTATGACTTCACCCACCTCCAATCTATGACTACACAAATCCATTCTGACTTCACAAACCTCCATTCTGTGACTTCACACACCTCCATTATATGACTTCACACACCTTCATTTTTACTTCAGAAACATCCATTCTATGAGTTCACACACCTCCATTCTATGACTTCTCAAACTTCCATTCTGTGACTTCACACATGCATTTTGACTTCACACACCTCCAATATATGACTTCAAACACCTCAATTCTGTGACTGCACACACCTCCATTCTATGACTTCATACGGTCCATTCTGTGACTTCACACAGCTCCATTCTATGACTTCACACACTTCCACTCTATGACTGCACACACCTCCATTCTGTGACTTTACACACCTCCATTCTGAGTTCACACACCTCCTTTCTGTGACGTAACTCAAATCCATTCTGTGAATTCCTACACCTCCATTCTGTGACTTCACAGACCTCCATTCTATGACTTCACACACCTTCATTCTGACTTCACACACCTCCATTCTATGACTTCGCACACCTCTACTCTGACTTCACACACCTCCATTCTGTGACTTCACACACCTCCAATCTGACATCACACACCTCCATTCTATGATTTCACAGACCTCCATTCTGTGACTTTACACACCTCCAATCTTACTTCACACACTTCCATTCTATGACTTCACACACCTCCATTCTGTCACTTTACACACCTCCATTCTGGGTTCACACACCTGTTTCTATGACTTCACTCACCTGCACTCTATGACTTCACACTACTCCATTCTATGACTTCCCACAGATCCTTTCTATGACTTCACCCACCTCCAATCTATGACTACACACCTCCATTCTGACTTCACACACCTCCATTCTGTGACTTCAAACACCTCCATTCTTTGACTTCACACACCTCCATTCTATGACTTCACACACCTTCATTCTTACTTCAGAAACATCCATTCTATGACTTCACACACATTCATTCTAGGACTTCACAAACCTCCTTTCTGTGACTACACACACCTCCATTCTGAGTTCACACAACTCCATTCTGTGACTTCACACACCTCCATTCTGTGACTTCACAGACCTCCATTCTATGACTTCAAACCGTCCATTCTGTGACTTCCCACACCTCCATTCTATTACTTCACACACTTCCATTCTATGATTTCACACACCTCCATTCTGTGACTTTACACACCTCCATTCTGAGTTCACACACCTACATTCTAGGACTTCACACACCTCCAATCTGTGACTTCCCACACCTCCATTCTGTGACTTCACACACCTCCATTCAATGACTTCACACACCTCCATTCTGTGACTTCACACACCTCCATTTTATGACTTCACACACCTCCATTGTGACTACACACACTACCATGCTGAGTTCACACACCTCCATTCTGACTTCACATACCTCCATTCTATGACTTCACACACCTCCATTCTTTGACTTCCCACACCTCCTTTCTATGATTCACCCAACTCCATTCTATGACTTCACACCTCCTTTCTGACTTCACACACATCCATTCTGTGACTTCACACACTTCCATTCTGTGACTACACACACCTCCATTCTATGACTTCACACACCTTCATTCTTACTTCACAAACATACATTCTATGACTTCACAAACCTCCATTCTATGACTTCACACAACTCCATTCTTTGACTTCACACACCTCCATTCTTTGACCTCACATACCTAAATTCTGAGTTGACACACCTCCATTCTGTGACTTCACACACCTCCATTCTGACTTCACACAGCTCCTTTCTATGATTTCACACACCTCCATTCTTTGACATCACACAACTCCATTCTATGACTTCACACACCTTCATTCTTACTTTACAAACATCCATTCTATAACTTTACACACCTCCATTCTATGACTTTACACACCTCCATTCTGTGACATCACAAACCTCCATTCTGTGACTTCACACACCTGCATTCTATGACTTCACACACTTCCATTGTTACGTCACACACCTCCATTCTATGAGTTCACACACCTCCATTCTGACTTCACACACCTCCATTCTATGACTTCACACACCTCCATTCTGAGTTCACACACCTCCATTCTGTGCCTTCACACACCTCCATTCAATGACTTCACACACCTACATTCTTTGACTTCACACACCTTCAATCTGACATCACACACCTCCATTCTATGATTTCACAGACCTCGAATCTGTGACTTCACTCACCTGCACTCTATCACTTCACACTCCTCCATTCTATGACTTCCCACACGTCCGTTTTATGAATTCACCCACTTCCAATCTATGACTACTCACCTCCATTCTGACTTCACACACCTCCATTCTGTGACTTCACACACCTCCATTCTATAACTTCACACACCTCCATTCTATGACTTCACACACCTGCATTCTATGACTTCACACACCTCTATTCTTTGACTTCACACACCTAAATTCTGAGTTGACACACCTCCATTCTGTGACTTCACACACCTCCATTCTGACTTCACACAGCTCCATTCTATGACTTCACAAACCTAAATTCTTTGACATCACACACCTCCATTCTAAGACTTCACACACCTTCATTCTTACTTTACAAACATCCACTCTATATCTTCACACACCTCCGTTCTATGACTTTACACACCTCCATTCTTTGACTTCACATACCTCAGTTCTATGACTTCACACACCTCAATTCTGTGACTTCACACATTTCCATTCTATGCCTTCACGCACTTCCATTGTGACGTCACACACCTCCATTCTATGAGTTCACACACCTGCATTCTGACTTCACACACCTCCATTCTATGAGTTCACACACCTCCATTCTGACTTCACACACCTCCATTCTGTGACTTCACACACCTCCATTCTATGACTTCACACACCTCCATTCTATGACTTCACACACCTTCATTCTTACTTCAGAAACATCCATTCTATGACTTCACACACTTCCATTCTATGACTTCACAAACCTCCATTCTGTGACTTCACACACCTCCATTCTGACTTCACACACATGCATTCTATGACTTCACACACCTCCATTCTTTGACTTCACACACCTCCATTCTGTGACTTCACACACTTCCATTCTATGACTTCACACACCTTCATTCTATGATTTCACACACCTCCATGCTGTGACTTCACAAACCACCATTCTATGACCTCACACAACCTCATTCTATGATTTCAGGCACCTCCATTCTATGATTTCACACATCCATTTTGACTTCACACACCTCCAATATATGACTTCAAACACCTCAATTCTGTGAGTTCACACACCTCCATTCTATGACTTCAAACCGTCCATTCTGTGACTTCACACCCTCCATTCTATGACTTCAAACCGTCCATTCTGTGACTTTACACACCTCCATTCTGAGTTCACACACCTCAATTCTGGGACTTCACAAACCTCCCTTCAGTGACTTCACAATACTCCATTCTATGACTTCACACATCTACATTCTATGACGTCACACACCTCAATTCTGACTCACACAACTCCATTCTGTGACTTCAAAAACTCCATTCTATGATTTCACATATCTCCATACTATGACTTCACACACCTCCATCTATGACTTCACACACCTCCATTCTGAGTTCACATACCTCCATTCTGTGACTTCACACACCTCCATTCTGACTTCACACACCTCCATTGTATGACTTCACACACCTACATTCTGTGACTTCACACACCTCCATTCTATGACTTCACAAACTTCCATTGTGACGTCACACACCTCCATTCTATGAGTTCACACACCTCCATTCTATGACTTCACACACCTCCATTCTGACTTCACACACCTCTATTCTAGGACTTCGAACACCTACATTCTGACTTCACACACCTCCATTCTATGACTTCACAGACCTCGAATATGTGACTTCACTCACTTCCACTCTATAATTCTCACTACTCCATTCTATGATTTCACACACCTCCATTCTGTGACTTCACACACCTCCATTCTATGACTTCACACCTCCATTCTGACTTCACTCACCTCCATTCTATTACTTCACACACCTCCATTCTGACTTCACACACCTCCATTCTGTGACTTGACACACCTCCATTCTATGATTGCACACACCTCCATTCTGTGACTTCACACACCTCCATTCTATTACTTCACACACCTCCATTCTGTGACTTCACACACCTCCATTCTGAGTTCACACAACTCCATTCTGTGACTTCTCACACCTCGATTCTGTGACTTCACACACCTCCAATCTGTGACTTCACACACTTCTATTCTATGACTTCACACACCTCCATTCTATGACTTCACACAACTCCATTCTGTGACTTCACACACCTCCATTCTATGACCTCGCACACCCTCATTCTATGATTTCACACACCTCTATTCTATGATTTCACACATCCATTTTGATTTCACACACCTCCAATATATGACTTCAAACACCTCAATTCTGTGACTTCACACACCTCCATTCTATGACTTCATACCGTCCATTCTGTGACTTCACAAACCTCCATTCTATGACTTCACACACTTCCATTCTTTGACTACACACACCTCCATTCTGTGACTTTACACACCTCCATTCTGGGTTCACACACCTCTATTCTGTGACTTCACACTCCTGCAATCTGGGACTTCCCACACCTCCATTCTGTGACTTCACACACCTCCATTCTATGACTTCACACACCTTCATTCTTACTTCACAAACACCCATTCCATGACTTCACACACCTCCAATATATGACTTCAAACACCTCAATACTGTGAGTTCACACACCTCCATTCTATGACTTCAAACCGTCCATTCTGTGACTTCACACACCTCCATTCTATGACTTCAAACCGTCCATTCTGTGACTTTACACACCTCCATTCTGAGTTCACACACCTCAATTCTGGGACTTCACAAACCTCCCTTCAGTGACTTCACAATACTCCATTCTATGACTTCACACATCTACATTCTATGACTTCACACACCTCAATTCTGACTCACACAACTCCATTCTGTGACTTCAAAAACTCCATTCTATGATTTCACATATCTCCATACTATGACTTCAAACACCTCCATCTATGACTTCACACACCTCCATTCTGAGTTCACATACCTCCATTCTGTGACTTCACACACCTCCATTCTGACTTCACACACCTCCATTGTATGACTTCACACACCTCCATTCTGTGACTTCACACACCTCCATTCTATGACTTCACAAACTTCCATTGTGACGTCACACACCTCCATTCTATGAGTTCACACACCTCCATTCTATGACTTCACACACCTCCATTCTGACTTCACACACCTCTATTCTAGGACTTCGAACACCTACATTCTGACTTCACACACCTCCATTCTATGACTTCACAGACCTCGAATATGTGACTTCACTCACCTCCACTCTATAATTCTCACTACTCCATTCTATGATTTCACACACCTCCATTCTGTGACTTCACACACCTCCATTCTATGACTTCACACCTCCATTCTGACTTCACTCACCTCCATTCTATGACTTCACACACCTCCATTCTGACTTCACACACCTCCATTCTGTGACTTGACACACCTCCATTCTATGATTTCACACACCTCCATTCTGTGACTTCACACACCTCCATTCTATTACTTCACACACCTCCATTCTGTGACTTCACACACCTCCATTCTGAGTTCACACATCTCCATTCTGTGACTTCTCACACCTCGATTCTGTGACTTCACACACCTCCAATCTGTGACTTCACACACTTCTATTCTATGACTTCACACACCTCCATTCTATGACTTCACACAACTCCATTCTGTGACTTCACACACCTCCATTCTATGACCTCGCACACCCTCATTCTATGATTTCACACACCTCCATTCTATGATTTCACACATGCATTTTGATTTCACACACCTCCAATATATGACTTCAAACACCTCAATTCTGTGACTTCACACACCTCCATTCTATGACTTCACAAACTTCCATTGTGACGTCACACGCCTCCATTCTATGAGTTCACACACCTCCATTCTATGACTTCACTCACCTCCATTCTATGACTTTACACACCTCCTTTCTGAGTTGACACACCTCCATTCTATGAATTCACACAACTACCATCTGAATTCACACACCTCCGTTCTATGTCTTCACGCACCTGCATTCTATGACTTCACACACCTCCATTCTCCGAGTTCACACCCCTCTAATTTGATTTCTCATACCTCCATTCTATGACTTCACAAACCTCCCTTCGGTGACTTCACAATACTCCATTCTATGACTTCACACATCTACATTATATGACTTCACACACCTCAATTCTGACTCACACAACTCCATTCTGTGACATCACAAAACTCCATTCTATCATTTCACATATCTCCATACTATGACTTCACACACCTCCATGTATGACTTCACACACCTCCATTCTGAGTTCACACACCTCCATTCTGTGACTTCACACACCTCCATTCTGACTTCACACACCTCCATTGTATGACTTCACACACCTCCATTCAGTGCCTTCACACACCTCCATTCTATGACTTCACAAACTTCCATTGTGACGTCACACACCTCCATTCTATGAGTTCACACACCTCCATTCTATGACTTCACACACCTCCATTCTGACTTCACACACCTCTATTCTATGACTTCGAACACCTACATTCTGACTTCACACACCTCCATTCTATGACTTCACAGACATCGAATCTTTGACTTCACTCACCTCCACTCTATGACTTCACACTTCTCCATTGTATGACTTCCCACACCTAATTTCTGTGACTTCACCCACCTCCATTCTATGACTTCACACCTCCATTCTGACTACACACACCTCCATTCTATGACTTCACACACCTCCATTCTGACTTCACACACCTCCATTCTGTGACTTCACACACCTCATTCTATGATTTCACACACCTCCATTCTGTGACTTCACAAACCTCCATTCTATGACTTCACCCACCTCCATTCTACGACTTCACACACCTCCATTCTATGACTTCACACACCTCCATCCTATGACTTCACACACCTACATTGTGATTTCACACACCTCCATTCTATGTGTTCACACACCTGCATTGTGACTTCACACACCTACATTCTATGATTTCACACACCTCCATTCTGACCTCACACACCTCCATTCTGACTTCACACACCTAAATTCTGTGACTTCACACACCTCGATTCTATGATTTCACACACGTCCATTCTATGACTTCACTCACCTCCATTCTATGCCTTCACACACGTCCTTTCTGAGTTGACACACCTCCATTCTATGACTTCACACACCTCAAATCTGAATTCACACACCTCCATTCAATGACTTCACCCACCTCCATTTTATGACTTCACAAACCTTCATTCTCCGACTTCACATTCCTCTAATTTGATTTCTCATACCTCCATTCTATGACTTCACAAACCTCCCTTCGGTGACTTCACCATACTCCATTCTATGACTTCACACATCTACATTCTATGACTTCAAACACCTCCATTCTGAGTTCACACACCTCCATTCTGTGACTTCACACACCTCCATTCTGACTTCACACACCTCCATTGTATGACTTCACACACCTCCATTCTGTGACTTCACACACCTCCATTCTGTGACTTCACAAACTGCCATTGTGACGTCACACACCTCCATTCTATGAGTTCACACACCTCCATTCTATGACTTCACACACCTCTATTCTGACTTCACACACCTCTATTCTATAACTTTGAACACCTACATTCTCACTTCACACACCTCCACACTATGACTTCACACTTCTCCATTCTATGACTTCCCACACCTAACTTCTATGACTTCACCCACCTCCATTCTATGACTTCACACCTCCATTCTGACTTCACACACCTCCATTCTATGACTTCACACACCTCCATTCTGACTTCACACACCTCCATTCTGTGACTTTAAACACTTCCATTCTATGATTTCACACACCTCCCTTCTGTGACTTCACACACCTCCATTCTATTACTTCACACACCTCAATTCTGTGACTTCACACACCTCCATTCTGAGTTCACACATCTCCATTCTGTGACTTCCCACACCTCGATTCTCTGACTTCACACACCTCCAATCTGTGACTTCACACACTTTCCTTCTATGACTTCACACACTTCCATTCTATGACTTCACACACCTCCATTCTGTGACTTCACAAACCTGCATTCTATGATTCACACACCCTCATTCTATGATTGCACACACCTCCATTCTATGACTTCACACATCCATGTTGATTTCACACACCTCCAATATATGACTTCAAACACCTCAATTCTGTGACTTCACACACCTCCATTCTATGACTTAATACCATCCATTCTGTGACTTTACACACCTCCATTCTATGACTTCACACACGTCCATTCCATGACTTCACACACCTCCATTCTGTGACTTTACACACCTCCATTCTGGGTTCACACACCTCCATTCTGTGACTTCACACTCCTGCAATCTGTGACTTCCCACACCTCCATTTTGTGACTTCACACACGTCCATTCTATGACTTCACACACCTTCATTCTTACTTCACAAACACCCATTCTATGACTTCACACACCTCCATTCTATGACTTCACACACCTCCATTCTGTGACTTCACACACCTCCATTCTATGACTTCACACACCTCCATTCTGACTTCACACACCTCCATTCTATGACTTCACACACCTCCATTCTGAATTCACACAGCTCAATTCGGTGACTTCACAAAATTCCATTCTGACTTCACACACATCCATTGTATGAATTCACACACCTCCATTCTGTGACTTCACACACTTCCATTATGACGTCACACACCGACATTCTATGAGTTCACACACCTCCATTCTATGACTTCACACACCTCCATTCTGACTTCACACACCTCCATTGTATGACTTCACACACCTACATTCTGTGACTTCACACACCTCCATTCTATGACTTCACAAACTTCCATTGTGACGTCACACACCTCCATTCTATGAGTTCACACACCTCCATTCTATGACTTCACACACCTCCATTCTGACTTCACACACCTCTATTCTAGGACTTCGAACACCTACATTCTGACTTCACACACCTCCATTCTATGACTTCACAGACCTCGAATATGTGACTTCACTCATCTCCACTCTATAATTCTCACTACTCCATTCTATGATTTCACACACCTCCATTCTGTGACTTCACACACCTCCATTCTATGACTTCACACCTCCATTCTGACTTCACTCACCTCCATTCTATGACTTCACACACCTCCATTCTGACTTCACACAGCTCCATTCTGTGACTTCACACACCTCCATTCTATGATTTCACACACCTCCATTCTGTGACTTCACACACCTCCATTCTATTACTTCACACACCTCCATTCTGTGACTTCACACACCTCCATTCTGAGTTCACACAACTCCATTCTGTGACTTCTCACACCTCGATTCTGTGACTTCACACACCTCCAATCTGTGACTTCACACACTTCTATTCTATGACTTCACACACCTCCATTCTATGACTTCACACAACTCCATTCTGTGACTTCACACACCTCCATTCTATGACCTAGCACACCCTCATTCTATGATTTCACACACATCTATTCTATGATTTCACACATCCATTTTGATTTCACACACCTCCAATATATGACTTCAAACACCTCAATTCTGTGACTTCACACACCTGCATTCTATGACTTCATACCGTCCATTCTGTGACTTCACACACCTCCATTCTATGACTTCACACACTTCCATTCTTTGACTTCCCACACCTCCATTCTGTGACTTCACACACCTCCATTCTATGACTTCACACACCTCCATTCTATTACTTCACACACCTCAATTCTGTGACTTCACACACCTCCATACTGAGTTCACAAAACTCTATTCGGTGACTTAACACACCTCCATTCTGACTTCACACACGTCCATTCTATGACTTCACACACTTCCATTCTATGACTTCACACACCTCCATTCTGTGACTTCACACACCTCCATTCTGAGTTCACACACCTCCATTCTGTGATTTCACACACCTCCATTCTATGACTTCACAAACCTACATTCTATGACTTCACACATCCATTTTGACTTCACACACCTCCAATATATGACTTCAAATAGCTCAATTCTCTGACTTCACACACCTCCATTCTATGACTTTAAACCCGTCCATTCAGTGACTTCACACACCTCCATTCTATGACTTCTCCCACCTCCATTTTATGACTTCAACCACCTCCATTTTATGACTTCACACACCTTCATTCTCCGACTTCACATTCCTCTAATTTGATTTCTCATACCTCCATTCTATGACTTCACAAACCTCCCTTCAGTGACTTCACCATACTCCATTCTATGACTTCACACATCTACATTCTATGACTTCACACACCTCAATTCTGACTCACAGAACTCCATTCTGTGACTTCACAAAACTCCATTCTATGATTTCACATATCTCCATAATATGACTTCACACACCTCCATCTATGACTTCACACACCTCCATTCTGAGTTCACACACCTCCATTCTGTGACTTCACACACCTCCATTCTGACTTCACACACCTCCATTGTATGACTTCACACACCTCCATTCTGTGACTTCACACACCTCCATTCTGTGACTTCACAAACTGCCATTGTGACGTCACACACCTCCATTCTATGAGTTCACACACCTCCATTCTATGACTTCACACACCTCTATTCTGACTTCACACACCTCTATTCTATAACTTTGAACACCTACATTCTCACTTCACACACCTCCACACTATGACTTCACACTTCTCCATTCTATGACTTCCCACACCTAACTTCTATGACTTCACCCACCTCCATTCTATGACTTCACACCTCCATTCTGACTTCACACACCTCCATTCTATGACTTCACACACCTCCATTCTGACTTCACACACCTCCATTCTGTGACTTCACACACCTCCATTCTATGATTTCACACACCTCCCTTCTGTGACTTCACACACCTCCATTCTATTACTTCACACACCTCAATTCTGTGACTTCACACACCTCCATTCTGAGTTCACACACCTCCAATCTGTGACTTCACACACTTCCATTCTATGACTTCACACACTTCCATTCTATGACTTCACACACCTCCATTCTGTGACTTCACAAACCTCCATTCTATGATTCACACACCCTCATTCTATGATTGCACACACCTCCATTCTATGACTTCACACATCCATGTTGATTTCACACACCTCCAATATATGACTTCAAACACCCCAATTCTGTGACTTCACACACCTCCATTCTATGACTTAATACCATCCATTCTGTGACTTTACACACCTCCATTCTATGACTTCACACAATCCATTCCATGACTTCACACACCTCCATTCTGTGACTTTACACACCTCCATTCTGGGTTCACACACCTCCATTCTGTGACTTCACACTCCTGCAATCTGTGACTTCCCACACCTCCATTTTGTGACTTCACACACGTCCATTCTATGACTTCACACACCTTCATTTTTACTTCACAAACACCCATTCTATGACTTCACACACCTCCATTCTATGACTTCACACACCTCCATTCTGTGACTTCACACACCTCCATTCTATGACTTCACACACCTCCATTCTATGACTTCACACACCTCCATTCTATGACTTCACACACCTCCATTCTGAATTCACACAGCTCAATTCTGTGACTTCACAAAATTCCATTCTGACTTCACACACATCCATTGTATGAATTCACACACCTCCATTCTGTGACTTCACACACTTCCATTGTGACGTCACACACCGACATTCTATGAGTTCACACACCTCCATTCTATGACTTCACACACCTCCATTCTGACTTCACAAACCTCTATTCTATGACTTCGCACACCTCCATTCTGACATCACACACCTCCAATCTATGACTTCACAGACCTCGAATCTGTGACTTCACTCACCTCCACTCTATGACTTCACACTACTCCATTCTATGACTTCCCACACCTCCTTTCTATGACTTCACCCACCTTCATTCTATGACTTCACATCTCCATTCTGACTTCACACACTTCCATTCAGTGACTTCACACACCTCCATTCAATGACTTCACACACCTCCATTCTATGACTTCACACACCTTCATTCTTACTTCAGAAACATCCATTCTATGACCTCACACACCTCCATCTATGACTTCAGAAACCTCCATTCTGTGACTTCACACACCTCCATACTGAGTTCACAAAACTCTATTCGGTGACTTAACACACCTCCATTCTGACTTCACACACGTCCATTCTATGACTTCACACACTTCCATTCTATGACTTCACACACCTCCATTCTGTGACTTCACACACCTCCATTCTGAGTTCACACACCTCCATTCTGTGATTTCACACACCTCCATTCTATGACTTCACACACCTACATTCTATGAATTCACACATCCATTTTGACTTCACACACCTCCAATATATGACTTCAAATAGCTCAATTCTCTGACTTCACACACCTCCATTCTATGACTTTAAACCCGTCCATTCAGTGACTTCACACACCTCCATTCTATGACTTCACCCACCTCCATTTTATGACTTCAACCATCTCCATTCTATGACTTCACACACCTCCATTCTCCGACTTCACCCCCTCTAATTTGATTTATCATTCCTCCATTCTATGACTTCACAAACCTCACTTCGGTGACTTCACAATACTCCATTCTATGACTTCACACATCTACATTCTATGACTTCACACACTTCAATTCTGACTCACACAACTCCATTCTGTGACTTCACAAAACTCCATTCTATGATTTCATATATCTCCATACTATGACTTTACACTCCTCCAACTATGACTTCACACACCTCCATTCTGAGTTCACACACCTCCATTGTGTGACTTCACACACCTCCATTCTGACTCACCTCGATTGTATGACTTCACACACCTCCATTCTGTGACTTCACACACCTCCATTCTATGACTTCACAAACTTCCATTGTGACGTCACACACCTCCATTCTATGAGTTCACAAACCTCCATTCTATGACTTCACTCACCTCCATTCTATGACTTCACACACCTCCGTTTTATGACGTCACACACCTCAATTTTGACTTCTCACACCTCCATTCTGTGACTTCACACACCTCCATTCTATGACTTTACACACTTCCATTGTGACGTCACACACCTCCATTCTATGAGTTCACACACCTCCATTCTATGACTTCACACACCTCCATTCTGACTTCACACACCTCCATTCTATGACTTCACAGACCTCGAATATGTGACTTCACACACCTCCATTCTGTGAGGTCACACACCTCCATTCTGTGACTTCACACACATCCATTCTATGATTTCACACACCTCCATCTGTGACTTCACCCACCTCCATTCTATGACTTCATACCTCCATTCTGATTTCACACACCTCCATTCTGTGACTTCACACACCTCCATTTCATAACTTCTCACACCTCCATTCTATGACTTCACACACCTCCATTCTATGACTTCACACACCTCCATTCTGTGACGTCACACACCTCCATTCTGTGACTTCACACACATCCATTCTATGATTTCACACACCTCCATTCTGTGACTTTACCCACCTCCATTCTATGACTTCATACCTCCATTCTGATCTCACACACCTCCATTCTATGACTTCACACACCTCCATTCTATGACTTCACACACCTCCATTCTGTGACTTCACACACCTCCATTCTGTGACCTCACACACCTTCATTCTAACTTCACAAACATACATTCTATGACTTCACACACCTCCATTCTATGACTTCACACACCTCCATTCTTTGACTTCACACACCTCCATTCTGTGTTCACACACCTCAATTCTGTGACTTCACACACCTCCATTCTGACTTCATACACCTCCATTCTATGACTTCACACACCTGCATTCTATGACTTCACACACCTCCATTCTTTGACTTCACACACCTAAATTCTGAGTTGACACACCTCCATTCTGTGACTTCACACACCTCCATTCTGACTTCACACAGCTCCCTTCTATGACTTTGCACACCTCCATTCTTTGACGTCACACACCTCCATTCAATTACTTCACACACCTACATTCTTTGACTTCACACACCTCCAATCAGACATCACACACCTCCATTCTATGATTTCACAGACCTAGAATCTGTGACTTCACTCACCTGCACTCTATGACTTCACACTCCTCCAATCTATGACTACACACATTTATTCTGACTTCATACACCTCCATACTGTGACTTCACACACCTCCATTCTATGACTTCACACACCTCCATTCTATGACTTCACACACCTCCATTCTATGACTTCACACACCTCCATTCTTTGACTTCACACACCTAAATTCTGAGTTGACACACCTCCATTATTTGACTTCACACACGTCCATTCTGACTTCACACAGCTCCATTCTATGACTTCACACATCTCCATTCTTTGACGTTACACACCTACATTCTATGACTTCACACACCTTCATTCTTACTTTACAAACAACCATTCTAACACTTCACACACCTCAATTCTATGACTTTACACACCTACATTCTGTCACTTCACATACCTCCATTCTATGACTTCACACACTTCCATTGTGACGTCACACACCTCCGTTCTATGAGTTCACACACCTCCATTCTGACTTCACAAACCTCCGTTCTATGACTTCACACACCTCCATTCTGAATTCACACAGCTCCATTTGTGACTTCACACAGCTCCATCTATGACTTCACACACCTCCATTCTGACTTCACACACCTCTATTCTATGACTTCGCACACCTCCATTCTGACATCACACACCTCCATTCTATGAATTCACAGATCTCGAATCTGTGACTTCACTCACCTGCACTCTCTGACTTCACACTCCTCCATTCTATGACTTTCCACACCTCCTTTCTATGACTTCACCCACCTCCAATCTATGACTACACAAATCCATTCTGACTTCACACACCTCCATTCTGTGACTTCACACACCTCCATTATATGACTTCACACACCTTCACTTTTACTTCAGAAACATCCATTCTATGAGTTCATACACCTCCACTCTATGACTTCACAAACTTCCATTCTGTGACTTCACACATGCATTTTGACTTCACACACCTCCAATATATGACCTCAAACACCTCAATTCTGTGACTTCACACACCTCCATTCTATGACTTCATACGGTCCATTCTGTGACTTCACACAGCTCCATTCTATGATTTCACACACTTCCACTCTATGACTTCACACACCTCCATTCTGTGACTTTACACACCTCCATTCTGAGTACACACACCTCCTTTCTGTGACGTAACTCACCTCCATTCTGTGAATTCCTACACCTCCATTCTGTGACTTCACAGACCTCCATTCTATGACTTCACACACCTCTATTCTGACTTCACACACCTCCATTCTATGACTTCGCACACCTCTATTCTGACTTCACACACCTCCATTCTGTGACTTCACACACCTCCATTCAATGACTTCACACACCTACATTCTTTGACTTCACACACCTCCAATCTGACATCACACACCTCCATTCTATGATTTCACAGACCTCCATTTTGTGACTTTACACACCTCCAATCTGACTTCACACACTTCCATTCTATGACTTCACACACCTCCATTCTGTGACTTTACACACCTCCATTCTGGGTTCACACACCTCCTTTCTGTGACTTCACTCACCTGCACTCTATGACTTCACACTACTCCATTCTATGACTTCCCACACATCCTTTCTATGATTTCACCCACCTCCAATCTATGACTACACACCTCCATTCTGACTTCACACACCTCCATTCTGTGAATTCAAACACCTCCATTCCATGACTTCACACACCTCCATTCTATGACTTCACACACCTTCATTCTTACTTCAGAAACATCCATTCTATGACTTCACACACCTCCATTCTAGGACTTCACAAACCTCCTTTCTGTGACTACACACACCTCCATTCTGAGTTCTCACAACTCCATTCTGTGACTTCACACACTTCCCTTCTATGACTTCACACACCTCCATTCTATGACTTCACACACCTCCATTCTGTGCCTTCACAAACCTCCATTCTATGACCTCACACATCCTCATTCTATGATTTTACACACGTCCATTCTATGACTTCACACATCCATTTTGACTTCACACACCTCCAATATATGACTTCAAACACCTCAATTCTGTGACTTCACACACCTCCATTCTATGACTTCAAACCGTCCATTCTGTGACATCCCACACCTCCATTCTATGACTTCACACACTTCCATTCTATGATTTCACACACCTCCATTCTGTGACTTTACACACCTCCATTGTGAGTTCACACACCTACATTCTGGGACTTCACACACCTCCAATCTGTGACTTCCCACACCTCCGTTCTGTGACTTCACACACCTCCATTCTATGACTTCACACACCTCCATTCTGTGACTTCACACACCTCCATTTTATGACTTCACACACCTCCATTGTGACTACACACACTACCATGCTATAAGTTCACACACCTCCATTCTGACCTCACACACCTCCATTCTATGACTTCACAAACCTCCATTCTTTGACTTCCCACACCTCCTTTCTATGACTTCACCCAACTCCATGCTATGACTTCATAACTCATTTCTGACTTCACACACATCCATTCTGTGACTTCACACACTTCCATTCTGTGACTACACACACCTCCATTCTATGACTTCACAAACCTTCATTGTTACTTCACAAACATACATTCTATGACTTCACACACCTCCGTTCTATGACTTCACACACCTCCATTCTTTGACTTCACACACCTCCATTCTTTGACCTCAAACACCTAAATTCTGAGTTGACACACCTCCATTCTGTGACTTCCCACACCTCCATTCTGACTTCACACAGCTCCTTTCTATGATTTAACACACCTCCATTCTTTGACATCACACAACTCCATTCTATGACTTCACACACCTTCATTCTTACTTTACAAACATCCATTTTATAACTTCACCCACCTCCATTCTTTGACTTTACACACCACCATTCTCTGACATCACATACCTCCATTCTATGACTTCACAAACCTCAATTCTGTGACTTCACACACCTCCATTCTATGACCTCACACACTTCCATTGTTACGTCACACACCTCCATTCTGTGAGTTCACACACCTCCATTCTGACTTCACACACCTCCATTCTATGACTTCACACACCTCCATTCTGAGTTCACACACCTCCATTCTGTGGCTTCACACACCTCCATTCAATGACTTCACACACCTACATTTTTTGACTTCACACACCTCCAATCTGACATCACACACCTCCATTCTATGATTTCACAGACCTCGAATCTGTGATTTCACTCACCTGCACTCTATCACTTCACACTCCTCCATTCTATGACTTCCCACACGTCCGTTTTATGAATTCACCCACTTCCAATCTATGACTACTCACCTCCATTCTGACTTCACACACCTCCATTCTGTGACTTCACACACCTCCATTCTATAACTTCACACACCTCCATTCTATGACTTCACACACCTCCATTCTATGACTTCACACACCTCTATTCTTTGACTTCACACACCTAAATTCTGAGTTGACACACCTCAATTCTGTGACTTCACACACCTCCATTCTGACTTCACACAGCTCCATTCTATGACTTCACAAACCTAAATTCTTTGACATCACACACCTCCATTCTAAGACTTCACACACCTTCATTCTTACTTTACAAACATCCATTCTATATCTTCACACACCTCCGTTCTATGACTTTACACACCTCCATTCTGTGACTTCACATACTTCAATTCTATGACTTCACACACCTCAATTCTGTGACTTCACACACTTCCATTCTATGACTTCACACACTTCCATTGTGACGTCACACACCTCCATTCTATGAGTTCACACACCTGCATTCTGACTTCACACACCTCCATTCTATGAGTTCACACACCTCCATTCTGACTTCACACACCTCCATTCTGTGACTTCACACACCTCCATTCTATGACTTCACACACCTCCATTCTATGACTTCACACACCTTCATTCTTACTTCAGAAACATCCATTCTATGACTTCACACACTTCCTTTCTATGACTTCACAAACCTCCATTCTGTGACTTCACACACCTCCATTCTGACTTCACACACATCCATTCTATGACTTCACACACTTCCATTCTATGACTTCACACACCTCCATTCTCTGACATCACACACCTCCATTCTGAGTTCACACACCTCTATTCTGTGATTTCACACACCTCCATTCTGTGACTTCACACACCTCCATTCTGTGACTTCACACACTTCCATTCTATGACTTCACACACCTCAATTCTATGATTTCACACACCTCCATTCTGTGACTTCACAAACCTCCATTCTATGACCTCACACACCCTCATTCTATGATTTCACACACCTCCATTCTATGATTTCACACATCCATTTTGACTTCACACACCTCCAATATATGACTTCAAACACCTCAATTCTGTGAGTTCACACACCTCCATTCTATGCCTTCAAACCGTCCATTCTGTGACTTCACAGACCTCCATTCTATGACTTCAAACCGTCCATTCTGTGACTTTACACACCTCCATTCTGAGTTCACACACCTCAATTCTGGGACTTCACAAACCTCCCTTCAGTGACTTCACAATACTCCATTCTATGACTTCACACATCGACATTCTATGACTTCACACACCTCAATTCTGTCTCACACAACTCCATTCTGTGACTTCAAAAACTCCATTCTATGATTTCACATATCTCCATACTATGACTTCACACACCTCCATCTATGACTTCACACACCTCCATTCTGAGTTCACACACCTCCATTCTGTGACTTCACACACCTCCATTCTGACTTCACACACCTCCATTGTATGACTTCACACACCTCCATTCTGTGACTTCACACACCTCCATTCTATGACTTCACAAACTTCCATTGTGACGTCACACACCTCCATTCTATGAGTTCACACACCTCCATTCTATGACTTCACACACCTCCATTCTGACTTCACACACCTCTATTCTAGAACTTCGAACATCTACATTCTGACTTCACACACCTCCATTCTATGACTTCACAGACCTCGAATATGTGACTTCACTCACCTCCACTCTATAATTCTCACTACTCCATTCTATGATTTCACACGCCTCCATTCTGTGACTTCACACACCTCCATTCTATGACTTCACACCTCGATTCTGACTTCACTCACCTCCATTCTATGACTTCACACACCTCCATTCTGACTTCACACACCTCCATTCTGTGACTTGACACACCTCCATTCTATGATTGCACACACCTCCATTCTGTGACTTCACACACCTCCATTCTATTACTTCACACACCTCCATTCTGTGACTTCACACACCTCCATTCTGAGTTCACACATCTCCATTCTGTGACTTCTCTCACCTCGATTCTGTGACTTCACACACCTCCAATCTGTGACTTCACACACTTCTATTCTATGACGTCACACAACTCAATTCTATGACTTCACACAACTCCATTCTGTGACTTCACACACCTCCATTCTATGACCTCACAC
Organism: Megascapheus bottae; assembly: GCA_024803745.1. NCBI lineage: Eukaryota > Metazoa > Chordata > Mammalia > Rodentia > Geomyidae > Megascapheus > Megascapheus bottae. Next base: position 135,494 of record JANJXV010000800.1, on the reverse strand, counting down.
ACCCTCATTCTATGATTTCACACCTCCATTCTATGATTTCACACATCCATTTTGATTTCACACACCTCCAATATATGACTTCAAACACCTCAATTCTGTGACTTCACACACCTCCATTCTATGACTTCATACCGTCCATTCTGTGACTTCACACACCTCCATTCTATGACTTCACACACTTCCATTCTATGACTTCACACACCTCCATTCTGTGACCTTACACACCTCCATTCTGGGTTCACACACCTCCATTTTGTGACTTCACACTCCTGCAATCTGTGACTTCCCACACCTCCATTCTGTGACTTCACACACCTCCATTCTATGACTTCACACCCCTTTATTCTTACTTCACAAACACCCATTCTGTGACTTCACACACTTCCATTCTATGACTTCACACACCTCCATTGTATGACTTCACACACCTCCATTCTATGACTTCACACACCTCCATTCTGAATTCACACAGCTCAATTCTGTGACGTCACAAACTTCCATTCTGACTTCACACACTTCCATTGTATGAATTCACACACCTCCATTCTATGACTTCACAAAACTCCATTCTGTGACTTCACACACCTCAATTCTGGCTTCACACACTTCCATTCTATGACTTCACACACTTCCATTCTATGACTTCACACGCCTCCATTCTCTGACTTCACACACCTCCATTCTGAGTTCACACACCTCTATTCTGTGATTTCACACACCTCCATTCTGTGACTTCACACACCTCCATTCTGTGACTTCACACACTTCCATTCTATGACTTCACACACCTTTATTGTATGATTTCACACACCTCCATTCTGTGACTTCACAAACCTCCATTCTAGAACCTCACACACCCTCATTCTATGATTTCATACACCTCCATTCTATGACTTCACACATTCATTTTGACTTCACACACCTCCAATATATGACTTCAAACCATCCATTCTGTGACTTCACACACCTCCATTGTATGACTTCACACACTTCCATTCTATGACTTCACACACCTCCATTCTGTGACTTTACACACCTCCATTCTGAGTTCACACACCTCTATTCTGGGACTTCACACACCTCCAATCTGTGACTTCACACACCTCCAATCTGTGACTTCCCACACCTCCATTCTTTGACATCGCACAACTCCATTCTATGACTTCACACACCTTCATTCTTACTTTACAAACACCCATTCTATAACTTCACACACCTCCATTCTATGACTTTACACACCACCATTCTCTGACATCACATACCTCCATTCTATGACTTCAGAAACCTCAATTCTGTGACTTCACACACCTCCATTCTATGACCTCACACACTTCCATTGTTACGTCACACACCTCCATTCTATAAGTTCACACACCTCCATTCTGACTTCACACACCTCCATTCTATGACTTCACACACCTCCATTCTGAGTTCACACACCTCCATTCTGTGGCTTCACACACCTCCATTCAATGACTTCACACACCTACATTTTTTGACTTCACACACCTCCAATCTGACATCACACATCTCCATTCTATGATTTCACAGACCTCGAATCTGTGACTTCACTCACCTGCACTCTATCACTTCACACTCCTCCATTCTATGACTTCCCACACGTCCGTTTTATGAATTCACCCACTTCCAATCTATGACTACTCACCTCCATTCTGACTTCACACACCTCCATTCTGTGACTTCACACACCTCCATTCTATAACTTCACACACCTCCATTCTATGACTTCACACACCTCCATTCTATGACTTCACACACATCTATTCTTTGACTTCACACACCTAAATTCTGAGTTGACACACCTCCATTCTGTGACTTCACACACCTCCATTCTGACTTTACACAGCTCCATTCTATGACTTCACAAACCTAAATTCTTTGACATCACACACCTCCATTCTATGACTTCACACACCTTCATTCTTACTTTACAAACATCCATTCTATATCTTCACACACCTCCGTTCTATGACTTTACACACCTCCATTCTGTGACTTCACATACCTCAATTCTATGACTTCAAACACCTCAATTCTGTGACTTCACACACTTCCATTCTATGACTTCACACACTTCCATTGTGACGTCACACACCTCCATTCTATGAGTTCACACACCTGCATTCTGACTTCACACACCTCCATTCTATGAGTTCACACACCTCCATTCTGACTTCACACACCTCCATTCTATGACTTCACACACCTCCATTCTATGACTTCACACACCTCCATTCTATGACTTCACACACCTTCATTCTTACTTCAGAAACATCCATTCTATGACCTCACACACTTCCTTTCTATGACTTCACAAACCTCCATTGTGTGACTTCACACACCTCCATTCTGAGTTCACACACCTCCATTATGTGGCTTCACACACCTCCATTCTATGACTTCACACACCTTCATTCTTACTTCAGAAACATCCATTCTATGACCTCACACACTTCCTTTCTATGACTTCACAAACCTCCATTCTGTGACTTCACACACCTCCATTCTGAGTTCACACACCTCCATTATGTGGCTTCACACACCTCCATTCTATGACTTCACACACCTTCATTCTTACTTCAGAAACATCCATTCTATGACCTCACACACTTCCTTTCTATGACTTCACAAACCTCCATTCTGTGACTTCACACACCTCCATTCTGAGTTCACACACCTCCATTCTATGACTTTACACACCTCCATTCTGTGACTTCACATACCTCAATTCTATGACTTCACACACCTCAATTCTATGACTTCACACACTTCCATTCTATGACTTCACACACTTCCATTGTGACGTCACACACCTCCATTCTATGAGTTCACACACCTGCATTCTGACTTCACACACCTCCATTCTATGAGTTCACACACCTCCATTCTGACTTCACACACCTCCATTCTATGACTTCACACACCTCCATTCTATGACTTCACACACCTCCATTCTATGACTTCACACACCTTCATTCTTACTTCAGAAACATCCATTCTATGACCTCACACACTTCCTTTCTATGACTTCACAAACCTCCATTCTGTGACTTCACACACCTCCATTCTAAGTTCACACACCTCCATTATGTGGCTTCACACACCTCCATTCAATGACATCACACACCTACATTTTTTGACTTCACACACCTCCAATCTGACATCACACATCTCCATTCTATGATTTCACAGACCTCGAATCTGTGACTTCACTCACCTGCACTCTATCACTTCACACTCCTCCATTCTATGACTTCCCACACGTCCGTTTTATGAATTCACCCACTTCCAATCTATGACTACTCACCTCCATTCTGACTTCACACACCTCCATTCTGTGACTTCACACACCTCCATTCTATAACTTCACACACCTCCATTCTATGACTTCACACAACTCCATTCTATGACTTCACACACATCTATTCTTTGACTTCACACACCTAAATTCTGAGTTGACACACCTCCATTCTGTGACTTCACACACCTCCATTCTGACTTCACACAGCTCCATTCTATGACTTCACAAACCTAAATTCTTTGACATCACACACCTCCATTCTATGACTTCACACACCTTCATTCTTACTTTACAAACATCCATTCTATATCTTCACACACCTCCGTTCTATGACTTTACACACCTCCATTCTGTGACTTCACATACCTCAATTCTATGACTTCACACACCTCAATTCTGTGACTTCACACACTTCCATTCTATGACTTCACACACTTCCATTGTGACGTCACACACCTCCATTCTATGAGTTCACACACCTGCATTCTGACTTCACACACCTCCATTCTATGAGTTCACACACCTCCATTCTGACTTCACACACCTCCATTCTATGACTTCACACACCTCCATTCTATGACTTCACACACCTCCATTCTATGACTTCACACACCTTCATTCTTACTTCAGAAACATCCATTCTATGACCTCACACACTTCCTTTCTATGACTTCACAAACCTCCATTCTGTGACTTCACACACCTCCATTCTGACTTCACACACATCCATTCTATGACTTCACACACTTCCATTCTATGACTTCACACACCTCCATTCTCTGACTTCACACACCTCCATTCTGAGTTCACACACCTCTATTCTGTGATTTCACACACCTCCATTCTGTGACTTCACACACCTCCATTCTGTGACTTCACACACTTCCATTCTATGACTTCACACACCTTCATTCTATGATTTCACACACCTCCATTCTGTGACTTCACAAACCTCCATTCTATGACCTCACACACCCTCATTCTATGATTTCACACACCTCCATTCTATGATTTCACACATCCATTTTGACTTCACACACCTCCAATATATGACTTCAAACACCTCATTTCTGTGAGTTCACACACCTCCATTCTATGCCTTCAAACCGTCCATTCTGTGACTTCACAGACCTCCATTCTATGACTTCAAACCGTCCATTCTGTGACTTTACACACCTCCATTCTGAGTTCACACACCTCAATTCTGCGACTTCACAAACCTCCCTTCAGTGACTTCACAATACTCCATTCTATGACTTCACACATCTACATTCTATGACTTCACACACCTCAATTCTGACTCACACAACTCCATTCTGTGACTTCAAAAACTCCATTCTATGATTTCACATATCTCCATACTATGACTTCACACACCTCCATCTATGACTTCACACACCTCCATTCTGAGTTCACACACCTCCATTCTGTGACTTCACACACCTCCATTCTGACTTCACACACCTCCATTGTATGACTTCACACACCTCCATTCTGTAACTTCACACACCTCCATTCTATGACTTCACAAACTTCCATTGTGACGTCACACACCTCCATTCTATGAGTTCACACACCTCCATCCTATGACTTCACACACCTCCATTCTGACTTCACACACCTCTATTCTAGGACTTCGAACACCTACATTCTGACTTCACACACCTCCATTCTATGTCTTCACAGGCCTCGAATATGTGACTTCACTCACCTCCACTCTATAATTCTCACTATTCCATTCTATGATTTCACACGCCTCCATTCTGTGACTTCACACACCTCCATTCTATGACTTCACACCTCCATTCTGACTTCACTCACCTCCATTCTATGACTCACACACCTCCATTCTGACTTCACACACCTCCATTCTGTGACTTGACACACCTCCATTCTATGATTTCACACACCTCCATTCTGTGACTTCACACACCTCCATTCTATTACTTCACACACCACCATTCTGTGACTTCACACACCTCCATTCTGAGTTCACACATCTCCATTCTGTGACTTCTCACACCTCGATTCTGTGACTTCACACACCTCCAATCTGTGACTTCACACACTTCTATTCTATGACTTCACACACCTCAATTCTATGACTTCACACAACTCCATTCTGTGACTTCACACACCTCCATTCTATGACCTCACACACCCTCATTCTATGATTTCACACCACCATTCTATGATTTCACACATCCATTTTGATTTCACACACCTCCAATATATGACTTCAAACACCTCAATTCTGTGACTTCACAAACCTCCATTCTATGACTTCATAACGTCCATTCTGTGACTTCACACACCTCCATTCTATGACTTCACACACTTCCATTCTGTGACTTCACACACCTCCATTCTGTGACCTTACACACCTCCATTCTGGGTTCACACACCTCCATTCTGTGACTTCACACTCCTGCAATCTGTGACTTCCAACACCTCCATTCTGTGACTTCACACACCTCCATTCTATGACTTCACACACCTTTATTCTTACTTCACAAACACCCATTCTATGACTTCACACACCTCCATTCTATGACTTCACACACCTCCATCTGTGACTTCACACACTTCCATTCTATGACTTCACACACCTCCATCCTGACTTCACACACCTCCATTCTATGACTTCACACACCTCCATTCTGAATTCACACAGCTCAATTCTGTGACTTCACAAACCTCCATTCTGACTTCACACACTTCCATTGTATGAATTCACCCACCTCCATTCTATGACTTCACAAACCTCCATTCTGTGACTTCACACACCTCAATTCTGGCTTCACACACTTCCATTCTATGACTTCACACACTTCCATTCTATGACTTCACACACCTCCATTCTGTGACTTTACACACCTCCATTCTGAGTTCACACACCTCTATTCTGTGATTTCACACACCTCCATTCTGTGACTTCACACACCTCCATTCTGTGACTTCACACACTTCCATTCTATGACTTCACACACCTTTATTGTATGATTTCACACACCTCCATTCTGTGACTTCACAAACCTCCATTCTAGGACCTCACACACCCTGATTCTATGATTTCACACACCTCCATTCTATGACTTCACACATTCATTTTGACTTCACACACCTCCAATATATGACTTCAAACCATCCATTCTGTGACTTCACACACCTCCATTGTATGACTTCACACACTTCCATTCTATGACTTCACACACCTCCGTTCTGTGACTTTACACACCTACATTCTGAGTTCACACACCTCTATTCTGGGACTTCCCACACCTCCATTCTGTGACATCACACACCTCCATTCTATGACTTCACAGACTTCGAATGTGTGATTTCACTCACATGCACTCTATGACTTCACACTCCTCCTTTCTATGTCTTCCCACACCTCCTTTCTATGACTTCACACACATCCATTCTGAGTTCACACAACTCCATTCGGTGACTTCACACACCTCCATTCTGACTTCACACACCTCCATTCTGTGACTTGACACACCTCCATTCTATGATTTCACACACCTCCATTCTGTGACTTCACACACCTCCATTCTATTACTTCACACACCTCCATTCTGTGACTTCACACACCTCCATTCTGAGTTCACACATCTCCATTCTGTGACTTCTCACACCTTGATTCTGTGACTTCACACACCTCCAATCTGTGACTTCACACACTTCTATTCTATGACTTCACACACCTCAACTCTATGACTTCACACAACTCCATTCTGTGACTTCACACACCTCCATTCTTTGACCTCACACACCCTCATTCTATGATTTCACACCTCCATTCTATGATTTCACACATCCATTTTGATTTCACACACCTCCAATATATGACTTCAAACACCTCAATTCTGTGACTTCACACACCTCCATTCTATGACTTCATACCGTCCATTCTGTGACTTCACACACCTCCATTCTATGACTTCACACACTTCCATTCTATGACTTCACACACCTCCATTCTGTGACCTTACACACCTCCATTCTGGGTTCACACACCTCCATTCTGTGACTTCACACTCCTGCAATCTGTGACTTCCCACAACTCCATTCTGTGACTTCACACACCTCCATTCTATGACTTCACACACCTTTATTCTTACTTCACAAACACCCATTCTATGACTTCACACACCTCCATTCTATGACTTCACACACCTCCATTCTGTGACTTCACACACTTCCATTCTATGACTTCACACACCTCCATCCTGACTTCACACACCTCCATTCTATGACTTCACACACCTCCATTCTGAATTCACACAGCTCAATTCTGTGACTTCACAAACTTCCATTCTGACTTCACACACTTCCATTGTATGAATTCACACACCTCCATTCTATGACTTCACAAACCTCCATTCTGTGACTTCACACACCTCAATTCTGGCTTCACACACTTCCATTCTATGACTTCACACACTTCCATTCTATGACTTCACACGCCTCCATTCTCTGACTTCACACACCTCCATTCTGAGTTCACACAACTCTATTCTGTGATTTCACACACCTCCATTCTGTGACTTCACACACCTCCATTCTGTGACTTCACACACTTCCATTCTATGACTTCACACACATTTATTGTATGATTTCACACACCTCCATTCTGTGACTTCACAAACCTCCATTCTAGGACCTCACACACCCTCATTCTATGATTTCACACACCTCCATTCTATGACTTCACACATTCATTTTGACTTCACACACCTCCAATATATGACTTCAAACCGTCCATTCTGTGACTTCACACACCTCCATTGTATGACTTCACACACTTCCATTCTATGACTTCACACACCTCCATTCTGTGACTTTACACACCTCCATTCTGAGTTCACACACCTCTATTCTGGGACTTCACACACCTCCAATCTGTGACTTCCCACACCTCCATTCTGTGACATCACACACCTCCATTCTATGACTTCACAGACTTCGAATGTGTGATTTCACTCACATGCACTCTATGACTTCACACTCCTCCTTTCTATGTCTTCCCACACCTCCTTTCTATGACTTCACCCACCTCCAATCGATGACTACTCACCTCCATTCTGACTTCACACACCTCCATTCTGTGACTTCACACACCTCCATTCTATGAGTTCACTCACCTCCATTCTATGACTTCACACACCTCCATTGTGACTACACCCACCTCCATTCTATGAGTTCACACACCTCCATTCTGACTTCACACACCTCCATTTTATGACTTCACACACCTCCCTTCTGAATTCACACAGCTGAATTATGTGACTTCACAAAATTCCATTCTGACTTCACACACCTCCATTGTATGTATTCACACACCTCCATTCTGTGACTTCACACACTTCCATTGTGACGTCACACACCTCCTTTCTATGAGTTCACACAACTCCATTCTATGACTTCACACACCTCCATTCTGACTTCACAAACCTCTATTCTATGAATTCGCACACCTCCATTCTGACATCACACACCTCCAATCTATGACTTCACAGACCTCGAATCTGTGACTTCACTCACCTCCACTCTATGACTTCACACTACTCCATTCTATGACTTCCCACACCTCCTTTCTATGACTTTACCCACCTTCATTCTATGACTTCACACCTCCATTCTGACTTCACACATTTCCATTCAGTGACTTCACACACCTCCATTCAATGACTTCACACACCTCCATTCTATGACTTCACACACCTTCATTCTTACTTCAGAAACATCCATTCTATGACATCACACACCTCCATCTATGACTTCCCAAACCTCCATTCTGTGACTTCACACACCTCCATACTGAGTTCACAAAACTCCATTCGGTGACTTATCACACCTCCATTCTGACTTCACACACGTCCATTCTATGACTTCACACACTTCCATTCTATGACTTCACACACGTAATTTCTATGACTTCACACACCTCCATTCTATGACTTCACACACCTAATTTCTATGACTTCACCCACGTCCATTCTATGACTTCACACCTCCATTCTGACTTCACATACCTCCATTCTGTGACTTCACACACCTCCATTATATGACTTCACAAACTTCCATTGTGACGTCACGCGCCTCCATTGTATGAGTTCACACACCTCCATTCTATGACTTCACTCACCTCCATTCTGTGACTTCACACACCTCCTTTCTGAGTTGACACACCTCCTTTCTATGAATTTACACACCTACAATCTGAATTCACACACCTCCATTCTATGACTTCACGCACCTCCATTCTATGATTTCACACACCTCCATTCTCCGAGTTCACACCCCTCTAATTTGATTTCTCATACCTCCATTCTATGACTTCACAAACCTCCCTTCGGTGATTTCACAATACTCCATTCTATGACTTCACACATCTACATTCTATGACTTCACACACCTCAATTCTGACTCACACAACTCCATTCTGTGACATCACAAAACTCCATTCTATCATTTCACATATCTCCATACTATGACTTCACACACCTCCATCTATGACTTCACACACCTCCATTCTGAGTTCACACACCTCCATTCTGTGACTTCACACACCTCCATTCTGACTTCACACACCTCCATTGTATGACTTCACACACTTCCATTCAGTGACTTCACGCACCTCCATTCTATGACTTCACAAACTTCCATTGTGACGTCACACACCTCCATTATACGAGTTCACACACCTCCATTCTGTGACTTCACACACCTCCATTCTGACTTCACACACCTCTATTCTATGACTTCGAACACCTACATTCTGTCTTCACACACCTCCATTCTATGACTTCACAGACCTCGAATCTTTGACTTCACTCACCTCCACTCTATGACTTCACACTTCTCCATTGTATGACTTCCCACACCTAATTTCTGTGACTTCACCCACCTCCATTCTATGACTTCACACCTCCATTCTGACTACACACACCTCCATTCTATGCCTTCACACACCTCCATTCTGACTTCACACACCTCCATTCTGTGACTTCACACACCTCATTCTATGATTTCACACACCTCCATTCTGTGACTTCACAAACCTCCATTCTATGATTTCACCCACCTCCATTCTATGACTTCACACACCTCCATTCTATGACTTCACACACCTCCATCCTATGACTTCACACACCTACATTGTGACTTCACACACCTCCATTCTATGAGTTCACACACCTGCATTGTGACTTCACACACCTATATTCTATGACTTCACACACCTCCATTCTGACCTCACACACCTCCATTCTGACTTCACACACCTAAATTCTGTGACTTCACACACCTCCATTCTATGATTTCACACACGTCCATTCTATGACTTCACTCACCTCCATTCTATGCCTTCACACACCTCCTTTCTGAGTTGACACACCTCCATTCTATGACTTCACACACCTCAAATCTGAATTCACACACCTCCATTCAATGACTTCACCCACCTCCATTTTTTGACTTCACACACCTTCATTCCCCGACTTCACATTCCTCTAATTTGATTTCTCATACCTCCATTCTATGACTTCACAAACCTCCTTTCGTTGACTTCACCATACTCCATTCTATGACTTCACACATCTACATTCTATGACTTCACACACCTCAATTCTGACTCACAGAACTCCATTCTGTGACTTCACAAAACTCCATTCTATGATTTCACATATCTCCATAATATGACTTCACACACCTCCATCTATGACTTCACACACCTCCATTCTGAGTTCACACACCTCCACTCTGTGACTTCACACACCACCATTCTGACCTCACACACCTCCATTGTATGACGTCACACACCTCCATTCTATGAGTTCACACATCTGCATTCTGACTTTACACACCTCCATTCTATGAGTTCACACACCTCCATTCTGACTTCACACACCTCCATTCTGTGACTTCACACACCTCCATTCTATGACTTCACACACCTCCATTCTATGACTTCACACACCTTCATTCTTACTTCAGAAACATCCATTCTATGACTTCACACACTTCCTTTCTATGACTTCACAAACCTCCATTCTGTGACTTCACACACCTCCATTCTGACTTCACACACATCCATTCTATGACTTCACACACTTCCATTCTATGACTTCACACACCTCCATTCTCTGACTTCACACACCTCCATTCTGAGTTCACACACCTCTATTCTGTGATTTCACACACCTCCATTCTGTGACTTCACACACCTCCATTCTGTGACTTCACACACTTCCATTCTATGACCTCACACACCCTCATTCTATGATTTCACACACCTCCATTCTGTGACTTCACAAACCTCCATTCTATGACCTCACACACCCTCATTCTATGATTTCACACACCTCCATTCTATGATTTCACACATCCATTTTGACTTCACACACCTCCAATATATGACTTCAAACACCTCAATTCTGTGAGTTCACACACCTCCATTCTATGCCTTCAAACCGTCCATTCTGTGACTTCACAGACCTCCATTCTATGACTTCAAACCGTCCATTCTGTGACTTTACACACCTCCATTCTGAGTTCACTCACCTCAATTCTGGGACTTCACAAACCTCCCTTCAGTGACTTCACAATACTCCATTCTATGACTTCACACATCTACATTCTATGACTTCACACACCTCAATTCTGACTCACACAACTCCATTCTGTGACTTCAAAAACTCCATTCTATGATTTCACATATCTCCATACTATGACTTCACACACTTCCATCTATGACTTCACACACCTCCATTCTGAGTTCACACTCCTCCATTCTGTGACTTCACACACCTCCATTCTGACTTCACACACCTCCATTGTATGACTTCACACACCTCCATTCTGTGACTTCACACACCTACATTCTGAGTTCACACATCTCCATTCTGTGACTTCTCACACCTCGATTCTGTGACTTCACACACCTCCAATCTGTGACTTCATACACTTCTATTCTATGACTTCACACACCTCAATTCTATGACTTCACACAACTCCATTCTGTGACTTCACACACCTCCATTCTATGACCTCACACACCCTCATTCTATGATTTCACACCTCCATTCTATGATTTCACACATCCATTTTGATTTCACACACCTCCAATATATGACTTCAAACACCTCAATTCTGTGACTTCACACACCTCCATTCTATGACTTCATACCGTCCATTCTGTGACTTCACACACCTCCATTCTATCACTTCACACACTTCCATTCTATGACTTCACACACCTCCATTCTGTGACCTTACACATCTCCATTCTGGGTTCACACACCTCCATTTTGTGACTTCACACGCCTGCAATCTGTGACTTCCCACACCTCCGTTCTGTGACTTCACACACCTCCATTCTATGACTTCACATACCTTTATTTTTACTTCACAAACACCCATTCTATGACTTCACACACCTCCATTCTATGACTTCACACACCTTCATTCTTACTTCAGAAACATCCATTCTATGACCTCACACACTTCCTTTCTATGACTTCACAAACCTCCATTCTGTGACTTCACACACCTCCATTCTGACTTCACACACATCCATTCTATGACTTCACACACTTCCATTCTGTGACTTCACACACCTCCATTCTATCACTTCACACACTTCCATTCTATGACTTCACACACCTCCATTCTGTGACCTTACACATCTCCATTCTGGGTTCACACACCTCCATTTTGTGACTTCACACGCCTGCAATCTGTGACTTCCCACACCTCCGTTCTGTGACTTCACACACCTCCATTCTATGACTTCACATACCTTTATTTTTACTTCACAAACACCCATTCTATGACTTCACACACCTCCATTCTATGACTTCACACACCTTCATTCTTACTTCAGAAACATCCATTCTATGACCTCACACACTTCCTTTCTATGACTTCACAAACCTCCATTGTATGACTTCACACACCTCCATTCTGTGACTTCACACACCTACATTCTGAGTTCACACATCTCCATTCTGTGACTTCTCACACCTCGATTCTGTGACTTCACACACCTCCAATCTGTGACTTCATACACTTCTATTCTATGACTTCACACACCTCAATTCTATGACTTCACACAACTCCATTCTGTGACTTCACACACCTCCATTCTATGACCTCACACACCCTCATTCTATGATTTCACACCTCCATTCTATGATTTCACACATCCATTTTGATTTCACACACCTCCAATATATGACTTCAAACACCTCAATTCTGTGACTTCACACACCTCCATTCTATGACTTCATACCGTCCATTCTATGATTTCACACACCTCCATTCTGTGACTTCACAAACCTCCATTCTATGACCTCACACACCCTCATTCTATGATTTCACACACCTCCATTCTATGATTTCACACATCCATTTTGACTTCACACACCTCCAATATATGACTTCAAACACCTCAATTCTGTGAGTTCACACACCTCCATTCTATGCCTTCAAACCGTCCATTCTGTGACTTCACAGACCTCCATTCTATGACTTCAAACCGTCCATTCTGTGACTTTACACACCTCCATTCTGAGTTCACACACCTCAATTCTGCGACTTCACAAACCTCCCTTCAGTGACTTCACAATACTCCATTCTATGACTTCACACATCTACATTCTATGACTTCACACACCTCAATTCTGACTCACACAACTCCATTCTGTGACTTCAAAAACTCCATTCTATGATTTCACATATCTCCATACTATGACTTCACACACCTCCATCTATGACTTCACACACCTCCATTCTGAGTTCACACACCTCCATTCTGTGACTTCACACACCTCCATTCTGACTTCACACACCTCCATTGTATGACTTCACACACCTCCATTCTGTGACTTCACACACCTCCATTCTATGACTTCACAAACTTCCATTGTGACGTCACACACCTCCATTCTATGAGTTCACACACCTCCATCCTATGACTTCACACACCTCCATTCTGACTTCACACACCTCTATTCTAGGACTTCGAATACCTACATTCTGACTTCACACACCTCCATTCTATGTCTTCACAGGCCTCGAATATGTGACTTCACTCACCTCCACTCTATAATTCTCACTATTCCATTCTATGATTTCACACGCCTCCATTCTGTGACTTCACACACCTCCATTCTATGACTTCACACCTCCATTCTGACTTCACTCACCTCCATTCTATGACTCACACACCTCCATTCTGACTTCACACACCTCCATTCTGTGACTTGACACACCTCCATTCTATGATTTCACACACCTCCATTCTGTGACTTCACACACCTCCATTCTAATACTTCACACACCACCATTCTGTGACTTCACACACCTCCATTCTGAGTTCACACATCTCCATTCTGTGACTTCTCACACCTCGATTCTGTGACTTCACACACCTCCAATCTGTGACTTCACACACTTCTATTCTATGACTTCACACACCTCAATTCTATGACTTCACACAACTCCATTCTGTGACTTCACACTCCTCCATTCTATGACCTCACACACCCTCATTCTATGATTTCACACCACCATTCTATGATTTCACACATCCATTTTGATTTCACACACCTCCAATATATGACTTCAAACACCTCAATTCTGTGACTTCACAAACCTCCATTCTATGACTTCATACCGTCCATTCTGTGACTTCACACACCTCCATTCTATGACTTCACACACTTCCATTCTATGACTTCACACACCTCCATTCTGTGACCTTACACACCTCCATTCTGGGTTCACACACCTCCATTCTGTGACTTCACACTCCTGCAATCTGTGACTTCCCACACCTCCATTCTGTGACTTCACACACCTCCATTCTATGACTTCACACACCTTTATTCTTACTTCACAAACACCCATTCTATGACTTCACACACCTCCATTCTATGACTTCACACACCTCCATCTGTGACTTCACACACTTCCATTCTATGACTTCACACACCTCCATCCTGACCTCACACACCTCCATTCTATGACTTCACACACCTCCATTCTGAATTCACACAGCTCAATTCTGTGACTTCACAAACTTCCATTCTGACTTCACACACTTCCATTGTATGAATTCACACACCTCCATTCTATGACTTCACAAACCTCCATTCTGTGACTTCACACACCTCAATTCTGGCTTCACACACTTCCATTCTATGACTTCACACACTTCCATTCTATGACTTCACACACCTCCATTCTGTGACTTTACACACCTCCATTCTGAGTTCACACACCTCTATTCTGTGATTTCACACACCTCCATTCTGTGACTTCACACACCTCCATTCTGTGACTTCACACACTTCCATTCTATGACTTCACACACCTTTATTGTATGATTTCACACACCTCCATTCTGTGACTTCACAAACCTCCATTCTAGGACCTCACACACCCTGATTCTATGATTTCACACACCTCCATTCTATGACTTCACACATTCATTTTGACTTCACACACCTCCAATATATGACTTCAAACCATCCATTCTGTGACTTCACACACCTCCATTGTATGACTTCACACACTTCCATTCTATGACTTCACACACCTCCGTTCTGTGACTTTACACACCTACATTCTGAGTTCACACACCTCTATTCTGGGACTTCCCACACCTCCATTCTGTGACATCACACACCTCCATTCTATGACTTCACAGACTTCGAATGTGTGATTTCACTCACATGCACTCTATGACTTCACACTCCTCCTTTCTATGTCTTCCCACACCTCCTTTCTATGACTTCACACACATCCATTCTGAGTTCACACAACTCCATTCGGTGACTTCACACACCTCCATTCTGACTTCACACACCTCCATTCTGTGACTTGACACACCTCCATTCTATGATTTCACACACCTCCATTCTGTGACTTCACACACCTCCATTCTATTACTTCACACACCTCCATTCTGTGACTTCACACACCTCCATTCTGAGTTCACACATCTCCATTCTGTGACTTCTCACACCTTGATTCTGTGACTTCACACACCTCCAATCTGTGACTTCACACACTTCTATTCTATGACTTCACACACCTCAACTCTATGACTTCACACAACTCCATTCTGTGACTTCACACACCTCCATTCTTTGACCTCACACACCCTCATTCTATGATTTCACACCTCCATTCTATGATTTCACACATCCATTTTGATTTCACACACCTCCAATATATGACTTCAAACACCTCAATTCTGTGACTTCACACACCTCCATTCTATGACTTCATACCGTCCATTCTGTGACTTCACACACCTCCATTCTATGACTTCACACACTTCCATTCTATGACTTCACACACCTCCATTCTGTGACCTTACACACCTCCATTCTGGGTTCACACACCTCCATTCTGTGACTTCACACTCCTGCAATCTGTGACTTCCCACACCTCCATTCTGTGACTTCACACACCTCCATTCTATGACTTCACACACCTTTATTCTTACTTCACAAACACCCATTCTATGACTTCACACACCTCCATTCTATGACTTCACACACCTCCATTCTGTGACTTCACACACTTCCATTCTATGACTTCACACACCTCCATCCTGACTTCACACACCTCCATTCTATGACTTCACACACCTCCATTCTGAATTCACACAGCTCAATTCTGTGACTTCACAAACTTCCATTCTGACTTCACACACTTCCATTGTATGAATTCACACACCTCCATTCTATGACTTCACAAACCTCCATTCTGTGACTTCACACACCTCAATTCTGGCTTAACACACTTCCATTCTATGACTTCACACACTTCCATTCTATGACTTCACACGCCTCCATTCTCTGACTTCACACACCTCCATTCTGAGTTCACACAACTCTATTCTGTGATTTCACACACCTCCATTCTGTGACTTCACACACCTCCATTCTGTGACTTCACACACTTCCATTCTATGACTTCACACACATTTATTGTATGATTTCACACACCTCCATTCTGTGACTTCACAAACCTCCATCCTAGGACCTCACACACCCTCATTCTATGATTTCACACACCTCCATTCTATGACTTCACACATTCATTTTGACTTCACACACCTCCAATATATGACTTCAAACCGTCCATTCTGTGACTTCACACACCTCCATTGTATGACTTCACACACTTCCATTCTATGACTTCACACACCTCCATTCTGTGACTTTACACACCTCCATTCTGAGTTCACACACCTCTATTCTGGGACTTCACATACCTCCAATCTGTGACTTCCCACACCTCCATTCTGTGACATCACACACCTCCATTCTATGACTTCACAGACTTCGAATGTGTGATTTCACTCACATGCACTCTATGACTTCACACTCCTCCTTTCTATGTCTTCCCACACCTCCTTTCTATGACTTCACCCACCTCCAATCGATGACTACTCACCTCCATTCTGACTTCACACACCTCCATTCTGTGACTTCACACACCTCCATTCTATGAGTTCACTCACCTCCATTCTATGACTTCACACACCTCCATTGTGACTACACCCACCTCCATTCTATGAGTTCACACACCTCCATTCTGACTTCACACACCTCCATTCTATGACTTCACACACTTCCATTCTATGACTTCACACACCTCCATTCTGTGACCTTACACACCTCCATTCTGGGTTCACACACCTCCATTTTGTGACTTCACACTCCTGCAATCTGTGACTTCCCACACCTCCATTCTGTGACTTCACACACCTCCATTCTATGACTTCACACCCCTTTATTCTTACTTCACAAACACCCATTCTGTGACTTCACACACTTCCATTCTATGACTTCACACACCTCCATTGTATGACTTCACACACCTCCATTCTATGACTTCACACACCTCCATTCTGAATTCACACAGCTCAATTCTGTGACGTCACAAACTTCCATTCTGACTTCACACACTTCCATTGTATGAATTCACACACCTCCATTCTTTGACTTCACAAAACTCCATTCTGTGACTTCACACACCTCAATTCTGGCTTCACACACTTCCATTCTATGACTTCACACACTTCCATTCTATGACTTCACAGGCCTCCATTCTCTGACTTCACACACCTCCATTCTGAGTTCACACACCTCTATTCTGTGATTTCACACACCTCCATTCTGTGACTTCACACACCTCCATTCTGTGACTTCACACACTTCCATTCTATGACTTCACACACCTTTATTGTATGATTTCACACACCTCCATTCTGTGACTTCACAAACCTCCATTCTAGAACCTCACACACCCTCATTCTATGATTTCATACACCTCCATTCTATGACTTCACACATTCATTTTGACTTCACACACCTCCAATATATGACTTCAAACCATCCATTCTGTGACTTCACACACCTCCATTGTATGACTTCACACACTTCCATTCTATGACTTCACACACCTCCATTCTGTGACTTTACACACCTCCATTCTGAGTTCACACACCTCTATTCTGGGACTTCACACACCTCCAATCTGTGACTTCACACACCTCCAATCTGTGACTTCCCACACCTCCATTCTTTGACATCGCACAACTCCATTCTATGACTTCACACACCTTCATTCTTACTTTACAAACACCCATTCTATAACTTCACACACCTCCATTCTATGACTTTACACACCACCATTCTCTGACATCACATACCTCCATTCTATGACTTCAGAAACCTCAATTCTGTGACTTCACACACCTCCATTCTATGACCTCACACACTTCCATTGTTACGTCACACACCTCCATTCTATAAGTTCACACACCTCCATTCTGACTTCACACACCTCCATTCTATGACTTCACACACCTCCATTCTGAGTTCACACACCTCCATTCTGTGGCTTCACACACCTCCATTCAATGACTTCACACACCTACATTTTTTGACTTCACACACCTCCAATCTGACATCACACATCTCCATTCTATGATTTCACAGACCTCGAATCTGTGACTTCACTCACCTGCACTCTATCACTTCACACTCCTCCATTCTATGACTTCCCACACGTCCGTTTTATGAATTCACCCACTTCCAATCTATGACTACTCACCTCCATTCTGACTTCACACACCTCCATTCTGTGACTTCACACACCTCCATTCTATAACTTCACACACCTCCATTCTATGACTTCACACACCTCCATTCTATGACTTCACACACATCTATTCTTTGACTTCACACACCTAAATTCTGAGTTGACACACCTCCATTCTGTGACTTCACACACCTCCATTCTGACTTTACACAGCTCCATTCTATGACTTCACAAACCTAAATTCTTTGACATCACACACCTCCATTCTATGACTTCACACACCTTCATTCTTACTTTACAAACATCCATTCTATATCTTCACACACCTCCGTTCTATGACTTTACACACCTCCATTCTGTGACTTCACATACCTCAATTCCATGACTTCAAACACCTCAATTCTGTGACTTCACACACTTCCATTCTATGACTTCACACACTTCCATTGTGACGTCACACACCTCCATTCTATGAGTTCACACACCTGCATTCTGACTTCACACACCTCCATTCTATGAGTTCACACACCTCCATTCTGACTTCACACACCTCCATTCTATGACTTCACACACCTCCATTCTATGACTTCACACACCTCCATTCTATGACTTCACACACCTTCATTCTTACTTCAGAAACATCCATTCTATGACCTCACACACTTCCTTTCTATGACTTCACAAACCTCCATTCTGTGACTTCACACACCTCAATTCTGAGTTCACACACCTCCATTATGTGGCTTCACACACCTCCATTCTATGACTTCACACACCTTCATTCTTACTTCAGAAACATCCATTCTATGACCTCACACACTTCCTTTCTATGACTTCACAAACCTCCATTCTGTGACTTCACACACCTCCATTCTGAGTTCACACACCTCCATTATGTGGCTTCACACACCTCCATTCTATGACTTCACACACCTTCATTCTTACTTCAGAAACATCCATTCTATGACCTCACACACTTCCTTTCTATGACTTCACAAACCTCCATTCTGTGACTTCACACACCTCCATTCTGAGTTCACACACCTCCATTCTATGACTTTACACACCTCCATTCTGTGACTTCACATACCTCAATTCTATGACTTCACACACCTCAATTCTATGACTTCACACACTTCCATTCTATGACTTCACACACTTCCATTGTGACGTCACACACCTCCATTCTATGAGTTCACACACCTGCATTCTGACTTCACACACCTCCATTCTATGAGTTCACACACCTCCATTCTGACTTCACACACCTCCATTCTATGACTTCACACACCTCCATTCTATGACTTCACACACCTCCATTCTATGACTTCACACACCTTCATTCTTACTTCAGAAACATCCATTCTATGACCTCACACACTTCCTTTCTATGACTTCACAAACCTCCATTCTGTGACTTCACACACCTCCATTCTGAGTTCACACACCTCCATTATGTGGCTTCACACACCTCCATTCAATGACATCACACACCTACATTTTTTGACTTCACACACCTCCAATCTGACATCACACATCTCCATTCTATGATTTCACAGACCTCGAATCTGTGACTTCACTCACCTGCACTCTATCACTTCACACTCCTCCATTCTATGACTTCCCACACGTCCGTTTTATGAATTCACCCACTTCCAATCTATGACTACTCACCTCCATTCTGACTTCACACACCTCCATTCTGTGACTTCACACACCTCCATTCTATAACTTCACACACCTCCATTCTATGACTTCACACAACTCCATTCTATGACTTCACACACATCTATTCTTTGACTTCACACACCTAAATTCTGAGTTGACACACCTCCATTCTGTGACTTCACACACCTCCATTCTGACTTCACACAGCTCCATTCTATGACTTCACAAACCTAAATTCTTTGACATCACACACCTCCATTCTATGACTTCACACACCTTCATTCTTACTTTACAAACATCCATTCTATATCTTCACACACCTCCGTTCTATGACATTACACACCTCCATTCTGTGACTTCACATACCTCAATTCTATGACTTCACACACCTCAATTCTGTGACTTCACACACTTACATTCTATGACTTCACACACTTCCATTGTGACGTCACACACCTCCATTCTATGAGTTCACACACCTGCATTCTGACTTCACACACCACCATTCTATGAGTTCACACACCTCCATTCTGACTTCACACACCTCCATTCTATGACTTCACACACCTCCATTCTATGACTTCACACACCTCCATTCTATGACTTCACACACCTTCATTCTTACTTCAGAAACATCCATTCTATGACCTCACACACTTCCTTTCTATGACTTCACAAACCTCCATTCTGTGACTTCACACACCTCCATTCTGACTTCACACATATCCATTCTATGACTTCACACACTTCCATTCTATGACTTCACACACCTCCATTCTCTGACTTCACACACCTCCATTCTGAGTTCACACACCTCTATTCTGTGATTTCACACACCTCCATTCTGTGACTTCACACACCTCCATTCTGTGACTTCACACACTTCCATTCTATGACTTCACACACCTTCATTCTATGATTTCACACACCTCCATTCTGTGACTTCACAAACCTCCATTCTATGACCTCACACACCCTCATTCTATGATTTCACACACCTCCATTCTATGATTTCACACATCCATTTTGACTTCACACACCTCCAATATATGACTTCAAACACCTCAATTCTGTGAGTTCACACACCTCCATTCTATGCCTTCAAACCGTCCATTCTGTGACTTCACAGACCTCCATTCTATGACTTCAAACCGTCCATTCTGTGACTTTACACACCTCCATTCTGAGTTCACACACCTCAATTCTGCGACTTCACAAACCTCCCTTCAGTGACTTCACAATACTCCATTCTATGACTTCACACATCTACATTCTATGACTTCACACACCTCAATTCTGACTCACACAACTCCATTCTGTGACTTCAAAAACTCCATTCTATGATTTCACATATCTCCATACTATGACTTCACACACCTCCATCTATGACTTCACACACCTCCATTCTGAGTTCACACACCTCCATTCTGTGACTTCACACACCTCCATTCTGACTTCACACACCTCCATTGTATGACTTCACACACCTCCATTCTGTGACTTCACACACCTCCATTCTATGACTTCACAAACTTCCATTGTGACGTCACACACCTCCATTCTATGAGTTCACACACCTCCATCCTATGACTTCACACACCTCCATTCTGACTTCACACACTTCTATTCTAGGACTTCGAACACCTACATTCTGACTTCACACACCTCCATTCTATGTCTTCACAGGCCTCGAATATGTGACTTCACTCACCTCCACTCTATAATTCTCACTATTCCATTCTATGATTTCACACGCCTCCATTCTGTGACTTCACACACCTCCATTCTATGACTTCACACCTCCATTCTGACTTCACTCACCTCCATTCTGTGACTTGACACACCTCCATTCTATGATTTCACACACCTCCATTCTGTGACTTCACACACCTCCATTCTATGACTTCACACATCCATTCTGACTTCACACACCTCCATTCTGTGACTTGACACACCTCCATTCTATGATTTCACACACCTCCATTCTGTGACTTCACACACCTCCATTCTATTACTTCACACACCACCATTCTGTGACTTCACACACCTCCATTCTGAGTTCACACATCTCCATTCTGTGACTTCTCACACCTCGATTCTGTGACTTCACACACCTCCAATCTGTGACTTCACACACTTCTATTCTATGACTTCACACACCTCAATTCTATGACTTCACACAACTCCATTCTGTGACTTCACACACCTCCATTCTATGACCTCACACACCCTCATTCTATGATTTCACACCACCATTCTATGATTTCACACATCCATTTTGATTTCACACACCTCCAATATATGACTTCAAACACCTCAATTCTGTGACTTCACAAACCTCCATTCTATGACTTCATACCGTCCATTCTGTGACTTCACACACCTCCATTCTATGACTTCACACACTTCCATTCTATGACTTCACACACCTCCATTCTGTGACCTTACACACCTCCATTCTGGGTTCACACACCTCCATTCTGTGACTTCACACTCCTGCAATCTGTGACTTCCAACACCTCCATTCTGTGACTTCACACACCTCCATTCTATGACTTCACACACTTCCATTCTATGACTTCACACACCTCCATTCTGTGACCTTACACACCTCCATTCTGGGTTCACACACCTCCATTCTGTGACTTCACACTCCTGCAATCTGTGACTTCCAACACCTCCATTCTGTGACTTCACACACCTCCATTCTATGACTTCACACACCTTTATTCTTACTTCATAAACACCCATTCTATGACTTCACACACCTCCATTCTATGACTTCACACACCTCCATCTGTGACTTCACACACTTCCATTCTATGACTTCACACACCTCCATCCTGACTTCACACACCTCCATTCTATGACTTCACACACCTCCATTCTGAATTCACACAGCTCAATTCTGTGACTTCACAAACTTCCATTCTGACTTCACACACTTCCATTGTATGAATTCACACACCTCCATTCTATGACTTCACAAACCTCCATTCTGTGACTTCACACACCTCAATTCTGGCTTCACACACTTCCATTCTATGACTTCACACACTTCCATTCTATGACTTCACACACCTCCATTCTGTGACTTTACACACCTCCATTCTGAGTTCACACACCTCTATTCTGTGATTTCACACACCTCCATTCTGTGACTTCACACACCTCCATTCTGTGACTTCACACACTTCCATTCTATGACTTCACACACCTTTATTGTATGATTTCACACACCTCCATTCTGTGACTTCACAAACCTCCATTCTAGGACCTCACACACCCTGATTCTATGATTTCACACACCTCCATTCTATGACTTCACACATTCATTTTGACTTCACACACCTCCAATATATGACTTCAAACCATCCATTCTGTGACTTCACACACCTCCATTGTATGACTTCACACACTTCCATTCTATGACTTCACACACCTCCGTTCTGTGACTTTACACACCTACATTCTGAGTTCACACACCTCTATTCTGGGACTTCCCACACCTCCATTCTGTGACATCACACTCCTCCATACTATGACCTCACACACCCTCATTCTATGATTTCACACCACCATTCTATGATTTCACACATCCATTTTGATTTCACACACCTCCAATATATGACTTCAAACACCTCAATTCTGTGACTTCACAAACCTCCATTCTATGACTTCATACCGTCCATTCTGTGACTTCACACACCTCCATTCTATGACTTCACACACTTCCATTCTATGACTTCACACACCTCCATTCTGTGACCTTACACACCTCCATTCTGGGTTCACACACCTCCATTCTGTGACTTCACACTCCTGTAATCTGTGACTTCCCACACCTCCATTCTGTGACTTCACACACCTCCATTCTATGACTTCACACACCTTTATTCTTACTTCACAAACACCCATTCTATGACTTCACACACCTCCATTCTATGACTTCACACACCTCCATCTGTGACTTCACACACTTCCATTCTATGACTTCACACACCTCCATCCTGACCTCACACACCTCCATTCTATGACTTCACACACCTCCATTCTGAATTCACACAGCTCAATTCTGTGACTTCACAAACTTCCATTCTGACTTCACACACTTCCATTGTATGAATTCACACACCTCCATTCTATGACTTCACAAACCTCCATTCTGTGACTTCACACACCTCAATTCTGGCTTCACACACTTCCATTCTATGACTTCACACACTTCCATTCTATGACTTCACACACCTCCATTCTGTGACTTTACACACCTCCATTCTGAGTTCACACACCTCTATTCTGTGATTTCACACACCTCCATTCTGTGACTTCACACACCTCCATTCTGTGACTTCACACACTTCCATTCTATGACTTCACACACCTTTATTGTATGATTTCACAAACCTCCATTCTGTGACTTCACAAACCTCCATTCTAGGACCTCACACACCCTGATTCTATGATTTCACACACCTCCATTCTATGACTTCACACATTCATTTTGACTTCACACACCTCCAATATATGACTTCAAACCATCCATTCTGTGACTTCACACACCTCCATTGTATGACTTCACACACTTCCATTCTATGACTTCACACACCTCCGTTCTGTGACTTTACACACCTACATTCTGAGTTCACACACCTCTATTCTGGGACTTCCCACACCTCCATTCTGTGACATCACACACCTCCATTCTATGACTTCACAGACTTCGAATGTGTGATTTCACTCACATGCACTCTATGACTTCACACTCCTTCTTTCTATGTCTTCCCACACCTCCTTTCTATGACTTCACACACATCCATTCTGAGTTCACACAACTCCATTCGGTGACTTCACACACCTCCATTCTGACTTCACACACCTCCATTCTGTGACTTGACACACCTCCATTCTATGATTTCACACACCTCCATTCTGTGACTTCACACACCTCCATTCTATTACTTCACACACCTCCATTCTGTGACTTCACACACCTCCATTCTGAGTTCACACATCTCCATTCTGTGACTTCTCACACCTTGATTCTGTGACTTCACACACCTCCAATCTGTGACTTCACACACTTCTATTCTATGACTTCACACACCTCAACTCTATGACTTCACACAACTCCATTCTGTGACTTCACACACCTCCATTCTTTGACCTCACACACCCTCATTCTATGATTTCACACCTCCATTCTATGATTTCACACATCCATTTTGATTTCACACACCTCCAATATATGACTTCAAACACCTCAATTCTGTGACTTCACACACCTCCATTCTATGACTTCATACCGTCCATTCTGTGACTTCACACACCTCCATTCTATGACTTCACACACTTCCATTCTATGACTTCACACACCTCCATTCTGTGACCTTACACACCTCCATTCTGGGTTCACACACCTCCATTCTGTGACTTCACACTCCTGCAATCTGTGACTTCCCACACCTCCATTCTGTGACTTCACACACCTCCATTCTATGACT
This sequence comes from Megascapheus bottae, assembly GCA_024803745.1. Lineage (NCBI taxonomy): Eukaryota > Metazoa > Chordata > Mammalia > Rodentia > Geomyidae > Megascapheus > Megascapheus bottae. Next base: position 108,863 of record JANJXV010000800.1, on the reverse strand, counting down.
TCACACACCTTTATTCTTACTTCACAAACACCCATTCTATGACTTCACACACCTCCATTCTATGACTTCACACACCTCCATTCTGTGACTTCACACACTTCCATTCTATGACTTCACACACCTCCATCCTGACTTCACACACCTCCATTCTATGACTTCACACACCTCCATTCTGAATTCACACAGCTCAATTCTGTGACTTCACAAACTTCCATTCTGACTTCACACACTTCCATTGTATGAATTCACACACCTCCATTCTATGACTTCACAAACCTCCATTCTGTGACTTCACACACCTCAATTCTGGCTTCACACACTTCCATTCTATGACTTCACACACTTCCATTCTATGACTTCACACGCCTCCATTCTCTGACTTCACACACCTCCATTCTGAGTTCACACAACTCTATTCTGTGATTTCACACACCTCCATTCTGTGACTTCACACACCTCCATTCTGTGACTTCACACACTTCCATTCTATGACTTCACACACATTTATTGTATGATTTCACACACCTCCATTCTGTGACTTCACAAACCTCCATTCTAGGACCTCACACACCCTCATTCTATGATTTCACACACCTCCATTCTATGACTTCACACATTCATTTTGACTTCACACACCTCCAATATATGACTTCAAACCGTCCGTTCTGTGACTTCACACACCTCCATTGTATGACTTCACACACTTCCATTCTATGACTTCACACACCTCCATTCTGTGACTTTACACACCTCCATTCTGAGTTCACACACCTCTATTCTGGGACTTCACATACCTCCAATCTATGACTTCCCACACCTCCATTCTGTGACATCACACACCTCCATTCTATGACTTCACAGACTTCGAATGTGTGATTTCACTCACATGCACTCTATGACTTCACACTCCTCCTTTCTATGTCTTCCCACACCTCCTTTCTATGACTTCACCCACCTCCAATCGATGACTACTCACCTCCATTCTGACTTCACACACCTCCATTCTGTGACTTCACACACCTCCATTCTATGAGTTCACTCACCTCCATTCTATGACTTCACACACCTCCATTGTGACTACACCCACCTCCATTCTATGAGTTCACACACCTCCATTCTGACTTCACACACCTCCATTCTATGACTTCACACACCTCCCTTCTGAATTCACACAGCTGAATTCTGTGACTTCACAAAATTCCATTCTGACTTCACACACCTCCATTGTATGTATTCACACACCTCCATTCTGTGACTTCACACACTTCCTTTGTGACGTCACACACCTCCGTTCTATGAGTTCACACAACTCCATTCTATGACTTCCCACACCTCCATTCTGACTTCACAAACCTCTATTCTATGAATTCGCACACCTCCATTCTGACATCACACACCTCCAATCTATGACTTCACAGACCTCGAATCTGTGACTTCACTCACCTCCACTCTATGACTTCACACTACTCCATTCTATGACTTCCCACACCTCCTTTCTATGACTTTACCCACCTTCATTCTATGACTTCACACCTCCATTCTGACTTCACACATTTCCATTCAGTGACTTCACACACCTCCATTCAATGACTTCACACACCTCCATTCTATGACTTCACACACCTTCATTCTTACTTCAGAAACATCCATTCTATGACCTCACACACCTCCATCTATGACTTCCCAAACCTCCATTCTGTGACTTCACACACCTCCATACTGAGTTCACAAAACTCCATTCGGTGACTTATCACACCTCCATTCTGACTTCACACACGTCCATTCTATGACTTCACACACTTCCATTCTATGACTTCACACACGTAATTTCTATGACTTCACACACCTCCATTCTATGACTTCACACACCTAATTTCTATGACTTCACCCACGTCCATTCTATGACTTCACACCTCCATTCTGACTTCACATACCTCCATTCTGTGACTTCACACACCTCCATTATATGACTTCACAAACTTCCATTGTGACGTCACGCGCCTCCATTGTATGAGTTCACACACCTCCATTCTATGACTTCACTCACCTCCATTCTGTGACTTCACACACCTCCTTTCTGAGTTGACACACCTCCTTTCTATGAATTTACACACCTACAATCTGAATTCACACACCTCCATTCTATGACTTCACGCACCTCCATTCTATGATTTCACACACCTCCATTCTCCGAGTTCACACCCCTCTAATTTGATTTCTCATACCTCCATTCTATGACTTCACAAACCTCCCTTCGGTGATTTCACAATACTCCATTCTATGACTTCACACATCTACATTCTATGACTTCACACACCTCAATTCTGACTCACACAACTCCATTCTGTGACATCACAAAACTCCATTCTATCATTTCACATATCTCCATACTATGACTTCACACACCTCCATCTATGACTTCACACACCTCCATTCTGAGTTCACACACCTCCATTCTGTGACTTCACACACCTCCATTCTGACTTCACACACCTCCATTGTATGACTTCACACACTTCCATTCAGTGACTTCACGCACCTCCATTCTATGACTTCACAAACTTCCATTGTGACGTCACACACCTCCATTATACGAGTTCACACACCTCCATTCTGTGACTTCACACACCTCCATTCTGACTTCACACACCTCTATTCTATGACTTCGAACACCTACATTCTGTCTTCACACACCTCCATTCTATGACTTCACAGACCTCGAATCTTTGACTTCACTCACCTCCACTCTATGACTTCACACTTCTCCATTGTATGACTTCCCACACCTAATTTCTGTGACTTCACCCACCTCCATTCTATGACTTCACACCTCCATTCTGACTACACACACCTCCATTCTATGCCTTCACACACCTCCATTCTGACTTCACACACCTCCATTCTGTGACTTCACACACCTCATTCTATGATTTCACACACCTCCATTCTGTGACTTCACAAACCTCCATTCTATGATTTCACCCACCTCCATTCTATGACTTCACACACCTCCATTCTATGACTTCACACACCTCCATCCTATGACTTCACACACCTACATTGTGACTTCACACACCTCCATTCTATGAGTTCACACACCTGCATTGTGACTTCACACACCTACATTCTATGACTTCACACACCTCCATTCTGACCTCACACACCTCCATTCTGACTTCACACACCTAAATTCTGTGACTTCACACACCTCCATTCTATGATTTCACACACGTCCATTCTATGACTTCACTCACCTCCATTCTATGCCTTCACACACCTCCTTTCTGAGTTGACACACCTCCATTCTATGACTTCACACACCTCAAATCTGAATTCACACACCTCCATTCAATGACTTCACCCACCTCCATTTTTTGACTTCACACACCTTCATTCCCCGACTTCACATTCCTCTAATTTGATTTCTCATACCTCCATTCTATGACTTCACAAACCTCCTTTCGTTGACTTCACCATACTCCATTCTATGACTTCACACATCTACATTCTATGACTTCACACACCTCAATTCTGACTCACAGAACTCCATTCTGTGACTTCACAAAACTCCATTCTATGATTTCACATATCTCCATAATATGACTTCACACACCTCCATCTATGACTTCACACACCTCCATTCTGAGTTCACACACCTCCACTCTGTGACTTCACACACCACCATTCTGACCTCACACACCTCCATTGTATGACGTCACACACCTCCATTCTATGAGTTCACACATCTGCATTCTGACTTTACACACCTCCATTCTATGAGTTCACACACCTCCATTCTGACTTCACACACCTCCATTCTGTGACTTCACACACCTCCATTCTATGACTTCACACACCTCCATTCTATGACTTCACACACCTTCATTCTTACTTCAGAAACATCCATTCTATGACTTCACACACTTCCTTTCTATGACTTCACAAACCTCCATTCTGTGACTTCACACACCTCCATTCTGACTTCACACACATCCATTCTATGACTTCACACACTTCCATTCTATGACTTCACACACCTCCATTCTCTGACTTCACACACCTCCATTCTGAGTTCACACACCTCTATTCTGTGATTTCACACACCTCCATTCTGTGACTTCACACACCTCCATTCTGTGACTTCACACACTTCCATTCTATGACCTCACACACCCTCATTCTATGATTTCACACACCTCCATTCTGTGACTTCACAAACCTCCATTCTATGACCTCACACACCCTCATTCTATGATTTCACACACCTCCATTCTATGATTTCACACATCCATTTTGACTTCACACACCTCCAATATATGACTTCAAACACCTCAATTCTGTGAGTTCACACACCTCCATTCTATGCCTTCAAACCGTCCATTCTGTGACTTCACAGACCTCCATTCTATGACTTCAAACCGTCCATTCTGTGACTTTACACACCTCCATTCTGAGTTCACTCACCTCAATTCTGGGACTTCACAAACCTCCCTTCAGTGACTTCACAATACTCCATTCTATGACTTCACACATCTACATTCTATGACTTCACACACCTCAATTCTGACTCACACAACTCCATTCTGTGACTTCAAAAACTCCATTCTATGATTTCACATATCTCCATACTATGACTTCACACACCTCCATCTATGACTTCACACACCTCCATTCTGAGTTCACACTCCTCCATTCTGTGACTTCACACACCTCCATTCTGACTTCACACACCTCCATTGTATGACTTCACACACCTCCATTCTGTGACTTCACACACCTCCATTCTGAGTTCACACATCTCCATTCTGTGACTTCTCACACCTCGATTCTGTGACTTCACACACCTCCAATCTGTGACTTCATACACTTCTATTCTATGACTTCACACACCTCAATTCTATGACTTCACACAACTCCATTCTGTGACTTCACACACCTCCATTCTATGACCTCACACACCCTCATTCTATGATTTCACACCTCCATTCTATGATTTCACACATCCATTTTGATTTCACACACCTCCAATATATGACTTCAAACACCTCAATTCTGTGACTTCACACACCTCCATTCTATGACTTCATACCGTCCATTCTGTGACTTCACACACCTCCATTCTATCACTTCACACACTTCCATTCTATGACTTCACACACCTCCATTCTGTGACCTTACACATCTCCATTCTGGGTTCACACACCTCCATTTTGTGACTTCACACCCTGCAATCTGTGACTTCCCACACCTCCGTTCTGTGACTTCACACACCTCCATTCTATGACTTCACATACCTTTATTTTTACTTCACAAACACCCATTCTATGACTTCACACACCTCCATTCTATGACTTCACACACCTCCATTCTGTGACTTCACACACTTCCATTCTATGACTTCACACACCTCCATCCTGACTTCACACACCTCCATTCTATGACTTCACACACCTCCATTCTGAATTCACACAGCTCAATTCTGTGACTTCACAAACTTCCATTCTGACTTCACACACTTCCATTGTATGAATTCACACACCTCCATTCTATGACTTCACAAACCTCCATTCTGTGACTTCACACACCTCAATTCTGGCTTCACACACTTCCATTCTATGACTTCACACACTTCCATTCTATGACTTCACACGCCTCCATTCTCTGACTTCACACACCTCCATTCTGAGTTCACACAACTCTATTCTGTGATTTCACACACCTCCATTCTGTGACTTCACACACCTCCATTCTGTGACTTCACACACTTCCATTCTATGACTTCACACACCTTTATTGTATGATTTCACACACCTCCATTCTGTGACTTCACAAACCTCCATTCTAGGACCTCACACACCCTCATTCTATGATTTCACACACCTCTATTCTATGACTTCACACATTCATTTTGACTTCACACACCTCCAATATATGACTTCAAACCGTCCATTCTGTGACTTCACACACCTCCATTGTATGACTTCACACACTTCCATTCTATGACTTCACACACCTCCATTCTGTGACTTTACACACCTCCATTCTGAGTTCACACACCTCTATTCTGGGACTTCACACACCTCCAATCTGTGACTTCCCACACCTCCATTCTGTGACATCACACACCTCCATTCTATGACTTCACAGACTTTGAATGTGTGATTTCACTCACATGCACTCTATGACTTCACACTCCTCCTTTCTATGTCTTCCCACACCTCCTTTCTATGACTTCACCCACCTCCAATCGATGACTACTCAGCTCCATTCTGACTTCACACACCTCCATTCTGTGACTTCACACACCTCCATTCTATGAGTTCACTCACCTCCATTCTATGACTTCACACACCTCCATTGTGACTACACCCACCTCCATTCTATGAGTTCACACACCTCCATTCTGACTTCACACACCTCCAATCTATGACTTCACACACCTCCCTTCTGAATTCACACAGCTGAATTCTGTGACTTCACAAAATTCCATTCTGACTTCACACACCTCCATTGTATGTATTCACACACCTCCATTCTGTGACTTCACACACTTCCATTCTGACGTCGCACACCTCCTTTCTATGAGTTCACACACCTCCATTCTATGACTTCACACACCTCCATTCTGACTTCACAAACCTCTATTCTATGAATTCGCACACCTCCATTCTGACATCACACACCTCCAATCTATGACTTCACAGACCTCGAATCTGTGACTTCACTCACCTCCACTCTATGACTTCACACTACTCCATTCTATGACTTCCCACACCTCCTTTCTATGACTTTACCCACCTTCATTCTATGACTTCACACCTCCATTCTGACTTCACACATTTCCATTCAGTGACTTCACACACCTCCATTCAATGACTTCACACACCTCCATTCTATGACTTCACATACCTTCATTCTTACTTCAGAAACATCCATTCTATGACCTCACACACCTCCATCTATGACTTCCCAAACCTCCATTCTGTGACTTCACACACCTCCATACTGAGTTCACAAAACTCCATTCAGTGACTTAACACACCTCCATTCTGACTTCTCACACGTCCATTCTATGACTTCACACACTTCCATTCTATGACTTCACACACCTAATTTCTATGACTTCACACACCTCCATTCTATGACTTCACACACCTAATTTCTATGACTTCACCCACCTCCATTCTATGACTTCACACCTCCATTCTGACTTCACATACCTCCATTCTGTGACTTCACACACCTCAATTCTGGCTTCACACACTTCCATTCTATGACTTCACACACTTCCATTCTATGACTTCACACGCCTCCATTCTCTGACTTCACACAGCTCCATTCTCAGTTCACACACCTCTATTCTGTGATTTCACACACCTCCATTCTGTGACTTCACACACCTCCATTCTGTGACTTCACACACTTCCATTCTATGACTTCACACACCTTTATTGTATGATTTCACACACCTCCATTCTGTGACTTCACAAACCTCCATTCTAGGACCTCACACACCCTCATTTTATGATTTCACACAACTCCATTCTATGACTTCACACATTCATTTTGACTTCACACACCTCCAATATATGACTTCAAACCGTCCATTCTGTGACTTCACACACCTCCATTGTATGACTTCACACACTTCCATTCTATGACTTCACACACCTCCATTCTGTGACTTTACACACCTCCATTCTGAGTTCACACACCTCTATTCTGGGACTTCACACACCTCCAATCTGTGACTTCCCACACCTCCATTCTGTGACATCACACACCTCCATTCTATGACTTCACAGACTTCGAATGTGTGATTTCACTCACATGCACTCTATGACTTCACACTCCTCCTTTCTATGTCTCCCCACACCTCCTTTCTATGACTTCACCCACCTCCAATCGATGACTACTCACCTCCATTCTGACTTCACACACCTCCATTCTGTGACTTCACACACCTCCATTCTATGAGTTCACATACCTCCATTCTATGACTTCACACATCTTCATTCTTACTTCAGAAACATCCATTCTATGACTTTCCACACCTCCATTCTATGACTTCACAAACCTCCATTCTGTGACTTCACACACATCCATTCTGAGTTCACACAACTCCATTCGGTGACTTCACACACCTCCATTCTGACTTCACAAACCTCCATTCTATGACTTCACACACTTCCATTCTATGACTTCACACACCTTCGTTCTGGGACTTCACACACCTCCATTCTGAGTTCACACACCTTCATTCTGTGACTTTACACACCTCCATTCTGAGTTCACACACCTCTATTCTGGGACTTCACACACCTCCAATCTGTGACTTCCCACACCTCCATTCTGTGACATCACACACCTCCATTCTATGACTTCACAGACTTCGAATGTGTGATTTCACTCACATGCACTCTATGACTTCACACTCCTCCTTTCTATGTCTTCCCACACCTCCTTTCTATGACTTCACCCACCTCCAATCGATGACTACTCACCTCCATTCTGACTTCACACACCTCCATTCTGTGACTTCACACACCTCCATTCTATGACCTCACACACCCTCATTGTATGATTTCACACCTCCATTCTATGATTTCACACATCCATTTTGATTTCACACACCTCCACTATATGACTTCAAACACCTCAATTCTGTGACTTCACACACCTCCGTTCTATGACTTCACACACTTCCATTCTATGACTTCACACACCTCCATTCTGTGACCTTACACACCTCCATTCTGGGTTCACACACCTCCATTCTGTGACTTCACACTCCTGCAATATGTGACTTCCCACACCTCTATTCTGTGACTTCACACACCTCCATTCTATGACTTCACACACCTTTATTCTTACTTCACAAACACCCATTCTATGACTTCACACACCTCCATTCTATGACTTCACACACCTCCATTCTGTGACTTCACACACTTCCATTCTATGACTTCACACACCTCCATCCTGACTTCACACACCTCCATTCTATGACTTCACACACCTCCATTCTGAATTCACACAGCTCAATTCTGTGACTTCACAAACTTCCATTCTGACTTCACACACTTCCATTGTATGAATTCACACACCTCCATTCTATGACTTCACAAACCTCCATTCTGCGATTTCACACACCTCAATTCTGGCTTCACACATTTCCATTCTATGACTTCACACACTTCCATTCTATGACTTCACACGCCTCCATTCTCTGACTTCACACACCTCCATTCTGAGTTCACACAACTCTATTCTGTGACTTCACACACCTCCATTGTATGACTTCACACACTTCCATTCTATGACTTCACACACCTCCATTCTGTGACTTTACACACCTCCATTCTGAGTTCACACACCTCTATTCTGGGACTTCACACACCTCCAATCTGTGACTTCCCACACCTCCATTCTGTGACATCACACACCTCCATTCTATGACTTCACAGACTTCGAATGTGTGATTTCACTCACATGCACTCTATGACTTCACACTCCTCCTTTCTATGTCTTCCCACACCTCCTTTCTATGACTTCACCCACCTCCAATCGATGACTACTCACCTCCATTCTGACTTCACACACCTCCATTCTGTGACTTCACACACCTCCATTCTATGAGTTCACTCACCCCCCTCTATGACTTCACACACCTCCATTGTGACTACACCCACCTCCATTCTATGAGTTCACACACCTCCATTCTGACTTCACACACCTCCATTCTATGACTTCATACACCTCCCTTCTGAATTCACACAGCTGAATTCTGTGACTTCACAAAATTCCATTCTGACTTCACACACCTCCATTGTATGTATTCACACACCTCCATTCTGTGACTTCACACACTTCCATTCTGACGTCGCACACCTCCTTTCTATGAGTTCACACACCTCCATTCTATGACTTCACACACCTCCATTCTGACTTCACAAACCTCTATTCTATGAATTCGCACACCTCCATTCTGACATCACACACCTCCAATCTATGACTTCACAGACCTCGAATCTGTGACTTCACTCACCTCCACTCTATGACTTCACACTACTCCATTCTATGACTTCCCACACCTCCTTTCTATGACTTTACCCACCTTCATTCTATGACTTCACACCTCCATTCTGACTTCACACATTTCCATTCAGTGACTTCACACACCTCCATTCAATGACTTCACACACCTCCATTCTATGACTTCACACACCTTCATTCTTACTTCAGAAACATCCATTCTATGACCTCACACACCTCCATCTATGACTTCCCAAACCTCCATTCTGTGACTTCACACACCTCCATACTGAGTTCACAAAACTCCATTCAGTGACTTAACACACCTCCATTCTGACTTCTCACACGTCCATTCTATGACTTCACACACTTCCATTCTATGACTTCACACACCTAATTTCTATGACTTCACACACCTCCATTCTATGACTTCACACACCTAATTTCTATGACTTCACCCACCTCCATTCTATGACTTCACACCTCCATTCTGACTTCACATACCTCCATTCTGTGACTTCACACACCTCAATTCTGGCTTCACACACTTCCATTCTATGACTTCACACACTTCCATTCTATGACTTCACACGCCTCCATTCTCTGACTTCACACAGCTCCATTCTGAGTTCACACACCTCTATTCTGTGATTTCACACACCTCCATTCTGTGACTTCACACACCTCCATTCTGTGACTTCACACACTTCCATTCTATGACTTCACACACCTTTATTGTATGATTTCACACACCTCCATTCTGTGACTTCACAAACCTCCATTCTAGGACCTCACACACCCTCATTTTATGATTTCACACAACTCCATTCTATGACTTCACACATTCATTTTGACTTCACACACCTCCAATATATGACTTCAAACCGTCCATTCTGTGACTTCACACACCTCCATTGTATGACTTCACACACTTCCATTCTATGACTTCACACACCTCCATTCTGTGACTTTACACACCTCCATTCTGAGTTCACACACCTCTATTCTGGGACTTCACACACCTCCAATCTGTGACTTCCCACACCTCCATTCTGTGACATCACACACCTCCATTCTATGACTTCACAGACTTCGAATGTGTGATTTCACTCACATGCACTCTATGACTTCACACTCCTCCTTTCTATGTCTCCCCACACCTCCTTTCTATGACTTCACCCACCTCCAATCGATGACTACTCACCTCCATTCTGACTTCACACACCTCCATTCTGTGACTTCACACACCTCCATTCTATGAGTTCACATACCTCCATTCTATGACTTCACACATCTTCATTCTTACTTCAGAAACATCCATTCTATGACTTTCCACACCTCCATTCTATGACTTCACAAACCTCCATTCTGTGACTTCACACACATCCATTCTGAGTTCACACAACTCCATTCGGTGACTTCACACACCTCCATTCTGACTTCACAAACCTCCATTCTATGACTTCACACACTTCCATTCTATGACTTCACACACCTTCGTTCTGGGACTTCACACACCTCCATTCTGAGTTCACACACCTTCATTCTGTGACTTTACACACCTCCATTCTGAGTTCACACACCTCTATTCTGGGACTTCACACACCTCCAATCTGTGACTTCCCACACCTCCATTCTGTGACATCACACACCTCCATTCTATGACTTCACAGACTTCGAATGTGTGATTTCACTCACATGCACTCTATGACTTCACACTCCTCCTTTCTATGTCTTCCCACACCTCCTTTCTATGACTTCACCCACCTCCAATCGATGACTACTCACCTCCATTCTGACTTCACACACCTCCATTCTGTGACTTCACACACCTCCATTCTATGACCTCACACACCCTCATTGTATGATTTCACACCTCCATTCTATGATTTCACACATCCATTTTGATTTCACACACCTCCACTATATGACTTCAAACACCTCAATTCTGTGACTTCACACACCTCCGTTCTATGACTTCACACACTTCCATTCTATGACTTCACACACCTCCATTCTGTGACCTTACACACCTCCATTCTGGGTTCACACACCTCCATTCTGTGACTTCACACTCCTGCAATATGTGACTTCCCACACCTCTATTCTGTGACTTCACACACCTCCATTCTATGACTTCACACACCTTTATTCTTACTTCACAAACACCCATTCTATGACTTCACACACCTCCATTCTATGACTTCACACACCTCCATTCTGTGACTTCACACACTTCCATTCTATGACTTCACACACCTCCATCCTGACTTCACACACCTCCATTCTATGACTTCACACACCTCCATTCTGAATTCACACAGCTCAATTCTGTGACTTCACAAACTTCCATTCTGACTTCACACACTTCCATTGTATGAATTCACACACCTCCATTCTATGACTTCACAAACCTCCATTCTGCGATTTCACACACCTCAATTCTGGCTTCACACATTTCCATTCTATGACTTCACACACTTCCATTCTATGACTTCACACGCCTCCATTCTCTGACTTCACACACCTCCATTCTGAGTTCACACAACTCTATTCTGTGATTTCACACACCTCCAATCTGTGACTTCACACACCTCCATTCTGTGACTTCACACACTTCCATTCTATGACTTCACACACCTTTATTGTATGATTTCACAAACCTCCATTCTGTGACTTCACAAACCTCCATTCTAGGACCTCACACACCCTCATTCTATGATTTCACACACCTCCATTCTATGACTTCACACATTCATTTTGACTTCACACACCTCCAATATATGACTTCAAACCGTCCATTCTGTGACTTCACACACCTCCATTGTATGACTTCACACACTTCCATTCTATGACTTCACACACCTCCATTCTGTGACTTTACACACCTCCATTCTGAGTTCACACACCTCTATTCTGGGACTTCACACACCTCCAATCTGTGACTTCCCACACCTCCATTCTGTGACATCACACACCTCCATTCTATGACTTCACAGACTTCGAATGTGTGATTTCACTCACATGCACTCTATGACTTCACACTCCTCCTTTCTATGTCTTCCCACACCTCCTTTCTATGACTTCACCCACCTCCAATCGATGACTACTCACCTCCATTCTGACTTCACACACCTCCATTCTGTGACTTCACACACCTCCATTCTATGAGTTCACTCACCCCCCTCTATGACTTCACACACCTCCATTGTGACTACACCCACCTCCATTCTATGAGTTCACACACCTCCATTCTGACTTCACACACCTCCATTCTATGACTTCATACACCTCCCTTCTGAATTCACACAGCTGAATTCTGTGACTTCACAAAATTCCATTCTGACTTCACACACCTCCATTGTATGTATTCACACACCTCCATTCTGTGACTTCACACACTTCCATTCTGACGTCGCACACCTCCTTTCTATGAGTTCACACACCTCCATTCTATGACTTCACACACCTCCATTCTGACTTCACAAACCTCTATTCTATGAATTCGCACACCTCCATTCTGACATCACACACCTCCAATCTATGACTTCACAGACCTCGAATCTGTGACTTCACTCACCTCCACTCTATGACTTCACACTACTCCATTCTATGACTTCCCACACCTCCTTTCTATGACTTTACCCACCTTCATTCTATGACTTCACACCTCCATTCTGACTTCACACATTTCCATTCAGTGACTTCACACACCTCCATTCAATGACTTCACACACCTCCATTCTATGACTTCACACACCTTCATTCTTACTTCAGAAACATCCATTCTATGACCTCACACACCTCCATCTATGACTTCCCAAACCTCCATTCTGTGACTTCACACACCTCCATACTGAGTTCACAAAACTCCATTCAGTGACTTAACACACCTCCATTCTGACTTCTCACACGTCCATTCTATGACTTCACACACTTCCATTCTATGACTTCACACACCTAATTTCTATGACTTCACACACCTCCATTCTATGACTTCACACACCTAATTTCTATGACTTCACCCACCTCCATTCTATGACTTCACACCTCCATTCTGACTTCACATACCTCCATTCTGTGACTTCACACACCTCAATTCTGGCTTCACACACTTCCATTCTATGACTTCACACACTTCCATTCTATGACTTCACACGCCTCCATTCTCTGACTTCACACAGCTCCATTCTGAGTTCACACACCTCTATTCTGTGATTTCACACACCTCCATTCTGTGACTTCACACACCTCCATTCTGTGACTTCACACACTTCCATTCTATGACTTCACACACCTTTATTGTATGATTTCACACACCTCCATTCTGTGACTTCACAAACCTCCATTCTAGGACCTCACACACCCTCATTTTATGATTTCACACAACTCCATTCTATGACTTCACACATTCATTTTGACTTCACACACCTCCAATATATGACTTCAAACCGTCCATTCTGTGACTTCACACACCTCCATTGTATGACTTCACACACTTCCATTCTATGACTTCACACACCTCCATTCTGTGACTTTACACACCTCCATTCTGAGTTCACACACCTCTATTCTGGGACTTCACACACCTCCAATCTGTGACTTCCCACACCTCCATTCTGTGACATCACACACCTCCATTCTATGACTTCACAGACTTCGAATGTGTGATTTCACTCACATGCACTCTATGACTTCACACTCCTCCTTTCTATGTCTCCCCACACCTCCTTTCTATGACTTCACCCACCTCCAATCGATGACTACTCACCTCCATTCTGACTTCACACACCTCCATTCTGTGACTTCACACACCTCCATTCTATGAGTTCACATACCTCCATTCTATGACTTCACACATCTTCATTCTTACTTCAGAAACATCCATTCTATGACTTTCCACACCTCCATTCTATGACTTCACAAACCTCCATTCTGTGACTTCACACACATCCATTCTGAGTTCACACAACTCCATTCGGTGACTTCACACACCTCCATTCTGACTTCACAAACCTCCATTCTATGACTTCACACACTTCCATTCTATGACTTCACACACCTTCGTTCTGGGACTTCACACACCTCCATTCTGAGTTCACACACCTTCATTCTGTGACTTTACACACCTCCATTCTGAGTTCACACACCTCTATTCTGGGACTTCACACACCTCCAATCTGTGACTTCCCACACCTCCATTCTGTGACATCACACACCTCCATTCTATGACTTCACAGACTTCGAATGTGTGATTTCACTCACATGCACTCTATGACTTCACACTCCTCCTTTCTATGTCTTCCCACACCTCCTTTCTATGACTTCACCCACCTCCAATCGATGACTACTCACCTCCATTCTGACTTCACACACCTCCATTCTGTGACTTCACACACCTCCATTCTATGACCTCACACACCCTCATTGTATGATTTCACACCTCCATTCTATGATTTCACACATCCATTTTGATTTCACACACCTCCACTATATGACTTCAAACACCTCAATTCTGTGACTTCACACACCTCCGTTCTATGACTTCACACACTTCCATTCTATGACTTCACACACCTCCATTCTGTGACCTTACACACCTCCATTCTGGGTTCACACACCTCCATTCTGTGACTTCACACTCCTGCAATATGTGACTTCCCACACCTCTATTCTGTGACTTCACACACCTCCATTCTATGACTTCACACACCTTTATTCTTACTTCACAAACACCCATTCTATGACTTCACACACCTCCATTCTATGACTTCACACACCTCCATTCTGTGACTTCACACACTTCCATTCTATGACTTCACACACCTCCATCCTGACTTCACACACCTCCATTCTATGACTTCACACACCTCCATTCTGAATTCACACAGCTCAATTCTGTGACTTCACAAACTTCCATTCTGACTTCACACACTTCCATTGTATGAATTCACACACCTCCATTCTATGACTTCACAAACCTCCATTCTGCGATTTCACACACCTCAATTCTGGCTTCACACATTTCCATTCTATGACTTCACACACTTCCATTCTATGACTTCACACGCCTCCATTCTCTGACTTCACACACCTCCATTCTGAGTTCACACAACTCTATTCTGTGATTTCACACACCTCCAATCTGTGACTTCACACACCTCCATTCTGTGACTTCACACACTTCCATTCTATGACTTCACACACCTTTATTGTATGATTTCACAAACCTCCATTCTGTGACTTCACAAACCTCCATTCTAGGACCTCACACACCCTCATTCTATGATTTCACACACCTCCATTCTATGACTTCACACATTCATTTTGACTTCACACACCTCCAATATATGACTTCAAACCGTCCATTCTGTGACTTCACACACCTCCATTGTATGACTTCACACACTTCCATTCTATGACTTCACACACCTCCATTCTGTGACTTTACACACCTCCATTCTGAGTTCACACACCTCTATTCTGGGACTTCACACACCTCCAATCTGTGACTTCCCACACCTCCATTCTGTGACATCACACACCTCCATTCTATGACTTCACAGACTTCGAATGTGTGATTTCACTCACATGCACTCTATGACTTCACACTCCTCCTTTCTATGTCTTCCCACACCTCCTTTCTATGACTTCACCCACCTCCAATCGATGACTACTCACCTCCATTCTGACTTCACACACCTCCATTCTGTGACTTCACACACCTCCATTCTATGAGTTCACTCACCCCCCTCTATGACTTCACACACCTCCATTGTGACTACACCCACCTCCATTCTATGAGTTCACACACCTCCATTCTGACTTCACACACCTCCATTCTATGACTTCATACACCTCCCTTCTGAATTCACACAGCTGAATTCTGTGACTTCACAAAATTCCATTCTGACTTCACACACCTCCATTGTATGTATTCACACACCTCCATTCTGTGACTTCACACACTTCCATTCTGACGTCGCACACCTCCTTTCTATGAGTTCACACACCTCCATTCTATGACTTCACACACCTCCATTCTGACTTCACAAACCTCTATTCTATGAATTCGCACACCTCCATTCTGACATCACACACCTCCAATCTATGACTTCACAGACCTCGAATCTGTGACTTCACTCACCTCCACTCTATGACTTCACACTACTCCATTCTATGACTTCCCACACCTCCTTTCTATGACTTTACCCACCTTCATTCTATGACTTCACACCTCCATTCTGACTTCACACATTTCCATTCAGTGACTTCACACACCTCCATTCAATGACTTCACACACCTCCATTCTATGACTTCACACACCTTCATTCTTACTTCAGAAACATCCATTCTATGACCTCACACACCTCCATCTATGACTTCCCAAACCTCCATTCTGTGACTTCACACACCTCCATACTGAGTTCACAAAACTCCATTCAGTGACTTAACACACCTCCATTCTGACTTCTCACACGTCCATTCTATGACTTCACACACTTCCATTCTATGACTTCACACACCTAATTTCTATGACTTCACACACCTCCATTCTATGACTTCACACACCTAATTTCTATGACTTCACCCACCTCCATTCTATGACTTCACACCTCCATTCTGACTTCACATACCTCCATTCTGTGACTTCACACACCTCAATTCTGGCTTCACACACTTCCATTCTATGACTTCACACACTTCCATTCTATGACTTCACACGCCTCCATTCTCTGACTTCACACAGCTCCATTCTGAGTTCACACACCTCTATTCTGTGATTTCACACACCTCCATTCTGTGACTTCACACACCTCCATTCTGTGACTTCACACACTTCCATTCTATGACTTCACACACCTTTATTGTATGATTTCACACACCTCCATTCTGTGACTTCACAAACCTACATTCTAGGACCTCACACACCCTCATTTTATGATTTCACACAACTCCATTCTATGACTTCACACATTCATTTTGACTTCACACACCTCCAATATATGACTTCAAACCGTCCATTCTGTGACTTCACACACCTCCATTGTATGACTTCACACACTTCCATTCTATGACTTCACACACCTCCATTCTGTGACTTTACACACCTCCATTCTGAGTTCACACACCTCTATTCTGGGACTTCACACACCTCCAATCTGTGACTTCCCACACCTCCATTCTGTGACATCACACACCTCCATTCTATGACTTCACAGACTTCGAATGTGTGATTTCACTCACATGCACTCTATGACTTCACACTCCTCCTTTCTATGTCTCCCCACACCTCCTTTCTATGACTTCACCCACCTCCAATCGATGACTACTCACCTCCATTCTGACTTCACACACCTCCATTCTGTGACTTCACACACCTCCATTCTATGAGTTCACATACCTCCATTCTATGACTTCACACATCTTCATTCTTACTTCAGAAACATCCATTCTATGACTTTCCACACCTCCATTCTATGACTTCACAAACCTCCATTCTGTGACTTCACACACATCCATTCTGAGTTCACACAACTCCATTCGGTGACTTCACACACCTCCATTCTGACTTCACAAACCTCCATTCTATGACTTCACACACTTCCATTCTATGACTTCACACACCTTCGTTCTGGGACTTCACACACCTCCATTCTGAGTTCACACACCTTCATTCTGTGACTTTACACACCTCCATTCTGAGTTCACACACCTCTATTCTGGGACTTCACACACCTCCAATCTGTGACTTCCCACACCTCCATTCTGTGACATCACACACCTCCATTCTATGACTTCACAGACTTCGAATGTGTGATTTCACTCACATGCACTCTATGACTTCACACTCCTCCTTTCTATGTCTTCCCACACCTCCTTTCTATGACTTCACCCACCTCCAATCGATGACTACTCACCTCCATTCTGACTTCACACACCTCCATTCTGTGACTTCACACACCTCCATTCTATGAGTTCACTCACCCCCCTCTATGACTTCACACACCTCCATTGTGACTACACCCACCTCCATTCTATGAGTTCACACACCTCCATTCTGACTTCACACACCTCCATTCTATGACTTCATACACCTCCCTTCTGAATTCACACAGCTGAATTCTGTGACTTCACAAAATTCCATTCTGACTTCACACACCTCCATTGTATGTATTCACACACCTCCATTCTGTGACTTCACACACTTCCATTCTGACGTCGCACACCTCCTTTCTATGAGTTCACACACCTCCATTCTATGACTTCACACACCTCCATTCTGACTTCACAAACCTCTATTCTATGAATTCGCACACCTCCATTCTGACATCACACACCTCCAATCTATGACTTCACAGACCTCGAATCTGTGACTTCACTCACCTCCACTCTATGACTTCACACTACTCCATTCTATGACTTCCCACACCTCCTTTCTATGACTTTACCCACCTTCATTCTATGACTTCACACCTCCATTCTGACTTCACACATTTCCATTCAGTGACTTCACACACCTCCATTCAATGACTTCACACACCTCCATTCTATGACTTCACACACCTTCATTCTTACTTCAGAAACATCCATTCTATGACCTCACACACCTCCATCTATGACTTCCCAAACCTCCATTCTGTGACTTCACACACCTCCATACTGAGTTCACAAAACTCCATTCAGTGACTTAACACACCTCCATTCTGACTTCACACACGTCCATTCTATGACTTCACACACTTCCATTCTATGACTTCACACACCTAATTTCTATGACTTCACACACCTCCATTCTATGACTTCACACACCTAATTTCTATGACTTCACCCACCTCCATTCTATGACTTCACACCTCCATTCTGACTTCACATACCTCCATTCTGTGACTTCACACACCTCAATTCTAGCTTCACACACTTCCATTCTATGACTTCACACACTTCCATTCTATGACTTCACACGCCTCCATTCTCTGACTTCACACACCTCCATTCTGAGTTCACACACCTCTATTCTGTGATTTCACACACCTCCATTCTGTGACTTCACACACCTCCATTCTGTGACTTCACACACTTCCATTCTATGACTTCACACACCTTTATTGTATGATTTCACACACCTCCATTCTGTGACTTCACAAACCTCCATTCTAGGACCTCACACACCCTCATTTTATGATTTCACACACCTCAATTCTATGACTTCACACATTCATTTTGACTTCACACACCTCCAATATATGACTTCAAACCGTCCATTCTGTGACTTCACACACCTCCATTGTATGACTTCACACACTTCCATTCTATGACTTCACACACCTCCATTCTGTGACTTTACACACCTACATTCTGAGTTCACACACCTCTATTCTGGGACTTCACACACCTCCAATCTGTGACTTCCCACACCTCCATTCTGTGACATCACACACCTCCATTCTATGACTTCACAGACTTCGAATGTGTGATTTCACTCACATGCACTCTATGACTTCACACTCCTCCTTTCTATGTCTCCCCACACCTCCTTTCTATGACTTCACCCACCTCCAATCGATGACTACTCACCTCCATTCTGACTTCACACACCTCCATTCTGTGACTTCACACACCTCCATTCTATGAGTTCACATACCTCCATTCTATGACTTCACACATCTTCATTCTTACTTCAGAAACATCCATTCTATGACTTTCCACACCTCCATTCTATGACTTCACAAACCTCCATTCTGTGACTTCACACACATCCATTCTGAGTTCACACAACTCCATTCGGTGACTTCACACACCTCCATTCTGACTTCACAAACCTCCATTCTATGACTTCACACACTTCCATTCTATGACTTCACACACCTTCGTTCTGGGACTTCACACACCTCCATTCTGAGTTCACACACCTTCATTCTGTGACTTCTCACACCTCGAATCTGTGACTTCACAAAACGTCCATTCTATGACTTCACACCTCCATTCTGACTTCACTCACCTCCATTCTATGACTTCACACACCTCCATTCTGACTTCACACACCTCCATTCTGTGACTTGACACACCTCCATTCTATGATTTCACACACCTCCATTCTGTGACTTCACACACCTCCATTCTATTACTTCACACACCTCCATTCTGTGACTTCACACACCTCCATTTTGAGTTCACACATCTCCATTCTGTGACTTCTCACACCTCGATTCTGTGACTTTACACACCTCCAATCTGTGACTTCACACACTTCTATTCTATGACTTCACACACCTCAACCCTATGACTACTCACAACTCCATTCTGTGACTTCACACACCTCCATTCTATAACCTCACACACCCTCATTCTATGATTTCACACAACTCCATTCTATGATTTTACACATCCATTTTGATTTCACACACCTCCAATATATGACTTCAAACACCTCAATTCTGTGACTTCACACACCTCCATTCTATGACTTCATACCGTCCATTCTGTGACTTCACACACCTCCATTCTATGACTTCACACACTTCCATTCTATGACTTCACACACCTCCATTCTGTGACTTCACACACCTTTATTCTTACTTCACAAACACCCATTCTATGACTTCACACACCTCCATTCTATGACTTCACACACCTCCATTCTGTGACTTCACACACTTCCATTCTATGACTTCACACACCTCCATCCTGACTTCACACACCTCCATTCTATGACTTCACACACCTCCATTCTGAATTCACACAGCTCAATTCTGTGACTTCACAAACTTCCATTCTGACTTCACACACTTCCATTGTATGAATTCACACACCTCCATTCTATGACTTCACAAACCTCCATTCTGTGACTTCACACACCTCAATTCTGGCTTCACACACTTCCATTATATGACTTCACACACTTCCATTCTATGACTTCACACGCCTCCATTCTCTGAATTCACACACCTCCATTCTGAGTTCACACACCTCTATTCTGTGATTTCAGACACCTCCATTCTGTGACTTCACACACCTCCATTCTGTGACTTCACACAGTTCCATTCTATGACTTCACACACCTTTATTGTATGATTTCACACACCTCCATTCTGTGACTTCACAAACCTCCATTCTAGGACCTCACACACCCTCATTCTATGATTTCACACACCTCCATTCTATGACTTCACACATTCATTTTGACTTCACACACCTCCAATATATGACTTCAAACCGTCCATCCTGTGACTTCACACACCTCCATTGTATGACTTCACACACTTCCATTCTATGACTTCACACACCTCCATTCTGTGACTTCACACACCTCCATTCTGAGTTCACACACCTTCATTCTGTGACTTCTCACACCTCGAATCTGTGACTTCACAAAACGTCCATTCTATGACTTCACACCTCCATTCTGACTTCACTCACCTCCATTCTATGACTTCACACACCTCCATTCTGACTTCACACACCTCCATTCTGTGACTTGACACACCTCCATTCTATGATTTCACACACCTCCATTCTGTGACTTCACACACCTCCATTCTATTACTTCACACACCTCCATTCTGTGACTTCACACACCTCCATTTTGAGTTCACACATCTCCATTCTGTGACTTCTCACACCTCGATTCTGTGACTTTACACACCTCCAATCTGTGACTTCACACACTTCTATTCTATGACTTCACACACCTCAACCCTATGACTACTCACAACTCCATTCTGTGACTTCACACACCTCCATTCTATAACCTCACACACCCTCATTCTATGATTTCACACAACTCCATTCTATGATTTCACACATCCATTTTGATTTCACACACCTCCAATATATGACTTCAAACACCTCAATTCTGTGACTTCACACACCTCCATTCTATGACTTCATACCGTCCATTCTGTGACTTCACACACCTCCATTCTATGACTTCACACACTTCCATTCTATGACTTCACACACCTCCATTCTGTGACTTCACACACCTTTATTCTTACTTCACAAACACCCATTCTATGACTTCACACACCTCCATTTTATGACTTCACACACCTCCATTCTGTGACTTCACACACTTCCATTCTATGACTTCACACACCTCCATCCTGACTTCACACACCTCCATTCTATGACTTCACACACCTCCATTCTGAATTCACACAGCTCAATTCTGTGACTTCACAAACTTCCATTCTGACTTCACACACTTCCATTGTATGAATTCACACACCTCCATTCTATGACTTCACAAACCTCCATTCTGTGACTTCACACACCTCAATTCTGGCTTCACACACTTCCATTCTATGACTTCACACACTTCCATTCTATGACTTCACACGCCTCCAATCTCTGAATTCACACACCTCCATTCTGAGTTCACACACCTCTATTCTGTGATTTCACACACCTCCATTCTGTGACTTCACACACCTCCATTCTGTGACTTCACACAGTTCCATTCTATGACTTCACACACCTTTATTGTATGATTTCACACACCTCCATTCTGTGACTTCACAAACCTCCATTCTAGGACCTCACACACCCTCATTCTATGATTTCACACACCTCCATTCTATGACTTCACACATTCATTTTGACTTCACACACCTCCAATATATGACTTCAAACCGTCCATTCTGTGACTTCACACACCTCCATTGTATGACTTCACACACTTCCATTCTATGACTTCACACACCTCCATTCTGTGACTTTACACACCTCCATTCTGAGTTCACACACCTCTATTCTGGGACTTCACACACCTCCAATCTGTGACTTCCCACACCTCCATTCTGTGACATCACACACCTCCATTCTATGACTTCACAGACTTCGAATGTGTGATTTCACTCACATGCACTCTATGACTTCACACTCCTCCTTTCTAAGTTTTCCCACACCTCCTTTCTATGACTTCACCCACCTCCAATCGATGACTACTCACCTCCATTCTGACTTCACACACCTCCATTCTGTGACTTCACACACCTCCATTCTATGAGTTCACTCACCTCCATTCTATGACTTCACAAACCTCCATTGTGACTACACCCACCTCCATTCTATGAGTTCACACACCTCCATTCTGACTTCACACACCTCCATTCTATGACTTCACACACCTCCCTTCTGAATTCACACAGCTGAATTCTGTGACTTCACAAAATTCCATTCTGACTTCACACACCTCCATTGTATGTATTCACACACCTCCATTCTGTGACTTCACACACTTCCATTGTGACGTCACACACCTCCTTTCTATGAGTTCACACACCTCCATTCTATGACTTCACACACCTCCATTCTGACTTCACAAACCTCTATTCTATGAATTCGCACACCTCCATTCTGACATCACACACCTCCAATCTATGACTTCACAGACCTCGAATCTGTGACTTCACTCACCTCCACTCTATGACTTCACACTGCTCCATTCTATGACTTCCCACACCTCGTTTCTATGACTTTACCCACCTTCATTCTATGACTTCACACCTCCATTCTGACTTCACACATTTCCATTCAGTGACTTCACACACCTCCATTCAATGACTTCACACACCTCCATTCTATGACTTCACACACCTTCATTCTTACTTCAGAAACATCCATTCTATGACCTCACACACCTCCATCTATGACTTCCCAAACCTCCATTCTGTGACTTCACACACCTCCATACTGAGTTCACAAAACTCCATTCTGTGACTTAACACACCTCCATTCTGACTTCATACACGTCCATTCTATGACTTCACACACTTCCATTCTATGACTTCACACACCTAATTTCTATGACTTCACACACCTCCATTCTATGACTTCAGACACCTAATTTCTATGACTTCACCCACCTCCATTCTATGACTTCACACACCTCCTTTCTGAGTTGACACACCTCCATTCTATGAATTTACACACCTACAATCTGAATTCACACACCTCCATTCTATGACTTCACGCACCTCCATTCTATGACTTCACACACCTCCATTCTCCGAGTTCACACCCCTCTAATTTGATTTCTCATACCTCCATTCTATGACTTCACAAACCTCCCTTCGGTGATTTCACAATACTCCATTCTATGACTTCACACATCTACATTCTATGACTTCACACACCTCAATTCTGACTCACACAACTCCATTCTGTGACATCACAAAACTCCATTCTATCATTTCACATATCTCCATACTATGACTTCACACACCTCCATCTATGACTTCACACACCTCCATTCTGAGTTCACACACCTCCATTCTGTGACTTCACACACCTCCATTCTGACTTCACACACCTCCATTGTATGACTTCACACACCTCCATTCAGTGACTTCACACACCTCCATTCTATGACTTCACAAACTTCCATTGTGACGTCACACACCTCCATTCTATGAGTTCACACACCTCCATTCTGTGACTTCACACACCTCCATTCTGACTTCACACACCTCTATTCTATGACTTCGAACACCTACATTCTGACTTCACACACCTCCATTCTATGAATTCACAGACCTCGAATCTTTGACTTCACTCACCTCCACTCTATCACTTCACACTTCTCCATTGTATGACTTCCTACACCTAATTTCTGTGACTTCACCCACCTCCATTCTATGACATCACACCTCCATTCTGACTACACACACCTCCATTCTATGACTTCACACACCTCCATTCTGACTTCACACACCTCCATTCTGTGACTTCACAAACCTCATTCTATGATTTCACACACCTCCATTCTGTGACTTCACAAACCTCCATTCTATGACTTCACCCACCTCCATTCTATGACTTCACACACCTCCATTCTATGACTTCACACACCTCCGTCCTATGACTTCACACACCTACATTGTGACTTCACACACCTCCATTCTATGAGTTCACACACCTGCCTTGTGACTTCACACACCTACATTCTATGACTTCACACACCTCCATTCTGACCTCACACACCTCCATTCTGACTTCACACACCTAAATTCTGTGACTTCACACACCTCCATTGTATGATTTCACACACGTCCATTCTACGACTTCACTCACCTCCATTCTATGCCTTCACACACCTCCTTTCTGAGTTGACACACCTACATTCTATGACTTCACACACCTCAAATCTGAATTCACACACCTCCATTCAATGACTTCACCCACCTCCATTTTTTGACTTCACACACCTTCATTCCCCGACTTCACATTCCTCTAATTTGATTTCTCATACCTCCATTCTATGACTTCACAAACCTCCCTTCGTTGACTTCGCCATACTCCATTCTATGACTTCACACATCTACATTCTATGACTTCACACACCTCAATTCTGACTCACAGAACTCCATTCTGTGACTTCACAAAACTCCATTCTATGATTTCACATATCTCCATAATATGACTTCACACACTTCCATCTATGACTTCACACACCTCCATTCTGAGTTCACACACCTCCACTCTGTGACTTCACACACCTCCATTCTGACTTCACACACCTCCATTGTATGACTTCACACACCTCCATTCTGTGACTTCACACACCTCCATTCTATGACTTCACACACCTCTATTCTATGACTTCACACACCTCTATTCTTTGACTTCACACACCTAAATTCTGAGTTGACACACCTACATTCTGTGACTTCACACACCTCCATTCTGACTTCACACAGCTCCATTCTATGACTTCACAAACCTAAATTCTTTGACATCACACACCTCCATTCTATGACTTCACACACCTTCATTCTTACTTTACAAACATCCATTCTATATCTTCACACACCTCCGTTCTATGACTTTACACACCTCCATTCTGTGACTTCACATACCTCAATTCTATGACTTCACACACCTCAATTCTGTGACTTCACACACTTCCATTCTATGACTTCACACACTTCCATTGTGACGTCACACACCTCCATTCTATGAGTTCACACACCTGCATTCTGACTTCACACACCTCCATTCTATGAGTTCACACACCTCCATTCTGACTTCACACACCTCCATTCTGTGACTTCACACACCTCCATTCTATGACTTCACACACCTCCATTCTATGACTTCACACACCTTCATTCTTACTTCAGAAACATCCATTCTATGACTTCACACACTTCCATTCTATGACTTCACACACCTCCATTCTCTGACTTCACACATCTCCATTCTGAGTTCACACACCTCTATTCTGTGATTTCACACACCTCCATTCTGTGACTTCACACACCTCCATTCTGTGACTTCACACACTTCCATTCTATGACTTCACACACCTTCATTCTATGATTTCACACACCTCCATTCTGTGACTTCACAAACCTCCATTCTATGACCTCACACACCCTCATTCTATGATTTCACACAACTCCATTCTATGATTTCCCACATCTATTTTTACTTCACACACCTCCAATATATGACTTCAAACACCTCAATTCTGTGACTTCACAGACCTCCATTCTATGACTTCAAACCGTCCATTCTGTGACTTTACACACCTCCATTCTGAGTTCACACACCTCAATTCTGGGACTTCACAAACCTCCCTTCAGTGACTTCACAATACTCCATTCTATGACTTCACACATCTACATTCTGTGACTTCACACACCTCAATTCTGACTCACACAACTCCATTCTGTGACTTCAAAAACTCCATTCTATGATTTCACATATCTCCATACTGTGACTTCACACACCTCCATCTATGACTTCACACACCTCCATTCTGAGTTCACACACCTCCATTCTGTGACTTCACACACCTCTATTCTGACTTCACACACCTCCATTGTATGACTTCACACACCTCCATTCTGTGACTTCACACACCTCCATTCTATGACTTCACAAACTTCTATTGTGACGTCACACACCTCCATTCTATGAGTTCACACACCTCCATTCTATGACTTCAACACACCTCCATTCTGACTTCACACACCTCTATTCTAGGACTTCGAACACCTACATTCTGACTTCACACACCTCCATTCTATGACTTCACAGACCTCGAATATGTGACTTCACTCACCTCCACTCTATAATTCTCACTACTCCATTCTATGATTTCACACGCCTCCATTCTGTGACTTCACACACCTCCATTCTATGACTTCACGCCTCCATTCTGACTTCACTCACCTCCATTCTATGACTTCACACACCTCCATTCTGACTTCACACACCTCCATTCTGTGACTTGACACACCTCCATTCTATGATTTCACACACCTCCATTCTGTGACTTCACACACTTCCATTCTATGACTTCACACACCTTTATTGTATGATTTCACACACCTCCATTCTGTGACTTCACAAACCTCCATTCTAGGACCTCACACACCCTCATTCTATGATTTCACACACCTCCATTCTATGACTTCACACATTCATTTTGACTTCACACACCTCCAATATATGACTTCAAACCGTCCATTCTGTGACTTCACACACCTCCATTGTATGACTTCACACACTTCCATTCTATGACTTCACACACCTCCATTCTGTGACTTTACACACCTCCATTCTGAGTTCACACACCTCTATTCTGGGACTTCACACACCTCCAATCTGTGACTTCCCACACCTCCATTCTGTGACATCACACACCTCCATTCTATGACTTCACAGACTTCGAATGTGTGATTTCACTCACATGCACTCTATGACTTCACACTCCTCCTTTCTAAGTCTTCCCACACCTCCTTTCTATGACTTCACCCACCTCCAATCGATGACTACTCACCTCCATTCTGACTTCACACACCTCCATTCTGTGACTTCACACACCTCCATTCTATGAGTTCACTCACCTCCATTCTATGACTTCACAAACCTCCATTGTGACTACACCCACCTCCATTCTATGAGTTCACACACCTCCATTCTGACTTCACACACCTCCATTCTATGACTTCACACACCTCCCTTCTGAATTCACACAGCTGAATTCTGTGACTTCACAAAATTCCATTCTGACTTCACACACCTCCATTGTATGTATTCACACACCTCCATTCTGTGACTTCACACACTTCCATTGTGACGTCACACACCTCCTTTCTATGAGTTCACACACCTCCATTCTATGACTTCACACACCTCCATTCTGACTTCACAAACCTCTATTCTATGAATTCGCACACCTCCATTCTGACATCACACACCTCCAATCTATGACTTCACAGACCTCGAATCTGTGACTTCACTCACCTCCACTCTATGACTTCACACTGCTCCATTCTATGACTTCCCACACCTCGTTTCTATGACTTTACCCACCTTCATTCTATGACTTCACACCTCCATTCTGACTTCACACATTTCCATTCAGTGACTTCACACACCTCCATTCAATGACTTCACACACCTCCATTCTATGACTTCACACACCTTCATTCTTACTTCAGAAACATCCATTCTATGACCTCACACACCTCCATCTATGACTTCCCAAACCTCCATTCTGTGACTTCACACACCTCCATACTGAGTTCACAAAACTCCATTCTGTGACTTAACACACCTCCATTGTGACTTCACATACGTCCATTCTATGACTTCACACACTTCCATTCTATGACTTCACACACCTAATTTCTATGACTTCACACACCTCCATTCTATGACTTCACACACCTAATTTCTATGACTTCACCCACCTCCATTCTATGACTTCACACACCTCCTTTCTGAGTTGACACACCTCCATTCTATGAATTTACACACCTACAATCTGAATTCACACACCTCCATTCTATGACTTCACGCACCTCCATTCTATGACTTCACACACCTCCATTCTCCGAGTTCACACCCCTCTAATTTGATTTCTCATACCTCCATTCTATGACTTCACAAACCTCCCTTCGGTGATTTCACAATACTCCATTCTATGACTTCACACATCTACATTCTATGACTTCACACACCTCAATTCTGACTCACACAACTCCATTCTGTGACATCACAAAACTCCATTCTATCATTTCACATATCTCCATACTATGACTTCACACACCTCCATCTATGACTTCACACACCTCCATTCTGAGTTCACACACCTCCATTCTGTGACTTCACACACCTCCATTCTGACTTCACACACCTCCATTGTATGACTTCACACACCTCCATTCAGTGACTTCACACACCTCCATTCTATGACTTCACAAACTTCCATTGTGACGTCACACACCTCCATTCTATGAGTTCACACACCTCCATTCTGTGACTTCACACACCTCCATTCTGACTTCACACACCTCTATTCTATGACTTCGAACACCTACATTCTGACTTCACACACCTCCATTCTATGAATTCACAGACCTCGAATCTTTGACTTCACTCACCTCCACTCTATCACTTCACACTTCTCCATTGTATGACTTCCTACACCTAATTTCTGTGACTTCACCCACCTCCATTCTATGACATCACACCTCCATTCTGACTACACACACCTCCATTCTATGACTTCACACACCTCCATTCTGACTTCACACACCTCCATTCTGTGACTTCACAAACCTCATTCTATGATTTCACACACCTCCATTCTGTGACTTCACAAACCTCCATTCTATGACTTCACCCACCTCCATTCTATGACTTCACACACCTCCATTCTATGACTTCACACACCTCCGTCCTATGACTTCACACACCTACATTGTGACTTCACACACTTCCATTCTATGAGTTCACACACCTGCCTTGTGACTTCACACACCTACATTCTATGACTTCACACACCTCCATTCTGACCTCACACACCTCCATTCTGACTTCACACACCTAAATTCTGTGACTTCACACACCTCCATTGTATGATTTCACACACGTCCATTCTACGACTTCACTCACCTCCATTCTATGCCTTCACACACCTCCTTTCTGAGTTGACACACCTCCATTCTATGACTTCACACACCTCAAATCTGAATTCACACACCTCCATTCAATGACTTCACCCACCTCCATTTTTTGACTTCACACACCTTCATTCCCCGACTTCACATTCCTCTAATTTGATTTCTCATACCTCCATTCTATGACTTCACAAACCTCCCTTCGTTGACTTCGCCATACTCCATTCTATGAGTTCACACATCTACATTCTATGACTTCACACACCTCAATTCTGACTCACAGAACTCCATTCTGTGACTTCACAAAACTCCATTCTATGATTTCACATATCTCCATAATATGACTTCACACACCTCCATCTATGACTTCACACACCTCCATTCTGAGTTCACACACCTCCACTCTGTGACTTCACACACCTCCATTCTGACTTCACACACCTCCAATGTATGACTTCACACACCTCCATTCTGTGACTTCACACACCTCCATTCTATGACTTCACACACCTCTATTCTATGACTTCACACACCTCTATTCTTTGACTTCACACACCTAAACTCTGAGTTGACACACCTCCATTCTGTGACTTCACACACCTCCATTCTGACTTCACACAGCTCCATTCTATGATTTCACACACCTCCATTCTGTGACTTCACAAATCTCCATTCTATGACCTCACACACCCTCATTCTATGATTTCACACAACTCCATTCTATGATTTCACACATCCATTTTTACTTCACACACCTCCAATATATGACTTCAAACACCTCAATTCTGTGACTTCACAGAACTCCATTCTATGACTTCAAACCGTCCATTCTGTGACTTTACACACCTCCATTCTGAGTTCACACACCTCAATTCTGGGACTTCACAAACCTCCCTTCAGTGACTTCACAATACTCCATTCTATGACTTCACACATCTATATTCTGTGACTTCACACACCTCAATTTTGACTCACACAACTCCATTCTGTGACTTCAAAAACTCCATTCTATGATTTCACATATCTCCATACTGTGACTTCACACACCTCCATCTATGACTTCACACACCTCCATTCTGAGTTCACACACCTCCATTCTGTGACTTCACACACCTCTATTCTGACTTCACACACCTCCATTGTATGACTTCACACACCTCCATTCTGTGACTTCACACACCTCCATTCTATGACTTCACAAACTTCCATTGTGACGTCACACACCTCCATTCTATGAGTTCACACACCTCCATTCTATGACTTCAACACACCTCCATTCTGACTTCACACACCTCTATTCTAGGACTTCGAACACCTACATTCTGACTTCACACACCTCCATTCTATGACTTCACAGACCTCGAATATGTGACTTCACTCACCTCCACTCTATAATTCTCACTACTCCATTCTATGATTTCACACGCCTCCATTCTGTGACTTCACACACCTCCATTCTATGACTTCACACCTCCATTCTGACTTCACTCACCTCCATTCTATGACTTCACACACCTCCATTCTGACTTCACACACCTCCATTCTGTGACTTGACACACCTCCATTCTATGATTTCACACACCTCCATTCTGTGACTTCACACACTTCCATTCTATGACTTCACACACCTTTATTGTATGATTTCACACACCTCCATTCTGTGACTTCACAAACCTCCATTCTAGGACCTCACACACCCTCATTCTATGATTTCACACACCTCAATTCTATGACTTCACACATTCATTTTGACTTCACACACCTCCAATATATGACTTCAAACCGCCCATTCTGTGACTTCACACACCTCCATTGTATGACTTCACACACTTCCATTCTATGACTTCACACACCTCCATTCTGTGACTTTACACACCTCCATTCTGAGTTCACACACCTCTATTCTGGGACTTCACACACCTCCAATCTGTGCCTTCCCACACCTCCATTCTGTGACATCACACACCTCCATTCTATGACTTCACAGACTTCGAATGTGTGATTTCACTCACATGCACTCTATGACTTCACACTCCTCCTTTCTAAGTTTTCCCACACCTCCTTTCTATGACTTCACCCACCTCCAATCGATGACTACTCACCTCCATTCTGACTTCACACACCTCCATTCTGTGACTTCACACACCTCCATTCTATGAGTTCACTCACCTCCATTCTATGACTTCACAAACCTCCATTGTGACTACACCCACCTCCATTCTATGAGTTCACACACCTCCATTCTGACTTCACACACCTCCATTCTATGACTTCACACACCTCCCTTCTGAATTCACACAGCTGAATTCTGTGACTTCACAAAATTCCATTCTGACTTCACACACCTCCATTGTATGTATTCACACACCTCCTTTCTATGAGTTCACACACCTCCATTCTATGACTTCACACACCTCCTTTCTATGAGTTCACACACCTCCATTCTATGACTTCACACACCTCCATTCTGACTTCACAAACCTCTATTCTATGAATTCGCACACCTCCATTCTGACATCACACACCTCCAATCTATGACTTCACAGACCTCGAATCTGTGACTTCACTCACCTCCACTCTATGACTTCACACTGCTCCATTCTATGACTTCCCACACCTCGTTTCTATGACTTTACCCACCTTCATTCTATGACTTCACACCTCCATTCTGACTTCACACATTTCCATTCAGTGACTTTACACACCTCCATTCAATGACTTCACACACCTCCATTCTATGACTTCACACACCTTCATTCTTACTTCAGAAACATCCATTCTATGACCTCACACACCTCCATCTATGACTTCCCAAACCTCCATTCTGTGACTTCACACACCTCCATACTGAGTTCACAAAACTCCATTCTGTGACTTAACACACCTCCATTCTGACTTCACACACGTCCATTCTAGGACTTCACACACTTCCATTGTATGACTTCACACACCTAATTTCTATGACTTCACACACCTCCATTCTATGACTTCACACACCTAATTTCTATGACTTCACCCACCTCCATTCTATGACTTCACACACTTCCTTTCTGAGTTGACACACCTCCATTCTATGAATTTACACACCTACAATCTGAATTCACACACCTCCATTCTATGACTTCACGCACCTCCATTCTATGACTTCACACACCTCCATTCTCCGAGTTCACACCCCTCTAATTTGATTTCTCATACCTCCATTCTATGACTTCACAAACCTCCCTTCGGTGATTTCACAATACTCCATTCTATGACTTCACACATCTACATTCTATGACTTCACACACCTCAATTCTGACTCACACAACTCCATTCTGTGACATCACAAAACTCCATTCTATCATTTCACATATCTCCATACTATGACTTCACACACCTCCATCTATGACTTCACACACCTCCATTCTGAGTTCACACACCTCCATTCTGTGACTTCACACACCTCCATTCTGACTTCACACACCTCCATTGTATGACTTCACACACCTCCATTCAGTGACTTCACACACCTCCATTCTATGACTTCACAAACTTCCATTGTGACGTCACACACCTCCATTCTATGAGTTCACACACCTCCATTCTGTGACTTCACACACCTCCATTCTGACTTCACACACCTCTATTCTATGACTTCGAACACCTACATTCTGACTTCACACACCTCCATTCTATGAATTCACAGACCTCGAATCTTTGACTTCACTCACCTCCACTCTATCACTTCACACTTCTCCATTGTATGACTTCCTACACCTAATTTCTGTGACTTCACCCACCTCCATTCTATGACATCACACCTCCATTCTGACTACACACACCTCCATTCTATGACTTCACACACCTCCATTCTGACTTCACACACCTCCATTCTGTGACTTCACAAACCTCATTCTATGATTTCACACACCTCCATTCTGTGACTTCACAAACCTCCATTCTATGACTTCACCCACCTCCATTCTATGACTTCACACACCTCCATTCTATGACTTCACACACCTCCGTCCTATGACTTCACACACCTACATTGTGACTTCACACACCTCCATTCTATGAGTTCACACACCTGCCTTGTGACTTCACACACCTACATTCTATGACTTCACACACCTCCATTCTGACCTCACACACCTCCATTCTGACTTCACACACCTAAATTCTGTGACTTCACACACCTCCATTGTATGATTTCACACACGTCCATTCTACGACTTCACTCACCTCCATTCTATGCCTTCACACACCTCCTTTCTGAGTTGACACACCTCCATTCTATGACTTCACACACCTCAAATCTGAATTCACACACCTCCATTCAATGACTTCACCCACCTCCATTTTTTGACTTCACACACCTTCATTCCCCGACTTCACATTCCTCTAATTTGATTTCTCATACCTCCATTCTATGACTTCACAAACCTCCCTTCGTTGACTTCGCCATACTCCATTCTATGAGTTCACACATCTACATTCTATGACTTCACACACCTCAATTCTGACTCACAGAACTCCATTCTGTGACTTCACAAAACTCCATTCTATGATTTCACATATCTCCATAATATGACTTCACACACCTCCATCTATGACTTCACACACCTCCATTCTGAGTTCACACACCTCCACTCTGTGACTTCACACACCTCCATTCTGACTTCACACACCTCCAATGTATGACTTCACACACCTCCATTCTGTGACTTCACACACCTCCATTCTATGACTTCACACACCTCTATTCTATGACTTCACACACCTCTATTCTTTGACTTCACACACCTAAACTCTGAGTTGACACACCTCCATTCTGTGACTTCACACACCTCCATTCTGACTTCACACAGCTCCATTCTATGACTTCACAAACCTAAATTCTTTGACATCACACACCTCCATTCTATGACTTCACACACCTTCATTCTTACTTTACAAACATCCATTCTATATCTTCACACACCTCCGTTCTATGACTTTACACACCTCCATTCTGTGACTTCACATACCTCAATTCTATGACTTCACACACCTCAATTCTGTGACTTCACACACTTCCATTCTATGACTTCACACACTTCCATTGTGACGTCACACACCTCCATTCTATGAGTTCACACACCTGCATTCTGACTTCACACACCTCCATTCTATGAGTTCACACACCTCCATTCTGACTTCACACACCTCCATTCTGTGACTTCACACACCTCCATTCTATGACTTCACACACCTCCATTCTATGACTTCAAACACCTTCATTCTTACTTCAGAAACATCCATTCTATGACTTCACACACTTCCTTTCTATGACTTCACAAACCTCCATTCTGTGACTTCACACACCTCCATTCTGACTTCATACACATCCATTCTATGACTTCACACACTTCCATTCTATGACTTCACACACCTCCATTCTCTGACTTCACACACCTCCATTCTGAGTTCACACACCTCTATTCTGTGATTTCACACACCTCCATTCTGTGACTTCACACACCTCCATTCTGTGACTTCACACACTTCCATTCTATGACTTCACACACCTTCATTCTATGATTTCACACACCTCCATTCTGTGACTTCACAAACCTCCATTCTATGACCTCACACACCCTCATTCTATGATTTCACACAACTCCATTCTATGATTTCACACATCCATTTTTACTTCACACACCTCCAATATATGACTTCAAACACCTCAATTCTGTGACTTCACAGACCTCCATTCTATGACTTCAAACCGTCCATTCTCTGACTTTACACACCTCCATTCTGAGTTCACACACCTCAATTCTGGGACTTCACAAACCTCCCTTCAGTGACTTCACAATACTCCATTCTATGACTTCACACATCTACATTCTATGACTTCACACACCTCAATTCTGACTCACACAACTCCATTCTGTGACTTCAAAAACTCCATTCTATGATTTCACATATCTCCATACTGTGACTTCACACACCTCCATCTATGACTTCACACACCTCCATTCTGAGTTCACACACCTCCATTCTGTGACTTCACACACCTCTATTCTGACTTCACACACCTCCATTGTATGACTTCACACACCTCCATTCTGTGACTTCACACACCTCCATTCTATGACTTCACAAACTTCCATTGTGATGTCACACACCTCCATTCTATGAGTTCACACACCTCCATTCTGTGACTTCAACACACCTCCATTCTGACTTCACACACCTCTATTCTAGGACTTCGAACACCTACATTCTGACTTCACACACCTCCATTCTATGACTTCACAGACCTCGAATATGTGACTTCACTCACCTCCACTCTATAATTCTCACTACTCCATTCTATGATTTCACACGCCTCCATTCTGTGACTTCACACACCTCCATTCTATGACTTCACACCTCCATTCTGACTTCACTCACCTCCATTCTATGACTTCACACACCTCCATTCTGACTTCACACACCTCCATTCTATTACTTCACACACCTCCATTCTGTGACTTCACACACCTCCATTCTATTACTTCACACACCTCCATTCTGTGACTTCACACACCTCCATTCTGAGTTCACACATCTCCATTCTGTGACTTCTCACACCTCCATTCTATGACCTCACAAACCCTCATTCTATGATTTTACACCTCCATTCTATGATTTCACACATCCATTTTGATTTCACACACCTCCAATATATGACTTCAAACACCGCAATTCTGTGACTTCACACACCTCCATTCTATGACTTCATACCGTCCATTCTGTGACTTCACACACCTCCATTCTATGACTTCACACACCTCCATTCTGTGACTTCACACACCTCCATTCTGAGTTCACACATCTCCATTCTGTGACTTCACACACCTCCATTCTGTGACCTTACACACCTCCATTCTGGGTTCACACACCTCCATTCTGTGACTTCACACTCCTGCAATCTGTGACTTCCCACACCTCCATTCTGTGACTTCACACACCTCCATTCTATGACTTCACACACCTTTATTCTTACTTCACAAACACCCATTCTATGACTTCACACACGTCCATTCTATGACTTCACACACCTCCATTCTGTGACTTCACACACTTCCATTCTATGACTTCACACACCTCCATCCTGACTTCACACACCTCCATTCTATGACTTCACACACCTCCATTCTGAATTCACACAGCTCAATTCTGTGACTTCACAAACTTCCATTCTGACTTCACACACTTCCATTGTATGAATTCACACACCTCCATTCTATGACTTCACAAACCCATTCTGTGACTTCACACACCTCAATTCTGGCTTCACACACTTCCATTCTATGACTTCACACACTTCCATTCTATGACTTCACACGCCTCCATTCTCTGACTTCACACACCTCCATTCTGAGTTCACACACCTCTATTCTGTGATTTCACACACCTCCATTCTGTGACTTCACACACCTCCATTCTGTGACTTCAAACACTTCCATTCTATGACTTCACACACCTTTATTGTATGATTTCACACACCTCCATTCTGTGACTTCACAAACCTCCATTCTAGGACCTCACACACCCTCATTCTATGATTTCACACACCTCCATTCTATGACTTCACACATTCATTTTGACTTCACACACCTCCAATATATGACTTCAAGCCGTCCATTCTGTGACTTCACACACCTCCATTGTATGACTTCACACACTTCCATTCTATGACTTCACACACCTCCGTTCTGTGCCTTTACACACCTCCATTCTGAGTTCACACACCTCTATTCTTCGATTTCACACACCTCCAATCTGTGACTTCCCACACCTCCATTCTGTGACATCACACACCTCCATTCTATGACTTCACAGACTTCGAATGTGTGATTTCACTCACATGCACTCTATGACTTCACACTCCTCCTTTCTATGTCTTACCACACCTCCTTTCTATGATTTCACCCACCTCCAATCGATGACTACTCACCTCCATTCTGACTTCACACACCTCCATTCTGTGAATTCCCACACCTCCATTCTATGAGTTCACATACCTCCATTCTATGACTTCACACATCTTCATTCTTACTTCAGAAACATCCATTCTATGACTTTCCACACCTCCATTCTATGACTTCACAAACCTCCATTCTGTGACTTCACACACATCCATTCTGAGTTCACACAACTCCATTCGGTGATTTAACACACCTCCATTCTGACTTCACACACCTCCATTCTATGACTTCACACACTTCCATTCTATGACTTCACACACCTTCGTTCTGTGACTTCACACACCTCCATTCTGAATTCACACACCTTCATTCTGTGACTTCTCACACCTCGAATCTGTCACTTCACACACCTCCATTCTATGACTTCACACCTCCATTCTGACTTCACTCACCTCCAATCTATGACTTCACACACCTCCAATCTGTGACTTCACACACTTCTATTCTATGACTTCACACACCTCAATTCTATGACTTCACACAACTCCATTCTGTGACTTCACACACCTCCATTCTATGACCTCACATACCCTCATTCTATGATTTCACACCTCCATTGTATGATTTCACACATCCATTTTGATTTCACACACCTCCAATATATGACTTCAAACACCTCAATTCTGTGACTTCACACACCTCCATTCTATGACTTCATACCGTCCATTCTGTGACTTCACACACCTCCATTCTATGACTTCACACACTTCCATTCTATCACTTCACACACCTCCATTCTGTGACCTTACACACCTCCATTCTGGGTTCACACACCTCCATTCTTTGACTTCACACTCCTGCAATATGTGACTTCCCACACCTCCATTCCGTGACTTCACACACCTCCATTCTATGACTTCACACACCTTTATTCTTACTTCACAAACACCCATTCTATGACTTCACACACCTCCATTCTATGACTTCACACACCTCCATTCTGTGACTTCACACACTTCCATTCTATGACTTCACACACCTCCATCCTGAATTCACACACCTCCATTCTATGACTTCACACACCTCCATTCTGAATTCACACAGCTCAATTCTGTGACTTCACAAACTTCCATTCTGACTTCACACACTTCCATTGTATGAATTCACACACCTCCATTCTATGACTTCACAAACCTCCATTCTGTGACTTCACACACCTCAATTCTGGCTTCACACACTTCCATTCTATGACTTCACACACTTCCATTCTATGACTTCACATACCTCCATTGTGACTTCACACACCTCCATTCTATGAGTTCACACACCTCCATTCTGTCTTCACACACCTCCATTATATGACATCACACACCTCCATTTTGACTTCACTCACCTCCATTATGTGACTTCACAGTCCTCCCTTCGGTGACTTCACACACCTCCATTCTATGACTTCACACATCTACATTCTATGACTTCACATACCTCCATTCTATGACTTCACACACTTCCATTCTATGATTTCACATACCTCCATGCTATCATTTCAAACACCTCCATTCTGTGACTTCACACACCTAAATTCAGAGTTGACACACCTCCGTTCTGTGATTTCACACACCTCCATTCTGAGTTCACATACCTCCATTCTGTGACTCCACACACCTCCATTCTGACTTCACACACCTCCATTTTGACTTCACACACCTCATTTCTTGACTTCACACACCTCCATGCTGACTTCACACACCTCCATTCTATGACTTCACACAGCACAATTCTATGACTTCACACACCTCCATGCTGAGTTCACACCCCTCCATTCTGTGACTTCACACACCTCCATTCTGACTATACACATCTGCATTGTATGACTTCACAAACCTCCATTCTGTGACTTCACACACCTCCATTCTATGACTTCACACACCTTCATTGTTACTTCAGAAACATACATTCTATGACTTCGCCCACCTCCATTCTGTGACTTCACACACCTCCATTCTGTGACTTCACACACCACTATTGTTTGACTTCACACACCTCCATTCTTTGACTTCACACACCTCCATTCCACGACTTCACACATCTCCATTCGATGAGTTCACACACATCCATTCTATGAGTTCACACACCACAATTTTGTCTTCACAAACCTCCATTCTATGACTTCACCCACCTTCATTCTTAATTCAGAAACATCCATTTTATGACTTCCCACAACTCCATTTGTGACTTCGGAAACCTTCATTCTGTGACTTCACACACCTCCATTCTGAGTTCACACACCTCCATTCGGTGACTTCACACACCTCCATTCTGACTTCACACACCTCCATTCTATGACTTCACACACCTCCATTCTGTGACGTCACACACCTCAATTCTGTGACTTCACACACCTTCATTCTTACTTCACAAACATACATTCTATGACTTCACACACCTCCATACTATGACTTCACACACCTCCATTCTTTGACTTCACACACCTCCATTCTGTGTTCACACACCTCAATTCTATGACTTCACACACCTCCATTCTGACTTCACACACCTCCATTCTATGACTTCACACACCTCCGTTCTATGACTTCGCACACCTCCATTCTTTGACTTCACACACCTAAATTCAGAGTTGACACACCTCCGTTCTGTGATTTCACACACCTCCATTCTGACTTCACACAGCTCCATTCTCTGACTTCACAAAACTCCATTCTATGACTCCACACACCTTCATTCTGTGACTTCACACACCTCCATTCTATGACTTCACACACTTCCATTGTGACGTCACACACCTCCATTCTATGAGTTCACACATCTCCATTCTGACTTCACACACCTCCATTCTATAACTTCACACACCTCCATTCTGAATTCACACAGCTCCATTCTGTGACTTCACAAAACTCCATTCTATGATTTCATACACCTCCATACTATGACTTCACACAACTTCATCTATGACTTCACACACCTCAATTCTGACTTCACAAACCTCTATTCTATGACTTCGCACACTTCCATTTTGACATCACCCACCTCCATTCTATGACTTCATAGACCTCGAATCTGTGACTTCACTCACCTGCACTCTATGACTTCACACTTCTCCATTCTATGATTTCGCACACCTCCTTTTTATGACTTCACCCACCTCCAATCTATGACTACACACCTCCATTCTTACTTCCCAAACCTGCATTCTGTGAC
This sequence comes from Megascapheus bottae, assembly GCA_024803745.1. Classification (NCBI taxonomy): domain Eukaryota; kingdom Metazoa; phylum Chordata; class Mammalia; order Rodentia; family Geomyidae; genus Megascapheus; species Megascapheus bottae. The sequence continues at coordinate 66,744 of JANJXV010000800.1, read as the reverse complement.
TTCACACACCTCCATTCTATGAGTTCACAGACCTCCATTCTGTGACTTCAAACACCTCCATTTTATGATTTCACACACCTCCATTCTGTGACTTCACACACCTCCATTCTACGACTTCACACACCTCCACTCTGTGACTTCACACACCTCCATTCTATGAGTTCACACACCTCCATTCTATGACTTCACACACCTACATTGTGACTTCACACACCTCCACTCTATGAGTTCACACACCTCCATTCTATGACTTCACTCACCTCCATTCTGATCTCACACACCCCATTCTGATTTCAAAAACCTAAAGTCTGTGAATTCACACACCTCCATTCTATGATTTCACACAACTCCATTCTATGACTTCACACACCTCCATTCTATGACTTCACACATCTCCAATGTTTGACTTCACAAACCTCCATTCCATGATTTCACACACCTCCATTCTATGAGTTCACACACCTCCATTCTTTGACTTCACACAACTCCATCTATGACTTCACACACCTCACTTCTGACTTCACACACCTCTATTCTATGACTTCGCACACTCCATTTTTACATCACACACCTCCATTCTATGACTTCACAGACCTCGAATCTTTGACTTCACTCACCTGCACTCTATGACTTCACACTCCTCCATTCTATGATTTCCCACACCTCCTTTTTATGACTTCACCCACCTCCAATCTATGACTACACACCTCCATTCTGACTTCACACACCTGCATTCTGTGACTTCACACACCTCCATTCTATGAGTTCACACACCTCCATTCTGTGACTTCACACACCTTCATTCTGACTTCACACACCTCCATTCCATGACTTCACACACCTACATTCTGAGTTCACACAACTCCATTCGGTGACTTCACACACCTCCATTCTGTGCCTTCACACACCTCCATTCTATGACTTCACACACTTCCATTCTATGACTTCACACACCTCCATTCTGTGACGTCAAACACCTCCATTCTAAGTTCACAAACCTCCAATCTGTGACTTCACACACCTCCATTCTGTGACTTCACACACCTCCATTCTATGAATTCACACACATCCATTCTATGACTTCACACACCTCCATTCTGTGACTTTACACACCTCCATTCTGAGTTCACACACCTCCATTCTTTGACTTCACACACCTCCGTTCTATGACTTCACACACCTCCCTTCTATGACTTCACACACCTCCATTCTGTGACTTCACAAACCTCCATTCTATGACTTCACACACCTCCATTCTATGACTTCACTCACCTCCAATATATGACTACAAACACCTGAATTCTGTGACTTCACACACCTCCAATCTATGACTTCATACCCGTCAATTCTGTGACTTCACACACCTCAGTTCTCTGACGTCACACACGTCCATTCTATGACTTCACCCACCTCCATTCTATAACTTCACACACCTCAAATTTGACTTTACATACCTCCATTCTATGACTTCACAAACCTCCATTCTCTGACTTCACACACCTCCATTCTGTGATTTCACAAACCTCCATTCTATGATTTCACACACCTCCATTTTATGACGGCACACACCTCCATTTTGACTTCACTCACCTCCATTATGTGACTTCACACTCCTCCCTTCGGTGACTTCACACACCTCCATTCTATGACTTCACACATCTACATTCCATGACTTCACACACCTCCATTCTATGACTTCACACACTTCCATTCTATGATTTCCCATACCTCCATGCTATCATTTCAAACACCTCCATTTTGTGACTTCACACACCTCCATTCTGAGTTCACATACCTCCATTCTGTAACTCAACACACCTCCATTCTGACTTCACACACCTCCATTTTGACTTCACACACCTCATTTCTTGAATTCACACACCTCCATGCTGACTTCACACACCTCCGTTCTATGACTTCACACAGCTCAATTCTATGACTTCACACACCTCCATTCTGAGTCCACACACCTCCATTCTGTGACTTCACACACCTCCATTCTGACTTTACACATCTCCATTGTATGACTTCACAAACCTCCATTCTGTGACTTCACACACCTCCATTCTATGACTTCACACACCTTCATTGTTACTTCAGAAACATACATTCTATGACTTCGCCCACCTCCATTCTGTGACTTCACACACCTCCATTCTGTGACTTCACACACCTCAATTCTGTGACTTCACACATCTCCATGTTGACTTCACACACATCCATTCTGTGACTTCACACACCTCCATTCTGTGACTTCACACACCACTATTGTTTGACTTCACACACCTCCATTCTTTGACTTCACACACCTCCATTCCACGACTTCACACACCTCCATTCGATGAGTTCACACACATCCATTCTATGAGTTCACACACCACAATTTTGTCTTCACAAACCTCCATTCTATGACTTCACCCACCTTCATTCTTAATTCAGAAACATCCATTTTATGACTTCCCACAACTCCATTTGTGACTTCGCAAACCTTCATTCTGTGACTTCACACACCTCCATTCTGAGTTCACACACCTCCATTCGGTGAATTCACACACCTCCATTCTGACTTCACACACCTCCATTCTATGACTTCACACACCTCCATTCTGTGACGTCACACACCTCAATTCTGTGACTTCACACACCTTCATTCTTACTTCACAAACATACATTCTATGACTTCACACACCTCCATGCTATGACTTCACACACCTCCATTCCTTGACTTCACACACCTCCATTCTATGACTTCACACACCTCCCTTCTATGACTTCGCACACCTCCATTCTTTGACTTCACACACCTAAATTCAGAGTTGACACACCTCCGTTCTGTGACTTCACACACCTCCATTCTGACTTCACACAGCTCCATTCTCTGACTTCACAAAACTCCATTCTATGACTCCACACACCTCCATTCTGAGCCTTCACACACCTCCATTCTATGACTTCACACACATCCATTGTGACGTCGCACACCTCCATTCTATGAGTTCACACATCTCCATTCTGACTTCACACACCTCCATTCTATGACTTCACAAACCTCCATTCTGAATTCACACAGCTCCATTCTGTGACTTCACAAAACTCCATTCTATGATTTCACACACCTCCATACTGTGACTTCACACAACTCCATCTATTACTTCACACACCCCAATTCTGACTTCACAAACCTCTATACTATGATTTCGCACACTTCCATTTTGACATCACCCACCTCCATTCTATGACTTCATAGACCTCGAATCTGTGACTTCACTCACCTGCACTCTGTGACTTCACACTTCTCCATTCTATGATTTCCCACACCTCCTTTTTATGACTTCACCCACCTCCAATCTATGACTACACACCTCCATTCTGACTTCCCAAACCTGCATTCTGTGACTTCACACACCTCCATTCTATGAGTTCACAGACCTCCATTCTGTGACTTCACACACCTCCATTCTATGATTTCACACACCTCCATTCAGTGACTTCGCACACCTCCATTCTATGACTTCACACACCTCCACTCTGTGACTTCACACACCTCCATTCTATGACTTCACACACCTCCATTCTATGACTTCACACACCTACATTGTGACTTCACACACCTCCACTCTATGAGTTCACACACCTCCATTCTATGACTTCACTCACCTCCATTCTGATCTCACACACCTCCATTCTGATTTCAAAAACCTAAAGTCTGTGAATTCACACACCTCCATTCTATGATTTCACACAACTCCATTCTATGACTTCACACACCTCCATTCTATGACTTCACACACCTCCTTTCTGAGTTGACACACCTCCATTATATGACTTCACACAACTCCAATTTGACTTCACACACCTCCATTCTGTGACTTCACACACCTCCATTCTATGAGTTCACACACCTCCATTCTGACTTCACACACGTCCATTCTATGACTTCACACAACTCCATTCTGACTTCACACACCTCCATTCTATGACTTCACACACCTCCATTCTTTGACTTCACACACCTCCATTGTATGACTTCACACACCTCCATTATATGACTTCACACACCTACATTGTGACTTCACACACCTCCATTAGATGAGTTCACACACCTCCATTCTATGACTTCACTCACCTCCATTCTGACCTCACACACCTCCATTCTGATTTCACAAACCTAAATTCTGTGAATTCACACACCTCCATTCTATGGTTTCACAAAACTCCATTCTATGACTTCACACACCTCCTTTCTGAGTTGACACACCTCCATTATGTGACTTCACACAACTCCAATATGACTTCACACACCTCCATTCTGTGACTTTACACACCTCCATTCTATGAGTTCACATACCTCCATTCTGACTTCCCACACCTCCATTCTGTGACTTCACAAACCTCCACTCTATGACTTCACACACCTCCACTCTGTGAATGCACACATCTCCACTCTGTGTCTTTACACACCTCCATTCTGCGAATTCATACCCCTCCATTCTGTGATTTCACACACCTCCATTCTATGACTTCACACACCTCCATTCTATGACTTCACAAACCTCCATTTTGACTTCACACACGTCAATTCTGTGCCTTCACAAACCTCCCTTACGTGACTTCACACACCTCCATTCTATGACTTCACACACCTCCATTCTATGACATCACACACCTCCATTGTATGACTTCACACACTTCCATTCTATGACTTCACACACCTCCAGTCTATGACTTCACAAACCTCCATTCTGTGACTTCACACACCTGCACTCTGACTTCACACACCTCCATTCTATGACTTCACAAACCTCCATTTTGACTTCACACACGTCCATTCTGTGCCTTCACAAACCTCCCTTACGTGACTTCACACACCTCCATTCTATGACTTCACACACCTCCACTCTATGACATCACACACCTCCATTCTATGACTTCACACACTTCCATTCTATGACTTCACACACCTCCAGTCTATTACTTCACAAACCTCCATTCTGTGACTTCACACACCTGCACTCTGACTTCACACACCTCCATTCTATGACTTCATACACCTCCCTTCTATGACTTCATACACCAACATTCTATGCATTCACACACCTCCACTCTGTGACTTCACAAATCTCCATTCTCACTTCACACTCCTCCATTCTATGACTTCACACACCTCCATTCCATGATTTCACACACCTCCATTCTATGAGTTCACACACCACCATTCTTTGACTTCACACACCACCATTTTGACTTCACACACCTCCATTCTGTGACTTCACACACCTCCATTTTTTGACTTCACACACCTCTATTTTGACTTCACACACTTCCATTCTGTGACTTCAAACACCTCCATTCTATGACTTCACACACCTCCATTCTATGACATCACACACCTCCATTCTATGACTTCACACACTTCCATTCTATGACTTCACACACCTCCAGTCTATGACTTCACAAACCTCCATTCTATGACTTCACACACCTGCACTCTGACTTCACACACCTCCATTCTATGACTTCATACACCTCCCTTCTATGACTTCATACACCAACATTCTATGCCTTCACACACCTCCATTATGTGACTTCACAAATCTCTATTCTGACTTCACACTCCTCCATTCTATGACTTCACACACCTCCATTCTATGACTTTACACATCTCCTTTTTGTAACTTCCCACACTTCCAATGTTTGACTTCACAAACCTACATTCCATGATTTCACACACCTCCATTCTATGAGTTCACACACCTCCATTCTTTGACTTCACACACCTCCATTTTGACTTCACACACCTACATTCTGTGACTTCGCACACCTCCATTTGTGACTTCACACACCACCATTTTGACTTCACAAACCTCCATTCTGTGACTTCACACACCTCCATTCTTTGACTTCACACACCTCTATTTTGACTTCACACACTTCCATTCTGTGACTTCACACACCTCCATTCTGTGACTTCACACACCACTATTGTTTGACTTCACACACCTCCATTCTTTGACTTCACACACCTCCATTCCACGACTTCACACACCTCCATTCGATGAGTTCACACACATCCATTCTATGAGTTCACACACCACAATTTTGTCTTCACACACCTCCATTCTATGACTTCACCCACCTTCATTCTTAATTCAGAAACATCCATTTTATGACTTCCCGCAACTCCATTCCGTGACTTCGCAAACCTTCATTCTGTGACTTCACACACCTCAATTCTGAGTTCAAACACCTCCATTCCGTGACTTCACACACCTCCATTCTGACTTCACACACCTCCATTCTATGACTTCACACACCTCCATTCTGTGACGTCACACACCTCAATTCTGTGACTTCACACACCTTCATTCTTACTTCACAAACATACATTCTATGACTTCGCACACCTCCATACTATGACTTCACACACCTCCATTCTTTGACTTCACACACCTCCATTCTGTGTTCACACACCTCAGTTCTGTGACTTCACAAACCTCCATTTTGACTTCACACACCTCCATTCTATGACTTCACAAAACTCCATTCTATGACTTCACATACCGCCATTCTGTGACTTCACACACCTCCATTCTATGACTTCACACACTTCCATTGTGACGTCACACACCTCCATTCTATGAGTTCACACATCTCCATTCTGACTTCACACACCTCCATTCTATGACTTCACACACCTCAATTCTGAATTCACACAGCTCCATTCTGTGACTTCACAAAACTCCATTCTATGATTTCACACACCTCCATACTGTGACTTCACACAACTCCATCTATGACTTCACACACCTCAATTCTGACTTCACACACCTCTATTCTATGACTCGCACACTCCATTTTTACATCACACACCTCCATTCTATGACTTCACAGACCTCGAATCTGTGACTTCACTCACCTGCACTCTATGACTTCACACTCCTCCATTCTATGATTTCCCACACCTCCTTTTTATGACTTCACCCACCTCCAATCTATGACTACACACCTCCATTCTGACTTCACACACCTGCATTCTGTGACTTCACACACCTCCATTCTATGAGTTCACACACCTCCATTCTGTGACTTCACACACTTTCATTCTTACTTCAGAAACATCCATTCTATGACTTCACAAACCTCCATTCTGTGACTTCACACACCTCCATTCTGAGTTCACACAACTCCATTCCATGACTTCACACACCTCCAATCTGTGACTTCATACCCGTCAATTCTGTGACTTCACACACCTCAGTTCTCTGACTTCACACACGTCCATTCTATGACTTCACCCACCTCCATTTTATGACTTCACACACCTCCAATATATGACTACAAACACCTGAATTCTGTGACTTCACACACCTCCATTCTATGACTTCATACCCGTCAATTCTGTGACTTCACACACCTCAGTTCTCTGACTTCACACACGTCCATTCTATGACTTCACCCACCTCCATTCTATGACTTCACACACCTCCAATTTGACTTTACATACCTCCATTCTATGACTTCACAAACCTCCTTTCTCTGACTTCACACAACTCCATTCTGTGATTTCACAAACCTCCATTCTATGATTTCACACACCTCCATTTTATGACGTCACACACCCCCATTTTGACTTCACTCACCTCCATTATGTGACTTCACAGTCCTCCCTTCGGTGACTTCACACACCTCCATTCTATGACTTCACACATCTACATTCTATGACTTCACACACCTCCATTCTATGACTTCACACAGTTCCATTCTATGATTTCACATACCTCCATGCTATCATTTCACACACCTCCATTCTGTGACTTCACACACCTCCATTCTGACTTCACTCACCTCCATTTTGACTTCACACACCTCATTTCTTGACTTCACACACCTCCATGCTGACTTCACACACCTCCATTCTATGACTTCACACACCTTTATTCTATGACTTCACACACCTCCATCCTGAGTTCACACACCTCCATTCTGTGACTTCACACACCTCCATTCTGACTTTACACATCTCCATTGTATGACTTCACACACCTCCATTCTGTGACTTCACACACCTCCATTCTATGACTTCACACACCTTCATTGTTACTTCAGAAACATCCATTCTATGACTTCGCCCACCTCCATTCTGTGACTTCACACAGCTCCATTCTGTGATATCACACACCTCAATTCTGTAACTTCACACACCTCCATTTTGACTTAACACACCTCCATTCTATGACTTCACACAGCTCCATTCTATGACTTTACACACCTCCATTCTGTGACTTCACACACCTCCATTCTGACTTCACCCAGCCCCATTCTATGACTTCACACACCTCCATTCTGTGACTTCACACACCTCCATTTTATGACTTCACGCACCTCGATTGTGATTTCACACACCTCCATTCTATGAGTTCACATACCTCCATTCTGGCTTCACACACCTTAATTCTATGACTTCACACACCTCCATTCTGACTTCACACATCTCCATTCTGTGACTTCACACACCTCCATTCTATGATTTCACAAACCTCCATTCTATGACTTCACACACCTCCAATATATGACTTCAAACACATCAATTCTGTGACTTCACACACCTCCATTCTATGACTTCCACACCTCCATTCTGTGACTTCACACACCACCATTCTATGACTTCACACACCTCCATTGTGACTTCACACACCTCTATTCTATGAGTTCACACACCTCCATTGTGACTTCACACCACTCCATTCTATGACTTCACACACCTACATTCTGACTTCACACACCTCCATTCTATGACTTCGAACACCACCATTCTGACTTCACACTCCTCCATTCTATGACTTCACACACCTCCATTCTATAACTTAACACACCTATATTGTGACTTCACACACCTCCATTCTATGAGTTCACACACCTACATTGTGTCTTCACACACCTCCATTCTATGACTTCACACACCTTCATTATTACTTCAGAATCATCCATTCTATGACTTCACACACCTCCATTCTATGACTTCACAAACCTCCGTTCTGTGACCTCACACACCTTCATTTTGAGGTCACACACCTCCATTCTGTGACTTCACACACCTCCATTCTGAGTTCACACACCTTCATTCCTGTACTTAACACACATCCATTCTGTGACTTCATACACCTCCATTCTATGACTTCACACACCTCCATTCTGTGACTTCACACACCTCCATTCTGGGTTCACACACCTCCATTCTGTGACTTAACACCCCTCCATTCTGTGACTTCACACACCTCCATTCTATGACTTCACACACCTCCATTCTATGACTTCACACACCTCCATTCTGTGACTTCACACACCTCCATTCTATGATTTCACACACCTCCATTCTGTGACTTCACACACCTCCATTCTATGACTTCACACACCTCCATTCTATAACTTAACACACCTACATTGTGACTTCACACCTCCATTCTGAGTTCACACACCTGCATGTGACTTCACACACCTCCATTTTGACTTCACACGCCTCAGTTCTGTGACTTCACACACCTCCATTCTATGATTTCACACACTTCCATTCTATGACTTCACACACCTAGATTCTATGACTTCACACAACTCATTTCTGAGTTGACACACCTCCATTCTCTGATTTCACACACCTCCAATCTGACTTCACACACTTCCATTCTATGACTTCACACACCTCCATGGTGACTTCACACATCTCCATTCTATGAGTTCACACACCTCCATTCTGACTTCACACACCTCCATTCTATGACTTCACACAGCTAAATTCTGATTTCACAACTCCATTTGTGACTTCACACTCCACAATTTTGACTTAACACACCTACATTCGGTGACTTCACACACCTCCATTCTGGGACTTCTCACACATCCATTTTGACTTCACACACTTCCATTCTTTGACTTCACACACCTCCATTCTGTGACTTCACACACCTCCATTCCATGACTTCACACACCTCCATTCTATGAGATTACACAGCACCATTCTATGAGTTCACACACCTATATTGTGACTTCACACACCTCCATTCTATGACTTCACACACCTTCATTTTTTCTTCCGAATCATCCATTCTATGACTTCGCACACCTCCATTCTATGATTTCACAAAATTCCATTCTGTGACTTCACACACCTCCATTCTGACTTCACACACCTCAATTCTATGACTTCACACACTTGCATTCTATGACTTCACACACCTCCTTTCTGTGACTTCACACACCTCCATTGTGAGTTCACACACCTGCATTGTGTCACTTCACACACCTCTATTCTGTGACTTCACACACCCCCATTCTGTGACTTCAAACACCTTCAATCTGTGACTTGACACACCTCCATTCCATTACTTCACAGACCTCCATTCTATGACTTCACAAACCTCCAATATATGACTTCACACACCTCCATTCTGTGACTTCACAAACCTCCATTCTATGACTTCACACACCTCCATTCTGCGACTTCACACACCTACATTGTGACTTCACAGACCTCCATTCTATGAGTTCACACAAAGGCATTGTGAATTCACACACCTCCATTCTATGACTTCACACACCTCCACGCTGACTTCACACCTCCATTCTGACTTCACACACCTCAATTCTGTGAATTCACACACCTCCATTCTATGAGTTCACAAGCCTCCATTCTATGACTTCACACAACTCCATTCTGACTTCACACACCTCTATTCTATGACTTCGAACACCTACATTCTGACTTCACACACATCCATTCTATGACTTCACAGACCTCGAATCTGTGACTTCACTCACCTCTACTCTATGACTTCACACTTCTCCATTCTATGACTTACCACACCTAATTTCTATGACTTCACCCACCTCCATTCTGACTTCACACCTCCATTCTGACTTCACACACCTCCATTCTATGACTTCACACACCTCCATTCTGACTTCACACACCTCCATTCTGTGACTTCACACACCTCCATTCTATGGTTTCACACACTTCCATTCTGTGACTTCACACACCTCCATTATATGACTTCACACACCTCCATTCTATGACTTCACACACCTCCATTCTGACTTCACAAACCTCCATATTGTGACTTCACACACCTCCAGTCTATGAAATCACACACCTCCATTCTATGACTTCACACACCTACATTGTGACTGCACACATCTCCATTTTATGAATTCACACACTTGCATTCTGACCTCACACACCTCCATTCTGACTTCACACACCTAAATTCTGTGACTTCACACACCTCCATTCTTTGATGTCACACACCTCCATTCTATGACTTCACTCACCTCCATTCTATGACTTAACACATCTCCATTCTGACCTCACACACCTCCATACTGACTTCACACACCTAAATTCTGTGACTTCAAACACCTCCATTCTATGATTTCACACACCTCCATTCTATGACTTCACACACCTCCATTCTATGACTTCACAGACCTACTTTATGAGTTGACACACCTCCATTCTATGACGTCACACACCTCCAATCTGAATTCACACACCTCCATTCTGTGACTTCACACACCTCCATTCTATGAGTTTACACACTTCCATTTTGACTTCACACACTTCCATTCTGTGACTTCACACAGCTCCATTCTGACTTCACACACCTCAATTATATGACTTTACACACCTCTATTCTGACTTCACACACCTCCATTCTATGACTTCACAAACCTCCCTTCTATGACTTCACACACCTCCACTCTGTGACTTCACACATCTCCACTCTGTGACTTTACACACCTCCATTCTGCGAATTCACACACCTCCATTCTGTGATTTCACACACCTCCATTCTATGACTTCACACACCTCCATTCTTTGACTTCACACACCTCCATTCTATGACTTTACACACCTGCATTCTGACATCACACACCTCCAATCCATGACTTCACAGACCTCGAATCTGTGACTTCACTCACCTCCACTCTATGACTTCACACTCCTCCATTCTATGACTTCACACACTTCCATTCTATGACTTCACAAACCTCCATTCTGTGACTTCACACACCTCCATTCTGAGTTCACACTCCTCCATTCTGTGACTTCACACACCTCCATTCTCTGACTTCACACACCTCCATTCTATGACTTTAAACTCTTCCATTCAGTGACTTCACACACCCCCATTCTATGACTTCACCCATCTCCATTCTAAGACTTCACACACCTCCATTCTATGACTTCACACATCTCCAATCTCTGACTTCACACCCCTCCAATTTGACTTCACATACCTCCATTCTATGACTTCACAAACCTCCCTTCGCTGACTTCACAATCCTCCATTCTATGACTTCACACATCTGCATTATATGACTTCACACACCTCAATTCTGACTCACACAGCTCCATTCTGTGACTTCACAAAACTCCATTCTATGACTTCACACACCTCCATTCTATGACTTCACACACCTCCATTCTATGATTTCACACACCTCCATTCTATGACTTCACACACCTCCATTCTTTGACTTCACACACCTCCATTCTATGAGTTGACACACCTCCATTCTGACTTCACACACCTCCATTCTATGACTTCACACACCTCCATTCTGTGACTTCACAAACCTCTTTTCTATGACTTCACCCAACTCCACTCTGTGAATTCACACATCTCCACTCTGTGTCTTCACACACCTCCATTCTGCGAATTCATACCCCTCCATTCTGAGATTTCACACACCTCCATTCTATGACTTCACACACCTACATTGTGACTTCACACAACTCCATTTTATGAATTCACACACCTGCATTGTGACTTCACACACCTCCATTCTATGACTTTACACATCTCCATTCTGACCTCACACACCTCCATTCTGACTTCACACACCTAAATTCTGTGACTTCACACACCTCCATTCTTTGATTTCACACACCTCCATTCTATGACTTCACTCACCTCCATTCTATGACTTCACACACCTCCTTTCTGAGTTGACACACCTCCAATCTATGACTTCACACACCTCCAATCTGAATTCACACACCTCCATTCTATGACTTCACACACCTCCACTCTGTGACTTCACACACCTCCATTCTATGAGTTCACACACCTCCATTTTGACTTCACACTCCTCCATTCTATAACTTAACACAGCTCCATTCTGACTTCACACACCTCAATTTTATGACTTTACACACCTCTATTCTGACTTCACACACCTCCATTCTGTGACTTCCCAAACCTCCATTCTATGACTTCACACACCTTCATTCTGTGACTTCACACATCTCCAATCTGTGACTTTACACACCTCCCTTCTTCGAATTCACACAATTCCATTCTGTGATTTCACACACCTCCATTCTATGACTTCACACACCTCCATTCTTTGACTTCACAAACCTCCATTCTATGACTTCACACACCTCCATTGTAACTTCACACACCTCCATTCTGTGACTTCACACACCTCCCTTCCGTGACTTCACACACCTCCATTCTATGACTTCACACACCTACCTTCTATGACATCACACACCTCCAATCTATGACTTCACACACTTCCATTCTATGACTTCACACACCTCCATTCTATGACTTCACACACCTCCATTCTATGACTTCACACACCTGCATTCTGACTTCACACACCTCCATTCTATGACTTCATACACCTCCATTCTATGACTTCATACACCAACATTCTAGGACTTCACACACCTCCATTCTATGACTTCATAAATCTCCATTCTGACTTCACACTCCTCCATTCTATGACTTCACACACCTCCATTCTATGACTTCACACGTCTCCTTTCTGTAACTTCACACACTTCCAATGTTTGACTTCACAAACCTCCATTTCATGACTTCACACACCTCCATTCCATGAGTTCACACACCGCCATTCTTTGACTTCACACACCTCCATTTTGACTTCACACACCTACATTCTGTGACTTCACACACCTCCATTTATGACTTCACACACCTCCATTTTGACTTCACACACCTCCATTCTGTGACTTCACACACCTCCATTTATGACTTCACACACTTCCTTTCTATTACTTCACACACTTCCATTCTGTGACTTCACACACCTCCTTTCTGAGTTCACACACCTCCATTGTTTGACATCAGACAACTCCAATATATGACATCAAACACCTCAATTCTCTGACTTCACACACCTTCATTCTATGACTTCACCCACCTCCATTGTATGACTTCACACATCTCCAATCTCTGACTTCACACCCCTCCAATTTGATTTCACATACCTCCATTCTATGAATTCACAAACCTCCCTTCGCTGACTTCACAATCCTCCATTCTATGACTTCACACACCTGCATTCTATGACTTCACACACCTCAATTCTGACTCACACAGCTCCATTCTGTGACTTCACAAAACTCCATTCTATGACTTCACACACCTCCATTCTATGACTTCACACACCTCCATTCTATGATTTCACACACCTCCATTCTATGACTTCACACACCTGCATTCTTTGACTTCACACACCTCCATTCTATGAGTTGACACACCTCCATTCTGACTTCACACACCTCCATTCTATGACTTCACACACCTCCATTCTGTGACTTCACAAACCTCCTTTCTATGACTTCACCCACCTCCATTCTGTGAATTCACACATCTCCACTCTGTGTCTTTACACACCTCCATTCTGCGAATTCATACCCCTCCATTCAGAGATTTCACACACCTCCATTCTATAACTTCACACACCTACATTGTGACTTCACACAACTCCATTTTATGAATTCACACACCTGCATTGTGATTTCACACACCTCCATTCTGACTTCACACACCTAAATTCTGTGACTTCACACACCTCCATTCTTTGATTTCACACACCTCCATTCTATGACTTCACTCACCTCCATTCTATGACTTCACACACCTCCAATCTGTGACTTCATACCCGTCAATTCTGTGACTTCACACACCTCAGTTCTCTGACTTCACACACCTCCATTCTATGACTTCACACACTTCCATTGTGACGTCACACACCTCCATTCTATGAGTTCACACATCTCCATTCTGACTTCACACACCTCCATTCTATGACTTCACACACCTCAATTCTGAATTCACACAGCTCCATTCTGTGACTTCACAAAACTCCATTCTATGATTTCACACACCTCCATACTGTGACTTCACACAACTCCATCTATGACTTCACACACCTCAATTCTGACTTCACACACCTCTATTCTATGACTCGCACACTCCATTTTTACATCACACACCTCCATTCTATGACTTCACAGACCTCGAATCTGTGACTTCACTCACCTGCACTCTATGACTTCACACTCCTCCATTCTATGATTTCCCACACCTCCTTTTTATGACTTCACCCACCTCCAATCTATGACTACACACCTCCATTCTGACTTCACACACCTGCATTCTGTGACTTCACACACCTCCATTCTATGAGTTCATACACCTCCATTCTGTGACTTCACACACTTTCATTCTTACTTCAGAAACATCCATTCTATGACTTCACAAACCTCCATTCTGTGACTTCACACACCTCCATTCTGAGTTCACACAACTCCATTCCATGACTTCACACACCTCCAATCTGTGACTTCATACCCGTCAATTCTGTGACTTCACACACCTCAGTTCTCTGACTTCACACACGTCCATTCTATGACTTCACCCACCTCCATTTTATGACTTCACACACCTCCAATATATGACTACAAACACCTGAATTCTGTGACTTCACACACCTCCATTCTATGACTTCATACCCGTCAATTCTGTGACTTCACACACCTCAGTTCTCTGACTTCACACACGTCCATTCTATGACTTCACCCACCTCCATTCTATGACTTCACACACCTCCAATTTGACTTTACATACCTCCATTCTATGACTTCACAAACCTCCTTTCTCTGACTTCACACAACTCCATTCTGTGATTTCACAAACCTCCATTCTATGATTTCACACACCTCCATTTTATGACGTCACACACCCCCATTTTGACTTCACTCACCTCCATTATGTGACTTCACAGTCCTCCCTTCGGTGACTTCACACACCTCCATTCTATGACTTCACACATCTACATTCTATGACTTCACACACCTCCATTCTATGACTTCACACAGTTCCATTCTATGATTTCACATACCTCTATGCTATCATTTCACACACCTCCATTCTGTGACTTCACACACCTCCATTCTGACTTCACTCACCTCCATTTTGACTTCACACACCTCATTTCTGGACTTCACACACCTCCATGCTGACTTCACACACCTCCATTCTATGACTTCACACACCTTTATTCTATGACTTCACACACCTCCATCCTGAGTTCACACACCTCCATTCTGTGACTTCACACACCTCCATTCTGACTTTACACATCTCCATTGTATGACTTCACACACCTCCATTCTGTGACTTCACACACCTCCATTCTATGACTTCACACACCTTCATTGTTACTTCAGAAACATCCATTCTATGACTTCGCCCACCTCCATTCTGTGACTTCACACACCTCCATTCTGTGATATCACACACCTCAATTCTGTAACTTCACACACCTCCATTTTGACTTAACACACCTCCATTCTATGACTTCACACAGCTCCATTCTATGACTTTACACACCTCCATTCTGTGACTTCACATACCTCCATTCTGACTTCACCCAGCCCCATTCTATGACTTCACACACCTCCATTCTGTGACTTCACACACCTCCATTTTATGACTTCACGCACCTCGATTGTGATTTCACACACCTCCATTCTATGAGTTCACATACCTCCATTCTGACTTCACACACCTTAATTCTATGACTTCACACACCTCCATTCTGACTTCACACATCTCCATTCTGTGACTTCACACACCTCCATTCTATGATTTCACAAACCTCCATTCTATGACTTCACACACCTCCAATATATGACTTCAAACACATCAATTCTGTGACTTCACACACCTCCATTCTATGACTTCCACACCTCCATTCTGTGACTTCACACACCACCATTCTATGACTTCACACACCTCCATTGTGACTTCACACACCTCTATTCTATGAGTTCACACACCTCCATTGTGACTTCACACCACTCCATTCTATGACTTCACACACCTACATTCTGACTTCACACACCTCCATTCTATGACTTCGAACACCACCATTCTGACTTCACACTCCTCCATTCTATGACTTCACACACCTCCATTCTATAACTTAACACACCTATATTGTGACTTCACACACCTCCATTCTATGAGTTCACACACCTACATTGTGTCTTCACACACCTCCATTCTATGACTTCACACACCTTCATTATTACTTCAGAATCATCCATTCTATGACTTCACACACCTCCATTCTATGACTTCACAAACCTCCGTTCTGTGACCTCACACACCTTCATTTTGAGGTCACACACCTCCATTCTGTGACTTCACACACCTCCATTCTGAGTTCACACACCTTCATTCCTGTACTTAACACACATCCATTCTGTGACTTCATACACCTCCATTCTATGACTTCACACACCTCCATTCTGTGACTTCACACACCTCCATTCTGGGTTCACACAGCTCCATTCTGTGACTTAACACCCCTCCATTCTGTGACTTCACACACCTCCATTCTATGACTTCACACACCTCCATTCTATGACTTCACACACCTCCATTCTGTGACTTCACACACCTCCATTCTATGATTTCACACACCTCCATTCTGTGACTTCACACACCTCCATTCTATGACTTCACACACCTCCATTCTATAACTTAACACACCTACATTGTGACTTCACACCTCCATTCTGAGTTCACACACCTGCATGTGACTTCACACACCTCCATTTTGACTTCACACGCCTCAGTTCTGTGACTTCACACACCTCCATTCTATGATTTCACACACTTCCATTCTATGACTTCACACACCTAGATTCTATGACTTCACACACCTCATTTCTGAGTTGACACACCTCCATTCTCTGATTTCACACACCTCCAATCTGACTTCACACACTTCCATTCTATGACTTCACACACCTCCATGGTGACTTCACACATCTCCATTCTATGAGTTCACACACCTCCATTCTGACTTCACACACCTCCATTCTATGACTTCACACAGCTAAATTCTGATTTCACAACTCCATTTGTGACTTCACACTCCACAATTTTGACTTAACACACCTCCATTCTGTGACTTCACACACCTCCATTCTGTGACTTCTCACACATCCATTTTGACTTCACACACTTCCATTCTTTGACTTCACACACCTCCATTCTGTGACTTCACACACCTCCATTCCATGACTTCACACACCTCCATTCTATGAGATTACACAGCACCATTCTATGAGTTCACACAGTTATATTGTGACTTCACACACCTCCATTCTATGACTTCACACACCTTCATTTTTTCTTCCGAATCATCCATTCTATGACTTCGCACACCTCCATTCTATGATTTCACAAAATTCCATTCTGTGACTTCACACACCTCCATTCTGACTTCACACACTTCAATTGTATGACTTCACACACTTGCATTCTATGACTTCACACACCTCCTTTCTGTGACTTCACACACCTCCATTGTGAGTTCACACACCTGCATTGTGTCACTTCACACACCTCTATTCTGTGACTTCACACACCCCCATTCTGTGACTTCAAACACCTTCAATCTGTGACTTGACACACCTCCATTCTATTACTTCACACACCTCCATTCTATGACTTCACAAACCTCCAATATATGACTTCACACACCTCCATTCTGTGACTTCACAAACCTCCATTCTATGACTTCACACACCTCCATTCTGCGACTTCACACACCTACATTGTGACTTCACAGACCTCCATTCTATGAGTTCACACAAAGGCATTGTGAATTCACACACCTCCATTCTATGACTTCACACACCTCCATGCTGACTTCACACCTCCATTCTGACTTCACACACCTCAATTCTGTGAATTCACACACCTCCATTCTATGAGTTCACAAGCCTCCATTCTATGACTTCACACAACTCCATTCTGACTTCACACACCTCTATTCTATGATATTCTATGACTTCGAACACCTACATTCTGACTTCACACACATCCATTCTATGACTTCACAGACCCCGAATCTGTGACTTCACTCACCTCCACTCTATGACTTCACACTTCTCCATTCTATGACTTACCACACCTAATTTCTATGACTTCACCCACCTCCATTCTGACTTCACACCTCCATTCTGACTTCACACACCTCCATTCTATGACTTCACACACCTCCATTCTGACTTCACACACCTCCATTCTGTGACTTCACACACCTCCATTCTATGATTTCACACACTTCCATTCTGTGTCTTCACACACCTCCATTCTATGACTTCACACACCTCCATTCTATGACTTCACACACCTCCATTCTGACTTCACAAACCTCCATTCTGTGAGTTCACACACCTCCAGTCTATGAAATCACACACCTCCATTCTATGATTTCACACACTTCCATTCTGTGACTTCACACACCTCCATTCTATGACTTCACACACCTCCATTCTGACTTCACACACCTCCATTCTATGACTTCACACACCTCCATTCTATGATTTCACACACTTCCATTCTGTGACTTCACACACCTCCATTCTATGACTTCACACACCTCCATTCTATGACTTCACACACCTCAATTCTGACTTCACAAACCTCCATTCTGTGACTTCACACACCTCCAGTCTATGAAATCACACACCTCCATTCTATGACTTCACACACCTACATTGTGACTTCACACATCTCCATTTTATGAATTCACACACTTGAATTGTGACTTCACACACCTCCATTCCATGACTTCACACACCTCCATTCTGACCTCACACACCTCCATTCTGACTTCACACACCTAAATTCTGTGACTTCACACACCTCCATTCTTTGATTTCACACACCTCCATTCTATGACTTCACTCACCTCCATTCTATGACTTAACACATCTCCATTCTGACCTCACACACCTCCATACTGACTTCACACACCTAAATTCTGTGACTTCAAACACCTCCATTCTATGATTTCACACACCTCCATTCTATGACTTCACACACCTCCATTCTATGACTTCACAGACCTACTTTATGAGTTGACACACCTCCATTCTATGACGTCACACACCTCCAATCTGAATTCACACACCTCCATTCTGTGACTTCACACACCTCCATTCTATGAGTTTACACACTTCCATTTTGACTTCACACACCTCCATTCTGTGACTTCACACAGCTCCATTCTGACTTCACACACCTCAATTATATGACTTTACACACCTCTATTCTGACTTCACACACCTCCATTCTATGACTTCACAAACCTCCCTTCTATGACTTCACACACCTCCACTCTGTGACTTCACACATCTCCACTCTGTGACTTTACACACCTCCATTCTGCGAATTCACACACCTCCATTCTGTGATTTCACACACCTCCATTCTATGACTTCACACACCTCCATTCTTTGACTTCACACACCTCCATTCTATGACTTTACACACCTGCATTCTGACATCACACACCTCCAATCCATGACTTCACAGACCTCGAATCTGTGACTTCACTCACCTCCACTCTATGACTTCACACTCCTCCATTCTATGACTTCACACACTTCCATTCTATGACTTCACAAACCTCCATTCTGTGACTTCACACACCTCCATTCTGAGTTCACACTCCTCCATTCTGTGACTTCACACACCTCCATTCTATGACTTCACACACCTACATTCTATGACTTCACACATCCATTTTGACTTCACACATCTCCAATATATGACTTCAAACAGCTCAATTCTCTGACTTCACACACCTCCATTCTATGACTTTAAACTCGTCCATTCAGTGACTTCACACACCTCCATTCTATGACTTCACCCACCTCCATTCTAAGACTTCACACACCTCCATTCTATGACTTCACACATCTCCAATCTCTGACTTCACACCCCTCCAATTTGACTTCACATACCTCCATTCTATGACTTCACAAACCTCCCTTCGCTGACTTCACAATCCTCCATTCTATGACTTCACACATCTGCATTCTATGACTTCACACACATCAATTCTGACTCACACAGCTCCATTCTGTGACTTCACAAAACTCCATTCTATGACTTCACACACCTCAATTCTATGACTTCACACACCTCCATTCTATGATTTCACACACCTCCATTCCATGACTTCACACACCTCCATTCTTTGACTTCACACACCTCCATTCTATGAGTTCACACACCTCCATTCTGACTTCACACACCTCCATTCTATGACTTCACACACCTCCATTCTGTGACTTCACAAACCTCTTTTCTATGACTTCACCCAACTCCACTCTGTGAATTCACACATCTCCACTGTGTGTCTTTACACACCTCCATTCTGCGAATTCATACCCCTCCATTCTGAGATTTCACACACCTCCATTCTATGACTTCACACACCTACATTGTGACTTCACACAACTCCATTTTATGAATTCACACACCTGCATTGTGACTTCACACACCTCCATTCTATGACTTCACACACCTCCATTCTGACCTCACACACCTCCATTCTGACTTCACACACCTAAATTCTGTGACTTCACACACCTCCATTCTTTGATTTCACACACCTCCATTCTATGACTTCACTCACCTCCATTCTATGACTTCACACACCTCCTTTCTGAGTTGACACACCTCCAATCTATGACTTCACACACCTCCAATCTGAATTCACACACCTCCATTCTATGACTTCACACACCTCCACTCTGTGACTTCACACACCTCCATTCTATGAGTTCACACACCTCCATTTTGACTTCACACACCTCCATTCTATAACTTAACACAGCTCCATTCTGACTTCACACACCTCAATTCTATGACTTTACACACCTCTATTCTGACTTCACACACCTCCATTCTGTGACTTCCCAAACCTCCATTCTATGACTTCACACACCTTCATTCTGTGACTTCACACATCTCCAATCTGTGACTTTACACACCTCCCTTCTTCGAATTCACACAATTCCATTCTGTGATTTCACACACCTCCATTCTATGACTTCACACACCTCCATTCTTTGACTTCACAAACCTCCATTCTATGACTTCACACACCTCCATTGTAACTTCACACACCTCCATTCTGTGACTTCACACACCTCCCTTCCGTGACTTCACACACCTCCATTCTATGACTTCACACACCTACCTTCTATGACATCACACACCTCCAATCTATGACTTCACACACTTCCATTCTATGACTTCACACACCTCCATTCTATGACTTCACACACCTCCATTCTATGACTTCACACACCTGCATTCTGACTTCACACACCTCCATTCTATGACTTCATACACCTCCATTCTATGACTTCATACACCAACATTCTAGGACTTCACACACCTCCATTCTATGACTTCACACACCTCCATTCTATGACTTCACACGTCTCCTTTCTGTAACTTCACACACTTCCAATGTTTGACTTCACAAACCTCCATTTCATGACTTCACACACCTCCATTCCATGAGCTCACACACCGCCATTCTTTGACTTCACACACCTCCATTTTGACTTCACACACCTACATTCTGTGACTTCACACACCTCCATTTATGACTTCACACACCTCCATTTTGACTTCACACACCTCCATTCTGTGACTTCACACACCTCCATTCTATGACTTCACACACTTCCTTTCTGTTACTTCACACACTTCCATTCTGTGACTTCACACACCTCCTTTCTGAGTTCACACACCTCCATTGTTTGACATCAGACAACTCCAATATATGACATCAAACACCTCAATTCTCTGACTTCACACACCTTCATTCTATGACTTCACCCACCTCCATTGTATGACTTCACACATCTCCAATCTCTGACTTCACACCCCTCCAATTTGACTTCACATACCTCCATTCTATGACTTCACAAACCTCCCTTCGCTGACTTCACAATCCTCCATTCTATGACTTCACACACCTGCATTCTATGACTTCACACACCTCAATTCTGACTCACACAGCTCCATTCTGTGACTTCACAAAACTCCATTCTATGACTTCACACACCTCCATTCTATGACTTCACACACCTCCATTCTATGATTTCACACACCTCCATTCTATGAATTCACACACCTGCATTCTTTGACTTCACACACCTCCATTCTATGAGTTGACACACCTCCATTCTGACTTCACACACCTCCATTCTATGACTTCACACACCTCCATTCTGTGACTTCACAAACCTCCTTTCTATGACTTCACCCACCTCCACTCTGTGAATTCACACATCTCCACTCTGTGTCTTTACACACCTCCATTCTGCGAATTCATACCCCTCCATTCAGAGATTTCACACACCTCCATTCTATGACTTCACACACCTACATTGTGACTTCACACAACTCCATTTTATGAATTCACACACCTGCATTGTGATTTCACACACCTCCATTCTATGACTTCACACACCTCCATTCTGACCTCACACACCTCCATTCTGACTTCACACACCTAAATTCTGTGACTTCACACACCTCCATTCTTTGATTTCACACACCTCCATTCTATGACTTCACTCACCTCCATTCTATGACTTCACACACCTCCTTTCTGAGTTGACACACCTCCAATCTATGACTTCACACACCTCCAATCTGAATTCACACACCTCCGTTCTATGACTTCACACACCTCCACACTGTGACTTCACACACCTCCATTCTATGAGTTCACACACCTCCATTTTGACTTCACACACCTCCATTCTATAACTTAACACAGCTCCATTCTGACTTCACACACCTCAATTCTATGACTTTACACACCTCTATTCTGACTTCACACACCTCCATTCTGTGACTTCCCAAACCTCCATTCTATGACTTTACACACCTTCATTCTGTGACTTCACACATCTCCAATCTGTGACTTTACACACCTCCATTCTTCGAATTCATACAATTCCATTCTGTGATTTCACACACCTCCATTCTATGACTTCACACACCGCCATTCTTTGACTTCACACACCTCCATTCTATGACTTCACACACCTCCATTGTAACTTCACACACCTCCATTCTGTGACTTCACACACCTCCCTTCCGTGACTTCACACACCTCCATTCTATGACTTCACACACCTACATTCTATGACATCACACACCTCCAATCTATGACTTCACACACTTCCATTCTATGACTTCACACACCTCCATTCTATGACTTCACACACCTCCACTCTATGACTTCACAAACCTCCCTCCTATGACTTCACACACCTCCACTCTGTGACTTCACACATCTCCACTCTGTGACTTTACACACCTCCATTCTGCGAATTCACACACCTCCATTCTGTGATTTCACACACCTCCATTCTATGACTTGACACACCTGCATTCTGACATCACACACCTCCAATCCATGACTTCACAGACCTCGAATCTGTGACTTCACTCACCTCCACTCTATGACTTCACACTCCTCCATTCTATGACTTCCCACACGTCCATTCTATGACTTCACACACTTCCATTCTATGACTTCACAAACCTCCATTCTGTGACTTCACACACCTCCATTCTGAGTTCACACTCCTCCATTCTGTGACTTCACACACCTCCATTCTATGACTTCACACACCTACATTCTATGACTTCACACATCCATTTTGACTTCACACACCTCCAATATATGACTTCAAACAGCTCAATTCTCTGACTTCACACACCTGCATTCTATGACTTTAAACTCGTCCATTCAGTGACTTCACACACCTCCATTCTATGACTTCACCCACCTCCATTCTATGACTTCACACACCTCCATTCTCCGACTTCACACCCCTCTAATTTGATTTCTCATACCTCCATTCTATGACTTCACAAACCTCCCTTCGTTGACTTCACAATACTCCATTCTATGACTTCACACATCTACATTCTATGACTTCACTCACCTCAATTCTGACTCACACAACTCCATTCTGTGACTTCACAAAACTCCATTCTATGATTTCACATATCTCCATATTCTGACTTCACATACCTCCATCTATGACTTCACACACCTCCATTATGAGTTCACACACCTCCACTCTGTGACTTCACACACCTCCATTCTATGCCTTCACACACTTCCTTTCTATTACTTCACACACTTCCATTCTGTGACTTCACACACCTCCTTTCTGAGTTCACACACCTCCATTGTTTGCCTTCACACACCTCCAATATATGACGTCAAACACCTCAATTATCTGACTTCACACACCTTCATTCTATGACTTCCTACCCGTCCATTCTGTGACTTCACAGACCTCCATTCTATGACTTCATACACCTCCATTCTATGACTTCACCCACCTCCATTCTATGACTTCACACGTCTCCATTCTCTGACTTCACACCCTCCAATTTGACTTCACATACCTCCATTCTATGACTTCACAAACCTCCCTTCGGTGACTTCACAATCCTCCATTCTATGACTTCACACATCTGCATTCTATGACTTCACACACCTCAATTCTGACTCATACAGCTCCATTCTGTGACTTCACAAAATTCCATTCTATGACTTCACACACCTCCATTCTATGACTTCACACACCTCCATTCTATGATTTCACACACCTCCATTCTATGACTTCACACACCTCCATTCTTTGTCTTCACACACCTCCATTCTATGAGTTCACACACCTCCATTCAGACTTCACACACCTCCATTCTATGTCTTCACACAGCTCCATTCTGACTTCACACACTTCCATTCTATGACTTTGCACACCACTATTCTGACTTCACACACCTCCATTCTATGACTTCACAAACCTCCTTTCTATGACTTCACCCAACTCCACTCTGTGAATGCACACATCTCCACTCTGTGTCTTTACACACCTCCATTCTGCGAATTCATACCCCTCCATTCTGAGATTTCACACACCTCCATTCTATGACTTCACACACCTCCATTCTATGACTTCACAAACCTCCACTGTGACTTCACACACGTCCATTCTGTGACTTCACACACCTCCATTCTATATCATCACAGACCTCCATTCTGTGACTTCACACACTTCCATTCTATGACTTCACACAGCTCCAGTCTATGACTGCACAAACCTCCATTCTATGACTTCACACACCTGCATTCGGACTTCACACACCTCCATTCTGTGACTTCACACACCTCCATTCTATGATTTCATACACCTCCATTCTATGACTTCTCAGACCTCCATTCTATGACTTCACAGACCTACTTTATGAGTTGACACACCTCCATTCTATGACTTCACACACCTCCAATCTGAATTCACACACCTCCATTCTGTGACTTCACACATTTCCATTTATGAGTTTACACACTTCCATTCTGACTTCACACACCTCCTTTCTATGACTTCACACAGCTCCATTCTGACTTCACACACCTCAATTATATGTCTTTACACACCTCTATTCTGACATCACACATCTCCATTCTATGACTTCACAAACCTCCCTTCTATGACTTCACACACCTCCACTCTGTGACTTCACACATCTCCACTCTGTGACTTTACACACCTCCATTCTGCGAATTCACACACCTACATTCTGTGATTTCACACACCTCCATTCTAGGACTTCACACACCTCCATTCTTTGACTTCACACACCTCCATTCTATGACTTTACACACCTGCATTCTGACATCACACACCTCCAATCCATGACTTCACAGACCTCGTATCTGTGACTTCACACACCTGCATTCGGACTTCACACACCTCCATTCTATGACTTCACACACCTCCATTCTATGACTTCACAAATCTCCTTTCTGTAACTTCACACACTTCCAATGATTGACTTCACAAACCTCCATTCCATGACTTCACACACCTCCATTCTATGAGTTAACACACCTCCATTCTTTGACTTCACAGACCTCCATTTTGACTTCACACACCTACATTCTGTGACTTCACACACCTCCATTTGTGACTTCACACACCACCATTTTGACTTCATACACCTCCATTCTGTGACTTCACACACCTCCATTCTGTGACTTCACACACCTCCATTTTGAGTTCACACACATATATTCTGTGACTTCACACACCTCCATTTGTGACGTTACACACCACCATTTTGACTTCACACACCTCCATTCTGTGACTTCACACACCACCATTGTTTGACATCACACACCTCCATTCTTTGACTTCGCACACCTCCATTCCACGACTTCACACATCTCCATTCTATGAGTTCACACACATCCATTCTATGAGTTCCCACACCACAATTTTGTCTACACACACCTCCATTCTATGACTTCACACACCTTAATTCTTAATTCAGAAACATCCATTCTAAGACTTCACACACCTCCATTCTATGACTTCGCAAACCTCAATTCTGTGGCTTCACGCACCTCCATTCTGAGTTCACACAACTCCATTCAGTCACTTCACACACCTCCAATCTGACTTCACACACCTCTATTCTATGACTTCACACACTTCCATTCTATTACCTCACACACTTCCATTCAGTGACTTCCAAAACCTCCTTTCTGAGTTCACACACCTCCATTTTTTGACTTCACACACCTCCAATATATGACTTCAAACACGTCAATACTCTGACTTCACACACCTTCAATCTATGACTTCATACCCGTCCATTCTATGACTTCACCCACCTCCATTCTATGAGTTCACACACCTACATTCTCCGACTTCACAACCTTCCAATTTGACTTCACATACCTCCATTCTATGACTTCACAAACCTCCCTTCGGTGACCTCACAATCCTCCATTCTATGACTTCACACATCTGCATTCTATGACTTCACACACCTCAATTCTGACTCACACAGCTCCGTTCTGTGACTTCACAAAACTCCATTCTATGATTTCACACATCTCCATACTATGACTTCACACACCTCCATCTATGACTTCACACACCTCCATTCTGAGTTCACACACCTCCATTCTGTGACTTCTCACACCTCCATTCTGACTTCACACTTCCATTGTATGACTTCACACACTTCCATTCTGTGACTTCACACACCTCCATTCTATGACTTCACACACTTCCATTGTGACGTCACACCTCCATTCTGTGAGTGCACACACCTCCATTCTTTGACTTCACACACCTCCATTCTGACTTCACAAACCTCTATTCTATGACTTCGCATACCTACATTCTGACTTCACACACCTCCATTCTGTGACTTCACAGACCTCGAATCTGTGACTTTACTCACCTCCACTCTATGACTTCTCACTTCTACATTCTATGACTTCCCACACCTAATTTCTATGACTTCACCCACCCCCATTCTATGATTTCACACCTCCATTCTGACTTCACACACCTCCATTCTATGACTTCACACACCTCCATTCTGACTTCACACACCTCCCTTCTGTGACTTCACAAACCTCCATTCTATGATTTCACACACCTCCATTCTATGACTTCACACACCTCCATTCTATGACTTCACACACCTCCATTCTGTGACTTCACACACCTCCATTCTATGACTTCACACACCTCCATTCTATGACTTGACACACCTACATTGTCACTTCACACACCTCCATTCTATGAGTTCACACACCTCCATTCTATGACTTCACTCACCTCCATTCTGTGACTTCACACACCACTATTGTTTGACTTCACACACCTCCATTCTTTGACTTCACACACCTCCATTCCACGACTTCACACAACTCCATTCTATGAGTTCACACACTTCCATTCTATGACTTCACCCACCTTCATTCTTAATTCAGAAACATCCATTTTATGACTTCCCACAACTCCATATGTGACTTCGCAAACCTTCATTCTGTGACGTCACACACCTCCATTCTGAGTTCACACACCTCCATTCGGTGACTTCACACACCTCCATTCTGACTTCACACACCTCCATTCTATGACTTCACACACCTCCATTCTGTGACGTCACACACCTCAATACTGTGACTTCACACACCTTCATTCTTACTTCACAAACATACATTCTATGACTTCACACACCTCCATACTATGACTTCACACACCTCCATTCTTTGACTTCACACACCTCCATTCTGTGTTGACACACCTCAATTCTATGACTTCACACACCTCCATTCTGTCTTCACACACCTCCATTCTATGACTTCACACACCTCCATTTTGACATCACACACCTCCATTCTATGACTTCATAGACATCGAATCTGTGACTTCACTCACCTGCACTCTATGACTTCACACTCCTCCATTCTATGATTTCCCACACCTCCTTTTTATGACTTCACCCACCTCCAATCTATGAATACACACCTCCATTCTGACTTCACAAACCTGAATTCTGTGACTTCACACACCTCCATTCTATGAGTTCACACACCTCCATTCTGTGACGTCACACACCTCCATTCTGTGATTTCACACACCTACATTCTGTGACTTCACACACCTCCTTTCTATGACTTCACACACCTCCATTCTGTGACTTCACACACCTCCATTCTATGACTTCACACACCTCCATTCTATGATTTCACACACCTACATTGTGACATCACACACCTCCATTCTATGAGTTCACACACCTCCATTCTCTGAGTTCACACACCTCCATTCTGTGACTTAACACACCTCCATTCTATGACTTCACAGACCTCCATTCTGTGACTTCACACCCCTTTATTGTTTGACTTCACATACCTCCATTCTGTGACTTCACACACCTCCATTGTGAGTTAACACACCTTCATTCTGTGACTTCACACACCTCCATTCTGTGACTTCACACACCTCCATTCTGTGACTTCACACACCTACATTCTGTGACTTCACACACCTCCATTCTGTGACTTCACACACCTCCATCTTGACTTCACACACTTCCATTCTTTGACTTCACACACCTCCATTCTCTGACTTCACACACCACCATTGTTTGACTTCACAAACCTCCATTTTTGGACTTCACGCACCTCCATTTCATGACTTCACACATCTCCATTTTATGAGTTCACACACCTCCATTTTGACTTCACACACCTCCATTCTATTACTTCACACACCTTCATTCTACTTCAGAAACATCCATTCTATGACTTCACACACCTCTATTCTATGACTTCACACACCTCCATTCTTTTACTTCACACACCTCCATTCTATGAGTTCACACAACTCCATTGGTGACTCTACACACCACCTTTTTGACTTCACACACCTCCATTCTGTGATTTCACACACCTCCATTCTGTGACTTCACACACCTCAATTCTGTGACTTCACACACCTCCATTATGACTTCACACACCGCCATTCTATGACTTCACACACCTCCATTCTATGACTTCACACCTCCATTCTGTGATTTCACACACCTCCATTCTGAGTTCACACACATCCATTCTGTGACTTCACACACCTCCAATCTGACTTCACACAGCTCCATTCTATGACTTAACACACCTCCATACTGTGACTTCACACACCTCCATTCTATGATTTCACACACCTCCCTTGTGACTACACACACCTCCATTCTATGACTTCACACAACTCCACTCTGACTTCACACAGCTCCATTCTGTGACTTCACACACCTCCATTCCATGACTTCACACAAATCCATTCCATGACTTCACACACCTCCATTCGATGACTTCACACACCTCCGTTCTATGATTTCACACACCTCCCTTGTCACTTCACACACCTCCATTCTATGACTTCACACAACTCCGTTCTGACTTCACACACCTCCATTCTGTGACTTCACACACCTCCATTCCATGACTTCACACACCTCCATACTGTGATTTCACACACCACCATTCTGTGACTTCACACACCTTTATTGTTTGATTTCACACAATGCATTCTTTGACTTCACACACCTTTATTCCATGACTTCACACACCTCCATTCTATGAGTTCTCAGACCTCCATTCTATGAGTTCACACACCTCCATTTTGACTTCATACACCTCCATTTTATGACTTCACACACATTCATTCTTATTCAGAAACATCCATTCTATGACTTCACACACCTCCATTCTATGACTTCACACACCTCCATTTTATGACTTCACACACATTCATTCTTATTCAGAAACATCCATTCTATGACTTCACACACCTCCATTCTATGACTGCACACACCTCCATTCCATGACTTCACACACCTCCATTCTTTGACTTCACACACCTCCATTCTATGAGTTCACACACCTCCATTTGTGACTCTACACACCACATTTTTGACTTCACACACCTCCATTCTGTGATTTCACACACTTCAATTCTGTGACTTCACACACCTTTATTGTTTGACTTCACACACCTCCATTCTTTGACTTCACACACCTCCATTGCATGACTTCACACACCTCCATTCTATGACTTCACAAACCTCCATTCTATGAGTTCACACACCTCCATTTTGACTTCACACACCTCCATTCTGTGACTTCACACACCTCCATTCTGTGACTTCACACACCTCCATTCTATGACTTCACACACCTCCAGTATGTGACTTCACACACCTCCATTCTGTGACTTCACACACCTCCATTTTGACTTCACACACTTCCATTGTTTGAATTCACACACCTCCATTCTGTGACTTCACACACATTAACATTGTTTGACTTCACACACCTCTATTTTTGGACTTCACACACCTCCATTCCATGACTTCACAAATCTCCAGTTTATGAGTTCGCACACCTCCATTTTGACTTCACACACCTCCATTCTATGACTTCACACACCTTCATTCTACTTCAGAAACATCCGTTCTATGACTTCACACACCTCCATTCTATGATTTCACAAACCTTCATTCTGTGACTTCACACACCTCCATTCTGAGTTCACACACCTCAATTCTGTGACTTCACACACCTCAATTCTGGCTTCACACACCTCCATTCTATGACTTCACACACTTCCATTTTATGACTTCACACACCTCCATTCTGTGCCTTCACACACCTCCATTCTTTGACTTCACACACCTCCATTCTGTGACTTCACACACCTCCATTCTTTGACTTCACACACCTCCATTCTGTGACTTCACACAACTCCATTCTATGACTTCCCACGCCTCCATTCTGGGACTTCACACACCTCCATTCTATGACTTCAAACACCTATATTCTTTGACTTCGCACACCTCCATTCTTTGACTTCACACACCTCCATTTTGAGTTCACACACATACATTCTGTGACTTCACACACCTCCATTTGTGACGTTACACACCACCATGTCACTTCACACACCTCCATTCTGTGACTTCACACACCTCCATTCTGTGACTTCACACACCTCCATTTTGACTTCACACACTTCCATTCTGTGACTTCACACACCTCTATTCTGTGACTTCGCACACCTCCTTTGTTTGACTTCACACACCTCCATTCTGTGACTTCACACACCTCCATTCCATGACTTCACACACCTCCATTCTGTGATTTCACACACCTCCATTCTGTGACTTCACACACCTTTATTGTTTGACTTCACACAATGCATTCTTTGATTTCACACACCTTTATTCCATGACTTCACACACCTCCATTCTATGAGTTCTCAGACCTCCATTCTATGAGTTCACACACCTCCATTTTGACTTCATACACCTCCATTTTATGACTTCACACACATTCATTCTTATTCAGAAACATCCATTCTATGACTTCACACACCTCCATTCTATGACTTCACACACCTCCATTCTGTGACTGCACACACCTCCATTCCATGACTTCACACACCTCCATTCTTTGACTTCACACACCTCCATTCTTTGACTTCACACACCTCCATTCTGAGATCACACACCTCAATTCTGTGACTTCACACACCTCAATTCTGGCTTCACACACCTCCATTCTATGACTTCACACACTGCCATTCTATGACTTCACACACCTCCATTCTGTGACTTCACGCACCTCCATTCTTTGACTTCACACACCTCCATTCTGTGACTTCACACACCTCCATTCTTTGACTTCACACACCTCCATTCTGTGACTTCAGACACCTCCATTCTATGACTTCACACACCTCCATTCTATGAATTCACACATCTCCATTCTGTGACTTCACACAACTCCATTCTATAACTTCCCACACCTCCATTCTGGGATTTCACACACCTCCATTCTGAGGCCACACACCTCCGTTCTGTGTCTTAACACACCTTCATTCCGTGACTTCACACACCTTCATTCTATGATTTCACACACCTACATTCTATGACTTCACACACCTCCATTCTATGACTTCACACACCTATATTCTTTGACTTCGCACACCTCCATTCTTTGACTTCACACACCTCCATTTTGAGTTCACACACATATATTCTGTGACTTCACACACCTCCATTTGTGACGTTACACACCACCATTTTGACTTCACACACCTCCATTCTGTGACTTCACACACCTCCATTCTGTGACTTCACACACCTCCATTTTGACTTCACACACTTCCATTCTGTGACTTCACACACCTCCATTCTTTGACTTCGCACACCTCCATTGTTTAACTTCACACACCTCCATTCTTTGACTTCACACACCTCCATTCCATGACTTCACACACCTCTACTCTATCAGTTCACACACATCCATTCTATGAGTTCACACACCACCTTATTGACTTCACACACATCCATTCTATGACTTCGCACACCTACATTCTTATTTCAGGAACATCCATTGTATGAATTCACCCACCTCCATTCTATGACTTCACAAACCTCCATTCTATGACTTCACACTCCTCCATTCTATGACTTCACACACCTCCATTCTATGACTTCACACACCTCCATTCTATGACTTCACACACCTCCATTCTATTACTTCACACACCTCCATTCTGTGACTTCACACACCTCCATTCTATGAGTTCACACACCTGCATTGTGACTTCACACACCTCCATTCTATGACTTCACACACCTCCATTCTGACTTCACACACCTCCATTCTGACTTCACAAACATCAATTCTGTGACTTCACACACCTCCATTCTTTGACTTCACACACCTCCATTGTGAGTCAACACACGTCCATTCTGACTTCACAAACATCAATTCTGTGACTTCACATACATCCATTCTACGACTTCACACACCTCCATTCTATGACTTCACAAACCTCCATTCTGACTTCACACACCTCCATTCTGACTTCACAAACGTCAATTCTGTGACTTCACACACCTCCATTCTATGACTTCACACACCTCCATTCTATGACTTCACACACCTCCATTCTATGACTTCACACACTTCCATTCTCTGACTTCACACACCTCCATTCTTTGACTTCACACATCTCCATTGTGAGTTCACACACCTTCATTCTATGACTTCACACACCTCCATTCTGACTTCACACAGCTCCATTCTATGACTTCACACACCTCAATTCTCTGCCTTCACACATCTCCATTCTAGGATTTAACACACCTTCATTCTTACTTCACAAATATTCATTCTATGACTTCACACACCTCCATTCTATGACTTCACACACCTCCATTCTATGACTTCACACACCTCCATTCTGTGACTTCACACATCTCAATTCTGTGACTTCACACACCTATATTATAACCTCACACACCTCCATTCTATGACTTTACACACCTCCATTCCATGACTTCACACACTTCAATTCTGTGACTTCACACACCTCCATTCTGAGTTCACACACCTCCATTCTGTCACTTCACACACGTCCAATCTGACTTCACACAGCTCCATTCCATGACTTCACACACCTCCATTCTGTGACTTCACACACCTCCATTCTATGACTTCACACACCTCCATTGTGACTTCACTCTCCTCCATTCTATGAGTTCACACACCTCCATTCTGACTTCACACACCTCCATTCTATGACTACACACAACTCCATTCTGACTTCACACATCTCCATTCTGTGACTTCACACACCTCCATTCCATGAATTCCCACACCTCCATTCGATGGCTTCACACACCTTTATTCTTTGACTTCACACACCTCCATTCTATGAGTTAAAACACCTCCATTTGTGACTCTACACACCAACTTTTTTACTTCACAAACCTCCATTCTGTGACTTCACACACCTTTATTTTTTGACTTCACACACCTCCATACTTTGACTTCACACACCTCCATTCCATGACTTCACACACCTCCATTCTATGAGTTCACACACCTCCATTCTATGAGTTCACACACCTCCATTTTGACTTCACACACCTTCATTCTTACTTCGGAAACATCCATTCTATGACTTCACGCACCTCCAATCTATGACTTCACAAATCTCCTTTCTGTGCCTTAACACACCTCCATTCTGAGTTCACACACCTCCATTCTCTGAGTTCACACACCTCCATTCTGTGACTTAACACACCTAAATTCTATGACTTCACAGACCTCCATTCTGTGACTTCACACCCCTTTATTGTTTGACTTCACATACCTCCATTCTGTGACTTCACACACCTCCATTGTGAGTTCACACACCTTCATTCTGTGACTTCACACACCTCCATTCTGTGAATTCACACACCTCCATTCTGTGACTTCACACACCTACATTCTATGACTTCATACACCTCCATTCTGTGACTTCACACACCTCCATTCTGTGACTTAACACACCTCCATCTTGACTTCACACACTTCCATTCTTTGACTTCACACACCTCCATTCTCTGACTTCACACACCACCATTTTTTGACTTCACGAACCTCCATTTTTGGACTTCACGCACCTCCATTCCATGACTTCACACATCTCCATTTTATGAGTTCACACACCTCCATTTTGACTTCACACACCTCCATTCTATTACTTCACACACCTTCATTCTACTTCAGAAACATCCATTCAATGACTTCACACACCTCTATTCTATGACTTCACACACCTCCATTCTTTTACTTCACACACCTCCATTCTATGAGTTCACACACCTCCATTGGTGACTCTACACACCACCTTTTTGACTTCACACACCTCCATTCTGTGATTTCACACACCTCCATTCTGTGACTTCACACACCTTTATTGTTTGACCTCACACACCTCCATTCCTTGACTTCACACACCTCCATTCCAAGACTTCACACACCTCCATTCTGTGAGTTGACACACCTCCATTCTATGAATTCACACACCTCCATTTTGACTTCACACACCTCCATTCTATGACTTCACGCACCTTCATTCTTACTTCAGAAACATCCATTCTATGACTTCACGTACTTCCATTCTATGACTTCACAAATCTCCGTTCTGTGACTTCACACACCTCCATTCTGGATTCACACACCTCCATTCTCTGACTTCACACACCTCCATTCTGTGACTAAACACACCTCCCTTCTATGACTTCACAGACCTCCATTCTGTGACTTCACAAACCTTTATTGTTTGACTTCACACACCTTTATTGTTTGACTTCACACACCTCCCTTGTGAGTTCACACTCATCCGTTCTGTGACTTCACACACCTACATTCTGTGACTTCACACACCTCCATTCTGTGACTTCACACATCTCCATTCTGTGACTTCACACACCTCAATTCTGGCTTCACACACCTCCATTCTATAACTTCACACAATTCCATTCTATGACTTCACACTCCTCCATTCTTTGACTTCACGCACCTCCATTGTGAGTTCACACACCTCCATTCTATGACTTCACACAACTCCATTCTGACTTCACACAGCTCCATTCTATGACTTCACACACCTCCATTCTGTGCCTTCAAACACCTCCATTCTATGACTTAACACACCTTCATTCTTACTTCACAAACATCAATTCTATGACTTCACACACCTCCATTCTATGACTTCACAAACCTCCATTCTATGACTTCACACACCTCCATTCTATGACTTCACACCTCCATTCTGTGACTTCACACACCTCCATTCTGAGTTCACACACCTCCATTCTGTGACTTCACACTCCTCAAATCTCACTTCACACAGCTCCATTCTATGATTTCACACACCTCCATACTGTGACTTCACACACCTCCATTCTATGACTTCACACACCTCCATTGTGACTTCACACACCTCTTTTCGATGACGTCACACATCTCCATTCTGTGACTTCACACACCTCCATTCTGTGACTTCACACACCTCCATTTTGACTTCACACACTTCCATTCTTTGACTTCACACACCTCCATTCTGTGACTTCACACACCACCATTGTTTGACTTCACACACCTCCATTTTTGGACTTCACACACCTCCTTTCCATGACTTCACTCATCTCCTTTTTATGAGTTCGCACACCTCCATTTTGACTTCACACACCTCCATTCTATGACTTCACACACCTCCATTCTACTTCAGAAACATCCATTCTATGACTTCATACACCTCCATTCTATGACTTCACAAACCTCCATTCTTTGATTTCACACACCTCCATTGTGAGTTCACACACCTCCATTCTGTGACTTCACACACCTCCATTCTGTGACTTCACACACCTCCGTTCTGTGACTTTACACACCTCCATTCTATGACTTCACACACCTCGATTCTATGAATTCACACATCTTCATTCTGTGACTTCACACAACTCCATTCTATGACTTCCCACACCTCCATTCTGGGACTTCACACACCTCCATTCTGAGTTCACACACCTCCGTTCTGTGACTTAACACACCTCCATTCTTTGACTTCAAACACCTCCTTTCCATGACTTCACACACCTCCATTTTATGACTTCACACACCTCCATTCTATGACTTCACACACCATTCTTTCACTTCGCACACCTCCATTCTTTCACTTCACACACCTCCATTTTGAGTTCACACACCTACATTCTGTGACTTCACACACCTCCATTTGTGACTTTATACACCACCATTTTGACTTCACAAACCTCCATTCTGTGACTTCACAAACCTCCATTCTGTGACTTCACACACCTCCATTTTGACTTCACACACTTCCGTTCTGTGACTTCACACACCTCCATTCTGTGACTTCGCATAACTCCATTGTTTGACTTCACACACCTCCATTCTTTGATTTCACACACCTCCATTCCATGACTTCACACACCTCCACTCTATCAGTTCACACACATCCATTCTATGAGTTCACATACCACCATTTTGATTGCACACACCTCCATTCTATGACTTTACACCCCTACATTCTTACTTCGAAAACATCCATTCTATGACTTTACAGACCTCCATTCTGTGAGTTCACAAACGTCCATTCTATGACTTCACACACCTCCATTCTATGACTTCACACACCTCCAATCTATGACTTCACACACCTCCATTCTATGACTTCACACACCTCCATTGTGAGTTCACACACCTCCATTCTGAATTCACAAACATCAATTCTGTGACTTCACACACCTCCATTCTATGACTTCACACACCTCCATTCTATGACTTCAAACACCTCCATTCTATGACTTCACAAACCTCCATTCTGACTTCACACACCTCTATTCTCACTTCACAAACATCAATTCTGTGACTTCACACACCTCCATTCTATGACTTCACACACCTCCATTCTACTTCAGAAACATCCATTCTATGACTTCATACACCTCCATTCTATGACTTCACAAACCTCCATTCTTAGACTTCACACACCTTCATTCTGAGTTCACACACCTCAATTCTGTGTCTTTACACACCTCAATTCTGGCTTCACACACCTTCATTCTATGACTTCACACACTTCCATTCTATGACTTGACACACCTCCATTCTTTGACTTCACACACCTCCATTGTGAGTTCACACACCTCCATTCTGTGACTTCACACACCTCCATTCTGTGACTTCACACACCTCCATTCTGTGACTTCACACACCTCCATTCTATGACTTCACACACCTCGATTCTATGAATTCACACATCTCCATTCTGTGACTTCACACAACTCCATTCTATGACTTCCCACACCTCCATTCTGGGACTTCACACACCTTCATTCTGGGTTCACACACCTCCGTTCTATGACTTAACACACCTTCATTCTGTGAATTCACACACCTTCATTCTATGACTTCACACACCTCCATTTTGAGTTCACACACCTACATTCTGTGACTTCACACACCTCCATTTGTGAATTTACACACCACCATTTTGACTTCACAAACTTCCATTCTGTGACTTCACAAACCTCCATTCTGTGACTTCACACACCTCCATTTTGACTTCACACACTTCCATTCTTTGATTCACACACCTCCATTCTGTGACTTCGCACACCTCCATTTTTTGACTTCACACACCTCCATTCTTTGACTTCACACACCTCCATTCCATGACTTCACACACCTCCACTCCATCAGTTCACACACATCCATTCTATGAGTTCACATACCACCATTTTGATTGCACACACCTCCATTCTATGACTTTACACCCCTATATTCTTACTTCAAAAACATCCATTCTATGACTTTACAGACCTCCATTCTGTGAGTTCACAAAAGTCCATTCTATGACTTCACACACCTCCATTCTATGACATCACACACCTCCAATCTATGACTTCACACACCTCCATTCTATGACTTCACACACCTCCATTGTGAGTTCACACACCTCCATTCTGAATTCACAAACATCAATTCTGTGACTTCACACACCTCCATTCTATGACTTCACACACCTCCATTCTATGACTTCACACACCTCCATTCTATGACTTCACAAACCTCCATTCTGACTTCACACACCTCCATTCCCACTTCACAAACATCAATTCTGTGACTTCACACACCTCCATTCTATGACTTCACACACCTCCATTCTATGACTTCGCACACCTCCATTCTATGACTTCACACACTTCCATTCTTTGACTTCACACACCTTCAATTTTTTACTTCACACATCTCCATTGTGAGTTCACACACCTCCATTCTATGACTTCACACACCTCCATTCTGACTTCACACAGCACCATTCTATGACTTCACACACCTCCATTCTGTGCCTTCACACATCTCCATTTTATGACTTAACACACCTTCATTCTTACTTCACAAACATTCATTCTATGACTTCACACACCTCCATTCTGACTTCACACACCTCCATTCTATGCCTTCCACACCTCCATTCTGTGACTTCACACACCACCATGCTATGACTTCACATACCTCCATTGTGACTTCACACACCTCCATTCTATGAGTTCACACACCTCCATTCTGACTTCACACACCTCCATTCTATGACTTCACAGACCTCCATTCTGACTTCACACACCTCCATTCTATGACTTCACACAACTCCATTCCATGACTTCACACACCTCCATTCGATGCCTTCACACACCTCCATTCTGTGACTTCACACACCACCATTGTTTGACTTCACACACCTCCATTTTTGGACTTCACACACCTCCATTCCATGACTTCACACATCTCCATTTTATGAGTTCGCACACCTCCATTTTGACTTCACACACCTCCATTCTGTGACTTCACACACCTTCATTCTACTTCAGAAACATCAAATCTATGACTTCACACACCTCCATTCTATGACTTCACAAATCTACATTCTGTGTCTTCACACACCTCCATTCTGAGTTCACACACCTCAATTCTCTGACTTCACACACCTCAATTCTGGTTTCACACACCTCCATTCTATGACTTCACACAATTCCTTTCTATGACTTCACACACCTCCATTTTTGACTTCACACACCTCCATTGTGAGTTCACACACCTCCACTCTATGACTTCACACACCTCCATTATGACTTCACACAGCTCCATTCTATGACTTCACACACCTCCAATCTGTGCCTTCACACACCTCCATTCTATGACTTAACACACCCTCATTCTTACTTCACAAACATCCATTCTATGATCACACACCTCCATTATATGACTTAACACACCTCCATTCTATGACTTCACACACCTCCATTCAGTGACTGCACACACCTCAATTCTGTGACTTCACACACTTCCATTATGACTTCACAAACCTCCATTCTATGACTTCACACACCTCCATTCTGTGACTTCACACCTCCATTCTGTGTCTTCACACACCTCCATTCTGAGTTCACACACCTCCATTCTGTGACTTCACACAAGTCCATTCTTACTTCACACACCTCCATTCTGTGACTTCACACACCTCCATTCCATGACTTCACACACCTCCTTTCTATGATTTCACACACCTCCGTTCTGACTTCACACACCTCCATTCTATGACTTCACACACCTCCATTCTGTGGCTTCACATACCTCAATTCTGTGACTTCACACACCTCCATTATGACTTCACACACCTCCATTCTATGACTTCACACACCTCCATTCTATGACTTCACACACCTAGATTCTGTGACTTCACACACCTCCGTTCTGAGTTCACACACCTCAATTCTGTGACTTCACACACCTCCATTCTGTGACTTCGCACACCTCCAATCTGACTTCACACAGCTCCACTCTATGCCTTCCCACACCTCCATTCTATGATTTCACACACCTCCATTCTATGACTTCACACACCTCCATTCTGTGATTTCACACACCTCCATTCTGAGTTCAAACACCTCCGTTCTGTGACTTAACACACCTATATTATGTTACTTCACACACCACCATTCTGAGTTAATACACCTCCATTCTGTGACTTCACACACCTCCATTCTGACTTCAAACAGCTCCATTCTATGACTTCACACACCTCCATTCTGTGCCTTCACACACCTCCATTCTATGATTTAACACACCTTCATTCTTACTTCACAAACATCCATTCTATGACTTCACACACCTCCATTCTATGACGTCACACACCTCCATTCTATGACTTCGCAAACCTCCATTCTGTGACTTCACACACCTCAATTCTGTGACTTCACACACCTCCATTATGACTTCACACACATCCATTCTATGACTTCACACACCTCCATTCTATGACTTCACACACCTTCATTCTGTGACTTCACACACCTCCATTCTGAGTTCGCACACCTCCATTCTGTGAATTCACACAACTCCAATCTGACTTCACACAGCTCCATTCTATGACTTCACATACCTCCATTCTTTGACTTCACACACCTCCATTCTATGACTTCACACACCTGCATTGTGACTTCACACAGCTCCATTCTATGAGTTCAGACACCTCCATTCTGACTTCACACACCTCCATTCTATGACTTCACACACCTCCATTCTGACTTCACACACCTCCATTCTATGACTTCACACAAGTCCATTCTGACTTCAGACACCTCCATTCTATGAGTTCACACACGTGCATTGTGACTTCACACACCTCCATTCTATGACTTCACACACCTCCATTCTGACTTCACACACCTCCATTCTGACTTCACAAACATCAATTCTGTGACTTCAAACACCTCCATTCTTTCGCTTCACACTCCTCCATTGTGAGTTCACACACCTCCATTCTGAATTCACAAACATCAATTCTGTTACTTCACACACCTCCATTCTATGACTTCACACACCTCCATACTATGACTTCACAAACCTCCATTCTGACTTCACACACCTCCATTCTGACTTCACAAACATCAATTCTGTGACTTCACACACCTCCATTCTATGACTTCACACACCTCCATTCTTTGGCTTCACACACCTCCATTCTATGACTTCACACACTTCCATTCTTTGACTTCACACACCTCCATTTTTTGACTTCACACATCTCCATTGTGAGTTCACACACCTCCATTCTATGACTTCACACACCTCCATTCTGACTTCACACAGCTCCATTCTATGACTTCACACACCTCCATTCTGTGCCTTCACACATCTCCATTTTATGACTTAACACACCTTCATTCTTTCTTCACAAACATTCATTCTATGACTTCACACACCTCCATTCTATGACTTCACACACCTCCATTCCATGACTTCACACACCTCCATTCTTTGACTTCACACACCTCCATTCTTTGACTTCACACACCTCCATTCTGAGTTCACACACCTCAATTCTGTGACTTCACACACCTCAATTCTGGCTTCACACACCTCCATTCTATGACTTCACACACTGCCATTCTATGACTTCACACACCTCCATTCTGTGACTTCACACACCACCATTCTTTGACTTCACACACCTCCATTCTATGACTTCACACACCTCCATTCTGTGACTTCACACACTTCCATTGTGACGACACACACCTCCATTCTATGAGTTCACACACCTCTATTCTATGACTTCACATACCTCCATTCTGACTTCACACACCTCCATTCTATGACTTCAGAGACCTCGAATCTCTGACTTCACTCAACTCCATTCTATGACTTCACACTGCTCCATTCTATGACTTCCCACACCTCCTTTCTATGACTTCACCCACCTCTATTCTATGACTTCACACCTCGATTCTGACTTCAGATACCTCCATTCTGTGACTTCACACACCTCCATTGTATGACTTCAAACACCTCCATTCTCTGACTTCACACACCTCCATTCTAAGCTCACACAACTCCATTCGTTGACTTCACACACCTCCATTCTTACTTCACAAACCTCCATTCTATGACTTCACACACTTTCATTCTATGACTTCACACACCTCCATTCTATGACTTCACACACCTCCATTCTATGACTTCAGAAACCTACATTGTTACTTCACACACCTCCATTCTATGAGTTCACACACCTGCATTGTGACTTCACACACCTCCATTATCTGACTTCACAC
Organism: Megascapheus bottae; assembly: GCA_024803745.1. Lineage (NCBI taxonomy): Eukaryota > Metazoa > Chordata > Mammalia > Rodentia > Geomyidae > Megascapheus > Megascapheus bottae. The sequence continues at coordinate 22,648 of JANJXV010000800.1, read as the reverse complement.
ACCTCCATTCTGACTTCACACACCTCCATTCTGTCTTCACACACATGCATTCTGTGACTTCACACACCTCCATTCTATGATTTCACAAACCTCCATTCTATGACTTCACAGACCTCCATTCTATGACTTCACACACCTCCTTTATGAGTTCACACACATCCATTCTGTGACTTCACACACCTCCATTGTGACTTCATACACCTCCATTCTATGAGTTCACACACCTCCATTCTGACTTCACACACTTCCAATCTATGACTTCGCACACCTCTATTCTGACTTCACACACCTGCATTCTATGACTTCACAAACCTCCATTCTGTGACTTCACACACCTCCACTCTGTGACTTTACACACCTCCATTCTGTGACTTCACACACCTCCATTCTCTGATTTCACACACAATCCATTCTATGACTTCACAAACCTCCATTCTTTGATTTCACACACCTCCATCCTATGACTTCACACACCTCCATTGTGACTTCACACAGCTCCATTCTGTGACTTCACACACCTCCATTCTGTGCCTTCACACATCTCCATTTTATGACTTAACACACCTTCATTCTTTCTTCACAAACATTCATTCTATGACTTCACACACCTCCATCCTATGACTTCACACACCTCCATTGTGACTTCACTCACCTCCATTCTATGAGTTCATACACCTCCATTCTGAATTCACAAACCTCCATTCTATGACTTCACAGACTTTGAATATGTGACTTCACTCACCTCCACTCTATGACTTCACACTTCTCCATTCTATTACTTCCCACACCTCCTTTCCATGACTTCACCCACCCCCATTCTATGACTTCACTCCTCCTTTCTGACTTCACACACCTCCATTCTGTGACTTCACACACCTCCATTCTATGAGTTCACACACCTCCATTTTGACTTCACACACCTCCATTCTATGACTTCACACAACTTCATTCTTACTTCAGAAACATCCATTCTATGATTTCACACACCTCCATAATATGACTTCACACACCTCCATTCTATGACTTCACACCTCCATTCTGTGACTTCACACACCTCCATTCTCTGTCTTCACACACCTCCATTGTGACTTCACACACCTCCATTCTATGACTTCACACACCTTCATTCTTACTTCAGAAACATCCATTCTATGATTTCACACACCTCCATAATATGACTTCACACACCTCCATTCTATGACTTCACACCTCCATTCTGTGACTTCACACACCTCCATTCTCTGTCTTCACACACCTCCATTGTGACTTCACACACGTCCATTCTATGAGTTCACACACCTCCATTCTGACTTCACACACCTCCATTCCATGACTTCACACACCTCCATTCTATGAGTTCACACACCTCCATTCTTTGAGTTCACACACCTCCATTTTGACTTCACGCACCTTCATTCTATGACTTCACACACCTTCATTCCTACTTCAGAAACATCCATTCTATGACTGCACACACCTCCATTCGATGACTTCACACACCTCCATTCTGTGACTTCACACACTTCCATTCTATGACTTCACACACCTTCATTCTTACTTCACAAACATCCATTCTGTGACTTCACACACCTCCATTCTATGACTTCACACACCTCCATTCTGTGACTTCACACACCTCCATTCTATGTCTTCACACACCTCCATTGTGATTTCACACACCTCCATTCTATGAGTTCACAGACCTCCATTCTAACTTCACACACCTCCATTCTATGACTTCACACTCCGCCATTCTGACTTCTCACACCTCCATTCTGTGAATTCACAAAACTCCATTCTATGATTTCACACACCTCCATACTATGACTTCACACACCTCCATCTATGACTTCACACACCTCCATTCTGAGTTCACACACCTCAATTCTGTGACTTCACACACCTCCATTCTGACTTCACACAACAATGTATGACTTCACACACCTCCATTCTGTGACTTCACACACTTCCATTGTGACGACACACACCTCCATTCTATGAGTTCACACACCTCTATTCTATGACTTCACATACCTCCATTCTGACTTCACAAACCTCCATTCTATGACTTCACAGACCTCGAATCTCTGACTTCACTCAACTCCATTCTATGACTTCACACTGCTCCATTCTATGACTTCCCACACCTCCTTTCTATGACTTCACCCACCTCTATTCTATGACTTCACACCTCGATTCTGACTTCAGATACCTCCATTCTGTGACTTCACACACCTCCATTGTATGACTTCAAACACCTCCATTCTCTGACTTCACACACCTCCATTCTGAGCTCACACAACTCCATTCGGTGACTTCACACACCTCCATTCTTACTTCACAAACCTCCATTCTATGACTTCACACACTTCCATTCTATGACTTCACACACCTCCATTCTATGACTTCACACACCTCCATTCTATGACTTCAGAAACCTACATTGTTACTTCACACACCTCCATTCTATGAGTTCACACACCTGCATTGTGACTTCACACACCTCCATTATCTGACTTCACACACCTCCATTCTGACTTCACACACCTCCATTCTGTCTTCACACACATGCATTCTGTGACTTCACACACCTCCATTCTATGATTTCACAAACCTCCATTCTATGACTTCACAGACCTCCATTCTATGACTTCACACACCTCCTTTATGAGTTCACACACATCCATTCTGTGACTTCACACACCTCCATTTTGACTTCATACACCTCCATTCTATGAGTTCACACACCTCCATTCTGACTTCACACACTTCCATTCTATGACTTCACACAGCTCCATTCTCACTTCACACACCTCCATTCTATGACTTCGCACACCTCTATTCTGACTTCATACACCTGCATTCTATGACTTCACAAACCTCCATTCTGTGATTTCACACACCTCCACTCTGTGACTTTACACACCTCCATTCTGTGACTTCACACACCTCCATTCTCTGATTTCACACACAATCCATTCTATGACTTCACAAACCTCCATTCTTTGATTTCACACACCTCCATCCTATGACTTCACACACCTCAATTGTGATTTCACACAGCTCCATTCTGTGACTTCACACACCTCCATTCTGTGACTTCACACACCTCCATACTATGACTTCCCCACACCTTCAATCTATGAATTCACACACCTCCATTCTGACTTCACACACCTCCATTCTATGACTTCACACACCTCCATTCTCTGATTTCACACACAATCCATTCTATGACTTCACAAACCTCCATTCTTTGATTTCACACACCTACATCCTATGACTTCACACACCTCCATTGTGACTTCACACAGCTCCATTCTGTGACTTCACACACCTCCATTGTGTGACTTTACACACCTCAATTCTGACTTCACACACCTCCATTCTCTGATTTCACACACCCCCATTCTATGACTTCACACACCTCCATTGTGACTTCACTCACCTCCATTCTATGAGTTCATACACCTCCATTCTGAATTCACAAACCTCCATTCTATGACTTCACAGACTTTGAATATGTGACTTCACTCACCTCCACTCTATGACTTCACACTTCTCCATTATATTACTTCCCACACCTCCTTTCCATGACTTCACCCACCCCCATTCTATGACTTCACTCCTCCTTTCTGACTTCACACACCTCCATTCTGTGACTTCACACACCTCCATTCTATGAGTTCACACACCTCCATTTTGACTTCACACACCTCCATTCTATGACTTCACACACCTCCATTGTGACTTCACACAGCTCCATTCTGTGACTTCACACACCTCCATTCTATGAGTTCACACACCTCCATTTTGACTTCACACACCTCCATCCTATGACTTCACACACCTCCATTGTGACTTCACACAGCTCCATTCTGTGACTTCACACACCTCCATTGTGTGACTTTACACACCTCAATTCTGATTTCACACACCCCCATTCTATGACTTCACACACCTCCATTGTGACTTCACTCACCTCCATTCTATGAGTTCATACACCTCCATTCTCAATTCACAAACCTCCATTCTATGACTTCACAGACTTTGAATATGTGACTTCACTCACCTCCACTCTATGACTTCACACTTCTCCATTCTATTACTTCCCACACCTCCTTTCCATGACTTCACCCACCCCCATTCTATGACTTCACTCCTCCTTTCTGACTTCACACACCTCCATTCTGTGACTTCACACACCTCCATTCTATGAGTTCACACACCTCCATTTTGACTTCACACACCTCCATTCTATGACTTCACACAACTTCATTCTTACTTCAGAAACATCCATTCTATGATTTCACACACCTCCATAATATGACTTCACACACCTCCATTCTATGACTTCACACCTCCATTCTGTGACTTCACACACCTCCATTCTCTGTCTTCACACACCTCCATTGTGACTTCACACACCTCCATTCTATGACTTCACACACCTTCATTCTTACTTCAGAAACATCCATTCTATGATTTCACACACCTCCATAATATGACTTCACACACCTCCATTCTATGACTTCACACCTCCATTTTGTGACTTCACACACCTCCATTCTCTGTCTTCACACACCTCCATTGTGACTTCACACACGTCCATTCTATGAGTTCACACACCTCCATTCTGACTTCACACACCTCCATTCCATGACTTCACACACCTCCATTCTATGAGTTCACACACCTCCATTCTTTGAGTTCACACACCTCCATTTTGACTTCACGCACCTTCATTCTATGACTTCACACACCTTCATTCCTACTTCAGAAACATCCATTCTATGACTGCACACACCTCCATTCGATGACTTCACAAACCTCCATTCTGTGACTTCACACACTTCCATTCTATGACTTCACACACCTTCATTCTTACTTCACAAACATCCATTCTGTGACTTCACACACCTCCATTCTATGACTTCACACACCTCCATTCTGTGACTTCACACACCTCCATTCTATGTCTTCACACACCTCCATTGTGATTTCACACACCTCCATTCTATGAGTTCACAGACCTCCATTCTAACTTCACACACCTCCATTCTATGACTTCACACTCCGCCATTCTGACTTCACACACCGCCATTCTGTGAATTCACAAAACTCCATTCTATGATTTCACACACCTCCATACTATGACTTCACACACCTCCATCTATGACTTCACACACCTCCATTCTGAGTTCACACACCTCAATTCTGTGACTTCACACACCTCCATTCTGACTTCACACAACAATGTATGACTTCACACACCTCCATTCTGTGACTTCACACACTTCCATTGTGACGACACACACCTCCATTCTATGAGTTCACACACCTCTATTCTATGACTTCACATACCTCCATTCTGACTTCACAAACCTCCATTCTATGACTTCACAGACCTCGAATCTCTGACTTCACTCAACTCCATTCTATGACTTCACACTGCTCCATTCTATGACTTCCCACACCTCCTTTCTATGCCTTCACCCACCTCTATTCTATGACTTCACACCTCGATTCTGACTTCAGATACCTCCATTCTGTGACTTCACACACCTCCATTGTATGACTTCAAACACCTCCATTCTCTGACTTCACACACCTCCATTCTGAGCTCACACAACTCCATTCGGTGACTTCACACACCTCCATTCTTACTTCACAAACCTCCATTCTATGACTTCACACACTTCCATTCTATGACTTCACACACCTCCATTCTATGACTTCACACACCTCCATTCTATGACTTCAGAAACCTACATTGTTACTTCACACACCTCCATTCTATGAGTTCACACACCTGCATTGTGACTTCACACACCTCCATTATCTGACTTCACACACCTCCATTCTGACTTCACACACCTCCATTCTGTCTTCACACACATGCATTCTGTGACTTCACACACCTCCATTCTATGATTTCACAAACCTCCATTCTATGACTTCACAGACCTCCATTCTATGACTTCACACACCTCCTTTATGAGTTCACACACATCCATTCTGTGACTTCACACACCTCCATTTTGACTTCATACACCTCCATTCTATGAGTTCACACACCTCCATTCTGACTTCACACACTTCCATTCTATGACTTCACACAGCTCCATTCTCACTTCACACACCTCCATTCTATGACTTCGCACACCTCTATTCTGACTTCACACACCTGCATTCTGTGACTTCACAAACCTCCATTCTGTGACTTCACACACCTCCACTCTGTGACTCTACACACCTCCATTCTGTGACTTCACACACCTCCATTCTCTGATTTCACACACAATCCATTCTACGACTTCACAAACCTCCATTCTTTGATTTCACACACCTCCATCCTATGACTTCACACACCTCAATTGTGATTTCACACAGCTCCATTCTGTGACTTCACACACCTCCATTCTGTGACTTCACACACCTCCATACTATGACTTCCCCACACCTTCAATCTATGACTTCACACACCTCCATTCTGACTTCACACACCTCCATTCTATGACTTCACAGACCTCGATTCTGTGACTTCACTCACCTACACTCTATGACTTCACACCTCCATTCTCTGACTTCCCACACCTCCTTTCTATGACTTCACCCATCTCTATTCTATGACTTCACACCTCCATTCTGACTTCACACACCTCCAATCTGTGACTTCACACACCTCCATTATATGATATCACACACCTCCATTTAATGACTTCACACACCTCCGTTCTATGACTTCACACACCTCCATTCTGTGACTTCACACACCTCCATTCTATGACTTCACACACCTCCATTCTTTGACTTCCCACACCTCCATTCTGAGTTTACACACCTCCATTCTATGATTTCACACACCTCCATTCTTTGACGTCACACACCTCCATTCTATGACTTCACACAACTTCATTCTTACTTTACAAACATCCATTCTATAACTTCACACACCTCCATTCTATGACTTCAAACACCTCCATTCTGTGACTTCACAAACCTCCATTCTATGACTTCACACACCTCCATTCTGTGACTTCACACACCTCCATTCTATGACTTCACACACCTCCATTCTAAATTCACACAGCTCCATTCTGTGACTTCACACACTTCCATTCTGAATTCACACAGCTCCATTCTGTGACTTCTCAAAACTCCATTCTATGATTTCACACACCTCCATACTATGACTTCACACAACTCCATCTATGACTTCACATACCTGCATTCTGACATCACACACCTCCATTCTATGACTTCACATACCTCGAATCTGTGACTTCACTCACCTGCACTCTATGACTTCACACTCCTCCATTCTATGACTTCACAGACCTCCTTTCTATGACTTCACACACCTCCATTCTTTGACTTTACACAACTCCATTCCATGACTTCACACACCTCCATTCTGTGATTTCACACACCTCCATTCTATGAGTTCACACACCTCCATTCTTTGACTTCACACACCTCCATTTTGACTTCACACACCTACATTCTGTGACTTCACACACCTACATTTGTGACTTCACACACCACCATTTTGATTTCACACACCCCCATTCTGTGACTTCACACACCTCCATTCTTTGACTTCGCACACCTCCGTTTTGAATTCACACACTTCCATTCTGGGACTTCACACACCTCCATTCTGTGACTTCACACACCACCATTGTTTGACTTCACACACCTCCATTCTTTGACTTCACACACCTCCATTCCACGACTTCACACAACTCCATTCTATGAGTTCAGAAACATCCATTCTATGAGTTCACACACCACAATTTTGTCTTCACACACCTCCATTCTATGACTTCACACACCTTCATTCTTAATTCAGAAACATCCATTCTATGACTAAACAAACCTCCATTCTATGACTTCAAAAACCTCCATTCTGTGACTTCACAAACCTCCATTCTGAGTTCACACACCTCCATTCATTGACTTCACACACCTCCATTCTGACTTCACGCACCTCCATTCTATGACTTTACACACTTCCATTCTATATCTTCACACACCTCCATTCTGTGACTTCACACACTTCCATTCTGTGAGTTCACACAACTTCATTCTATGACTTCACACACCTCCATTCTATGACTTCACACAATTCTATTCTATGATTTCACACATCCATTTGGAATTCACACACAAAAAATATATGACTTCAAACACCTCCTACTGTGACTTCACACAGCTCCATTCTATGACTTCATACCCGTCCGTTCTGTGACTTCACACACCTCCATTCTATGACTTCACACACCTCCATCCTGTGACATCACACAACTCCATTCTGTGACTTCAGAAACCTCCATTCTATAATTTCACACACCTCCATTCTATGACTTCACACACCTCCAGTTTATGATGTCACACACCTCCATTTTGACTTCACACACCTCCATTATGTGACTTCACACACCTCCATTCTGTGACTTCACACACCTCCATTCTGTGACTTCACACACCTCCGTTCTCCGACTTCACACACCTCCATTCTATGACTTCACACATCTAATTTGACTTCACACACCTCCAATATATAACTTCAAACACCTCAATTCTGTGACTTTACACACCTCCATTCTATGAAATCATACCCGTCCATTCTGTGACTTCACACACCTCCATTCTTTGACTTCACACACCTCAATTCTGTGACTTCACCCACCTCCATTCTGTGACTTCCCACACCTCCATTCTATGATTTCACACACCTCCAATCTATGACTTCACACACCTACGTTTTATGACGTCACACACCTCCATTTTGACTTCAAACACCTCCATTATGTGACTCCACACATCTCCCTTCTGTGATTTCACACACCTCCATTCTATGACTTCACACACTTCCATTCTATGACTTCACACACCGCCATTCCGTGACTTCACACACCTGCATTGTGAGTTCACACACCTCCATTCTGTGACCTCACACACCTCCATTCTGCGATTTCACACACCTCCATTCTGAGATGTCACACCTCCATTCTATGAATTCACACACCTCCATTCTATGACATCACAGACCTCGAATCTGTGACTTCACTCACCTGCACTCTATGACTTTACACTCCTCCATTCTATGACTTCCCACAACTCTTTCTATGACTTCACACACCTTCATTTTTACTTCAGAAACATCCATTCTAATACTTCACACACCTCCATTCTATGACTTCACAAACCTCCATTCTGTGACTTCACACACCTCCATTCTGAGTTCACACAACTCCATTCTATGACTTCACACACTTCCATTCTATGACTTCACACACCTCTATTCTGTGACTTCACACACCTCCATTGTGTGACTTCACACACTTCCATTCTATGACTTCATAAACCTCACTTTTATAATTTCACACACCTCCATTCTCTGACTTCACACACCTCCATTCTATGACCTCACAAACCCTCATTCTTTGATTTCACACACCTCCATTCTATGATTTCACACATCCATTTCGACTTCACACACCTCTAATATATGACTTCAAACACCTCAATTCTGTGACTTCACACACCTGCATTCTATGACTTCATACCGTCCATTCTGTGACTTCAAACACCTCCATTCTATGACTTCACACAATTCCATTTTATGACTTCACACACCTCCATTTTATAACTTCACACACCTCCATTCTATGAATTCACACACCTCCATTCTGAGTTTGCACACCTCCATTCTAAGACTTCACACACCTCCATTCTTTGACGTCACACATTTATTCTATGACTTCACACAACTTCATTCTTACTTTACAAACATCCATTCAATAACTTCACACACCTCCATTTTATGACTTCAAACACCTCCATTCTGTGACTTCACACACCTCCATTCTATGCGTTCACACACCTCCGTTCTGACTTCACACACCTACATTCTATGACTTCACACACCTCCATTCTGTATTCACACAGCTCCATTCTGTGACTTCACAAAACTCCATTCTATGATTTCACACACCTCCATACTATGACTTCACACAACTCCATCTATGACTTCACACACCTTCATTCTGACATCACACACCTCCATTCTATGACCTCACAGATCTCGAATCTGTGACTTCACTCACCTACACTCTATGACTTCACACTCCTCCATTCTATGACTTTCCACACCTCTCTTCTATGACTTCACCACCTCCAATCTATGACTACACACCTCCATTCTGACTTCACACACCTTCATTCTGTGAATTCACACACCTCCATTCTATGTGTTCACACACATCCATTCTGTGACTTCACACACCTTTAGTCTTACTTCAGAAACATCAGTTCTATGACTTCACACAACTCCATTCTATGACTTCACAAACCTCCATTCTGTGACTTCACACACCTCCATTCTGAGTTCACACAACTCCATTCGGTGACTTCACACACCTCCATTCTGACTTCACACACCTCCATTCTATGACTTCACACACTTCCATTCTATGACTTCACACACCTCCATTCTGTGACTTCACACACCTCCATTCTGTGTTCGCACACTTCCATTCTGTGACTTCACACACCTCCATTCTGTGACTTCACACACCTCCATTCTGTGACTTCACACACTTCCATTCTATGACTTCACACACCTCCATTCTATGACTTCACACACCTCCATTCTGTGACTTCACACACCTCCATTATATGACCTCACACACCCTCATTCTGTGGTTTCACACACCTCCATTCTATGAGTTCACACATCCATTTTGACTTCACACACCTCCAATATATGACTTCAAACACCTCAATTCTGTGACTTCACACACCTCCATTCTACGAGTTCATACCATGCATTCTGTGACTTCACACACCTCCATTCTATGACTTCACACACTTCCATTCCATGACTTCATACACCTCCATTCTGTGACTTTACATACCTCCATTCGGAGTTCACACACCTCCATTCTGTGACTTCACACACCTCCATTCTGTGACTTCCCACACCTCCATTCTGTGACTTCACACACCTCCATTCTATGACTTCACACACCTCTATTCTGACGTCACACACCTCCATTCTATGACTTCACACACCTCCATTCTGACTTCACACACCTCCATTCTATGACTTCGCACACCTCTATTCTGACTTCACACACCTCCATTCTGTGACTTCACACACTTACATTTGTGACTTCTCACACCACCTTTTTGACTTCACATATCTCCATTCTGTGACTTCACACACCTCCATTCTGTGACTTCACACACCTCCATTCTGTGACTTCACACACTTCCATTCTGTGATTTCACACACCTCCCTTCCGTGACTTCACCCACCTCCATTCTATGACTTCACACACCACCATTCCATGACTTCACACACCTCCATTCTATGACTTCCTACACATGCATTCTGACTCACACACCTCCATTGTATGACTTCACACATCTTCTTTCTGTAACTTCCCAAACTGCCAATGTTTGATTTCACAAACCACCATTCCATGACTTCACATACCTCCATTCTATGAGTTCACTCACCTCCATTCTTTGACTTCACACACCTCCATTTTGACTACACACACCTATATTCTGTGACTTAACACACCACAATTTTGATTTCACACACCACAATTCTGGGACTTCACACACCTCCATTCTTTGACATCACACACCTCCGTTTTGACTTCACACACCTCCATTATGTGACTTCAGACACCACCATTGTTTGACTTCACACACCTCCATTCTTTGACATCACACACCTCCATTCCAGGACTTCACACACCTCCATTCTATTAGTTCACAAACATCCATTCTATGAGTTCAACACCAAAATTTTGTCTTCACACACCTCCATTCTATGACTTCACACACCTTCATTCTTAATTCAGAAACATCCATTCTATGACTTCACACACCTCCATTCTATGACTTCGCAAACCTCCATTCTGTGACTTCACACACCTCCATTCGGAGTTCACACACCTCCATTCGGTGACTTCACACACCTCCATTCTGACTTCACACACCTCGATTCTATGACTTCACAGACCTCGAATATGTGACTTCACTCACCTCCACTCTAATACTTCACACTCCTCCAATCTATGACTTCCCACACCTCCTTTCTATGACTTCACCAACCTCCATTTTATGACTTCACACACCTCCATTCTGTGACTTCACACACCTCCATTCTATGACCTCACACACCCTCATTCTATGATTTCACACACCTCCATTCTATGACTTCACAAATTCATTTTGACTTCACACACCTCCAATATATGACTTCCAACACCTCAATTCTGTGACTTCACACACCTCCATTCTATGAGTTCATACCTTCCATTCTGTGTCTTTACACACCTCCATTCTGACTTCACACACCTCCATTCTGTGACGTCACACACCTCCATTCTGTGACTTCCCACACTTCCATTATGTGATTTCACACACCTCCATTCTATGATTGCACAAACCTCCATTCTATGACTTCACCACCTCCATTCTATGACTTCACACCTCCATTCTGACTTCACACACCTCCATTCTGTCACTTCACACACCTCCATTATATGACTTCACACACCTCCATTCTATGACTTCACACACCTCCATTCTATGACTTCACACACCTCCATTCTGTGACTTCACACACCACCATTCTATGACTTCACACACCTTCTTCTTACTTCACAAACATACATTCTATGACTTCACACACCTCCATTCTATGACTTCACACACCTCCATTCTGTGACTTCACACACCTCCATTCTGACTTCACACAGCTCCATTCTATGACTTCACACACCTCCATTCTTACTTTACAAACATCCATTCTATAACTTCAAACACCTCCATTCTATGACTATACACACCTCCATTCTGTGACTTCACATACCTCCATTCTATGACTTCACACACCTCCATTCTGTGACTTTACACACCTCCATTCTAAGACTTCACACACTTCTTTGTGACGTCACTCACCTCCATTCTATGAGTTCACACACCTCCATTCTGACTTCACACACCTCCATTCTATTACTTCACACACCTCCATTCTGAATTCACACACCTCCATTCTCTGACTTCACACACTTCCATTCTATGAATTCACACACCTCCATTTATGACTTCACACACCTCCATTCTGTGACTTCACACACCTCCATTATAGGACCTCACACACCCTCATTTTATGGTTTCACACACCTCCATTCTATGAATTCACACATCCATTTTGACTTCACACACCTCCAATATATGACTTCAAACACCTCAATTCTGTGACTTCACACACCTCCATTCTATGACTTCACACACTTCCGTTCTATGACTTCATACACCTCAATTCTGTGACTTTACCTACCTCAATTCTGAGTTCACACACCTCCATTCTGTGACTTCACACACCTCCATTCTGTGACTTCCCACACCTCCATTCTGTGACTTCACACACCTGCATTCTATGTCTTCACACACCTCTACTCTGACGTCACACACCTCCATTCTATGACTTCACACACCTCCATTCTGACTTCACACACCTCCATTCTATGACTTTGCACACCTCTATTCTGACTTCACACACCTCCATTCTGTGACTTCAGACACCCCCATTCGATGACTTCACACACCTACACTCTTTGACTTCACACACAACCATTTTGACTTCACACCTCCATTCTGTGACTTCACACACTTACATTTGTGACTTCTCACACCACCTTTTTGACTTCACACATCTCCATTCTGTGACTTCACACACATCCATTCTGTGACTTCACACACCTCCATTCTGTGACTTCACACACCTCCATTCTGTGATCTCACACACCTCCCTTCCGTGACTTCACCCACCTCCATTCTATGACTTCACACAACTCCATTCCACGACTTCAAACACCTCCATTCTAGTAGTTCACAAACATCCATTCTATGAGTTCAACACCAAAATTTTGTCTTCACACACCTCCATTCTATGACTTCGCAAACCTCCATTCTGTGACTTCACACACCTCCATTTTGAGTTCACACACCGCCATTCGGTGACTTCACACACCTCCATTCTGACTTCACACACCTCCATTCTGTGACTTCACACACTTCCATTCTATAACTTCACACAACTCCATTCCATGACTTCACACACCTCAATTCAGTGACTTCACACACCTCCATTCCATGACTTCACACACCAACATTCTATGACTTAACACACCTCCATTCTATGATTTCACACATCCATTTTGACTTCACACACCTAAAATATATGACTTCATACCCGTCCATTCTGTGACTTCACATACCTCCATTCTATGACTTCACACACCTCCTTTCTGTGACTTCACCCACCTCCATTCTTTGACTTCACACACCTCCATTATCCGACTTCACACCCCTCCAATTTGACTTCATATACCTCCATTCTATGACTTCACAAACCTCCATTCTGTGACTTCACACACCTCCATTCTGTGACTTCACAAACCTCCATTCTATGATTTCTCACACCTCAATTCTTTGACTTCACACACCTCCAGTTTATGACGTCACACACCTCTATTTTGACTTCACACACCTCCATTATGTGACTTCACACACATCCCTTCTGTCACTTCACACACCTCCATTCTATGAGTTCACACACCTCCCTTCTGTGACTTCACACACCTCCATTTTATGACTTCAAACACCTTCATTCTGTGACTTCACACACCTCCATTCTATGACTTCACACACTTCCATTCTATGATTTCACATACCTCCATGCTATGACTTCACACAGCTCCATTCTGTGACTTCACACACCTCCATTCTGAGTTCACACACCTCCACTCTGTGACTTCACAAAGCTCCATTCTATGATTTCACACACCTCCATTCTATGACTTCACACACCTCCATTTTATGACGTCACACACCTCCATTTTGGCTTCTCACACCTCCATTCTGTGACTTCACACACCTCCATTCTATGACTTCACACACTTCCTTTGTGACGTCACACACCTCCATTCTATGAGTTCACACACCTCCATTCTATGACTTCACACACCTCCATTCTGACTTCACACACCTCCATTCTATGACTTCACAGACCTGGAATATGTGACTTCACTCACCTCCACTCTAATACTTCACACTCCTCCAATCTATGACTTCCCACACCTCCTTTCTATGACTTCAACCACCTCCATTTTATGACTTCACACACCTCCATTCTGTGACTTCACACACTTCCATTCTATGACCTCACACACCCTCATTCTATGATTTCACACAACTCCATTCTATGACTTCACACATCCATTTTGACTTCACACACCTCCAATATATGACTTCAAACACCTCAATTCTTTGACTTCACACACCTCCATTCCATGAGTTCATACCTTCCATTCTGTGACTTCACAGACCTCCATTCTATGACTTCACACACTTCCGATCTATGACTTCACACACCTCCATTCTGTGATTTTACACACCTCCATTCTGACTTCACACACCTCCATTCTGTGACGTCACACACTTCCATTCTGTGACTTCCCACACTTCCATTATGTGATTTCACACTCCTCCATTCTATGATTTCACACACCTCCATTCTATGACTTCACCCACCTCCATTCTATGACTTCACACCTCCATTCTGACTTCACACACCTCCATTCTGTCACTTCACACCTCCATTATATGACTTCACACACCTCCATTCTATGCCTTCACACACCTCCATTCTATGACTTCACACACCTCCATTCTATGAGTTCACACACCTCCATTCTATGACTTCACACACCTTCTTCTTACTTCACAAACATACATTCTATAACTTCACACACCTCCATTCTATGACTTCACACACCTCCATTCTGTGACTTCACACACCTCCATTCTGACTTCACACACCTCCATTCTATGACTTCACAGACCTCGAATATATGACTTCACTCACCTCCACTCTATGACTTCACACACCTCCATTCTATGACTTCCTACACATGCATTCTGACTCACACACCTCCATTGTATGACTTCACACATCTTCTTTCTGTAACTTCCCACACTTCCGATGTTTGACTTCACAAACCACCATTCCATGACTTCACACACCTCCATTCTATGAGTTCACTCACCTCCATTCTTTGACTTCACACAACTCCATTTTGACTTCACACACCTACATTCTGTGACTTCACACACCTCCATTTGTGACTTCACACAGCACCATTTTGATTTCACACACCACCATTCTGTGACTTCACACACCTCCATTCTTTGACATCACACACCTCCTTTTTGACTTCACACACTTCCATTCTGTGACTTCACACACCTCCATTCTGTGACTTCAGACACCACCATTGTTTGACTTCACACACCTCCATTCTTTGACTTCACACACCTCCATTCCACGACTTCAAACACCTCCATTCTATTAGTTCACAAACATCCATTCTATGAGTTCAACACCAAAATTTTGTCTTCACACACCTTCATTCTATGACTTCACACACCTTCATTCTTAATTCAGAAACATCCATTCTATGACTTCACACACCTCCATTCTATGACTTCGCAAACCTCCATTCTGTGACTTCACACACCTCCATTCGGAGTTCCCACACCTCCATTCGGTGACTTCACACACCTCAATTCTGACTTCACACACCTCCATTCTATGACTTCACACACTTCCATTCTATGACTTCACACACCTCCATTCCGTGACTTCACACACCTCCATTCTGTGACTTCACACACCTCCATTCTATGACTTCACACACCAACATTCTATGATTTAACACACCTCCATTCTATGATTTCACACATCCATTTTGACTTCACACAACTAAAATATATGAGTTCATACCCGTCCATTCTGTGACTTCACACACCTCCATTCTATGACTTCACACACCTCCTTTCTGTGATTTCACCCACCTCCATTCTTTGACTTCACACACCTCCATTATCCGACTTCACACCCCTCCAATTTGACTTCATATACCTCCATTGTATGACTTCACAAACCTCCATTCTGTGACTTCACACACCTCCATTCTGTGACTTCACAAACCTTCATTCTATGATTTCTCACACCTCCATTCTATGACTTCACACACCTCCAGTTTATGACGTCACACACCTCTATTTTGACTTCACACACCTCCATTATGTGACTTCAAACACATCCCTTCTGTGACTTCACACACTTCCATTCTATGATTTCACATACCTCCATGCTATGACTTCACACACCTCCATTCTGTGACTTCACACACCTCCATTCTGAGTTCACACACCTACACTCTGTGACTTCACAAACCTCCATTCTATGATTTCACACACCTCCATTCTATGACTTCACACACCTCCATTTTATGACGTCACACACCTCCATTTTGACTTCTCACACCTCCATTCTGTGACTTCACACACCTCCATTCTATGACTTCACACACTTCCTTTGTGACGTCACACACCTCCATTCTATGAGTTCACACACCTCCATTATTTGACTTCACACACCTTCATTTTCCTTCAGAAACATCCATTCTATGACTTCACACACCTCCATTCTATGACTTCACAAACCTCCATTCTGTGACTTCACACACTTCCATTCTGAGTTGACACAACTCCATTCGGTGACGTCACACATCTCCATTCTGACTTCACACACCTCCATTCTATGACTTCACACACTTCCATTCTATGACTTCACACACCTCCATTCTATGACTTCACAAACCTCCATTCTGAGTTCACACACCTCCATTCTGTGACTTCACACACCTCCATTCTGTGACTTCTCACACCTCCATTGTGTGACTTCACACACTTCCATTTTATGACTTCACACACCTCCATTTTATAACTTCACACACCTTCATTCTGTGACTTCACACACCTCCATTCTATGACCTCACACACCCTCATTCTATGATTAAACAGACCTCCATTCTATGACTTCAAACATCCATTTTGACTTCACACACCTCTAATATATGACTTCAAACACCTCAATTCTGTGATTTCACACACCTCCATTCCATGACTTCACACACTTCCATTCTATGACTTCACATACCTCCATGCTATGACCTCACACACCTCCATTCTGTGACTTCACACACCTCCATTCTGAGTTCACACACCGCCATTCTGACTTCACACACCTCCATTCTATGACTTCACAGACCTCGAATATATGACTTCACTCACCTCCACTCTATGACTTCACACACCTCCATTCTATGACTTCCTACACATGCATTCTGACTCACACACCTCCATTGTATGACTTCACACATCTTCTTTCTGTAACTTCCCACACTTCCTATGTTTGACTTCACAAACCACCATTCCATGACTTCACACACCTCCATTATATGAGTTCACTCACCTCCATTCTTTGACTTCACACAACTCCATTTTGACTTCACACACCTACATTCTGTGACTTCACACACCTCCATTTGTGACTTCACACAGCACCATTTTGATTTCACACACCACCATTCTGTGACTTCACACACCTCCATTCTTTGACATCACACACCTCCGTTTTGACTTCACACACTTCCATTCTGTGACTTCACACACCTCCATTCTGTGACTTCAGACACCACCATTGTTTGACTTCACACACCTCCATTCTTTGACTTCACACACCTCCATTCCACGACTTCAAACACCTCCATTCTATTAGTTCACAAACATCCATTCTATGAGTTCAACACCAAAATTTTGTCTACACACACCTCCATTCTATGACTTCACACACCTTCATTCTTAATTCAGAAACATCCATTCTATGACTTCACACACCTCCATTCTATGACTTCGCAAACCTCCATTCTGTGACTTCACACACCTCCATTCGGAGTTCACACACCTCCATTCGGTGACTTCACACAACTCAATTCTGACTTCACACACCTCCATTCTATGACTTCACACACCTCCATTCTGTGACTTCACACACCTCCATTCTGACTTCACACAGCTCCATTCTATGACTTCACACACCTCCATTCTTACTTTACAAACATCCATTCTATAACTTCACACACCTCCATTCTATGACTATACACACCTCCATTCTGTGACTTCACATACCTCCATTCTATGACTTCACACACCTCCATTCTGTGACTTTACACACCTCCATTCTAAGACTTCACACACTTCTTTGTGACGTCACTCACCTCCATTCTATGAGTTCACACACCTCCATTCTGACTTCACACACCTCCATTCTATTACTTCACACACCTCCATTCTGAATTCACACACCTCCATTCTCTGACTTCACACACTTCCATTCTATGAATTCACACACCTCCATTTATGACTTCACACACCTCCATTCTGTGACTTCACACACCTCCATTATAGGACCTCACACACCCTCATTTTATGGTTTCACACACCTCCATTCTATGAATTCACACATCCATTTTGACTTCACACACCTCCAATATATGACTTCAAACACCTCAATTCTGTGACTTCACACACCTCCATTCTATGACTTCACACACTTCCGTTCTATGACTTCATACACCTCAATTCTGTGACTTTACCTACCTCAATTCTGAGTTCACACACCTCCATTCTGTGACTTCACACACCTCCATTCTGTGACTTCCCACACCTCCATTCTGTGACTTCACACACCTGCATTCTATGTCTTCACACACCTCTACTCTGACGTCACACACCTCCATTCTATGACTTCACACACCTCCATTCTGACTTCACACACCTCCATTCTATGACTTTGCACACCTCTATTCTGACTTCACACACCTCCATTCTGTGACTTCAGACACCCCCATTCGATGACTTCACACACCTACACTCTTTGACTTCACACACAACCATTTTGACTTCACACCTCCATTCTGTGACTTCACACACTTACATTTGTGACTTCTCACACCACCTTTTTGACTTCACACATCTCCATTCTGTGACTTCACACACATCCATTCTGTGACTTCACACACCTCCATTCTGTGACTTCACACACCTCCATTCTGTGATCTCACACACCTCCCTTCCGTGACTTCACCCACCTCCATTCTATGACTTCACACAACTCCATTCCACGACTTCAAACACCTCCATTCTAGTAGTTCACAAACATCCATTCTATGAGTTCAACACCAAAATTTTGTCTTCACACACCTCCATTCTATGACTTCGCAAACCTCCATTCTGTGACTTCACACACCTCCATTTTGAGTTCACACACCGCCATTCGGTGACTTCACACACCTCCATTCTGACTTCACACACCTCCATTCTGTGACTTCACACACTTCCATTCTATAACTTCACACAACTCCATTCCATGACTTCACACACCTCAATTCAGTGACTTCACACACCTCCATTCCATGACTTCACACACCAACATTCTATGACTTAACACACCTCCATTCTATGATTTCACACATCCATTTTGACTTCACACACCTAAAATATATGACTTCATACCCGTCCATTCTGTGACTTCACATACCTCCATTCTATGACTTCACACACCTCCTTTCTGTGACTTCACCCACCTCCATTCTTTGACTTCACACACCTCCATTATCCGACTTCACACCCCTCCAATTTGACTTCATATACCTCCATTCTATGACTTCACAAACCTCCATTCTGTGACTTCACACACCTCCATTCTGTGACTTCACAAACCTCCATTCTATGATTTCTCACACCTCAATTCTTTGACTTCACACACCTCCAGTTTATGACGTCACACACCTCTATTTTGACTTCACACACCTCCATTATGTGACTTCACACACATCCCTTCTGTCACTTCACACACCTCCATTCTATGAGTTCACACACCTCCCTTCTGTGACTTCACACACCTCCATTTTATGACTTCAAACACCTTCATTCTGTGACTTCACACACCTCCATTCTATGACTTCACACACTTCCATTCTATGATTTCACATACCTCCATGCTATGACTTCACACAGCTCCATTCTGTGACTTCACACACCTCCATTCTGAGTTCACACACCTCCACTCTGTGACTTCACAAAGCTCCATTCTATGATTTCACACACCTCCATTCTATGACTTCACACACCTCCATTTTATGACGTCACACACCTCCATTTTGGCTTCTCACACCTCCATTCTGTGACTTCACACACCTCCATTCTATGACTTCACACACTTCCTTTGTGACGTCACACACCTCCATTCTATGAGTTCACACACCTCCATTCTATGACTTCACACACCTCCATTCTGACTTCACACACCTCCATTCTATGACTTCACAGACCTGGAATATGTGACTTCACTCACCTCCACTCTAATACTTCACACTCCTCCAATCTATGACTTCCCACACCTCCTTTCTATGACTTCAACCACCTCCATTTTATGACTTCACACACCTCCATTCTGTGACTTCACACACTTCCATTCTATGACCTCACACACCCTCATTCTATGATTTCACACAACTCCATTCTATGACTTCACACATCCATTTTGACTTCACACACCTCCAATATATGACTTCAAACACCTCAATTCTTTGACTTCACACACCTCCATTCCATGAGTTCATACCTTCCATTCTGTGACTTCACAGACCTCCATTCTATGACTTCACACACTTCCGATCTATGACTTCACACACCTCCATTCTGTGATTTTACACACCTCCATTCTGACTTCACACACCTCCATTCTGTGACGTCACACACTTCCATTCTGTGACTTCCCACACTTCCATTATGTGATTTCACACTCCTCCATTCTATGATTTCACACACCTCCATTCTATGACTTCACCCACCTCCATTCTATGACTTCACACCTCCATTCTGACTTCACACACCTCCATTCTGTCACTTCACACCTCCATTATATGACTTCACACACCTCCATTCTATGCCTTCACACACCTCCATTCTATGACTTCACACACCTCCATTCTATGAGTTCACACACCTCCATTCTATGACTTCACACACCTTCTTCTTACTTCACAAACATACATTCTATAACTTCACACACCTCCATTCTATGACTTCACACACCTCCATTCTGTGACTTCACACACCTCCATTCTGACTTCACACACCTCCATTCTATGACTTCACAGACCTCGAATATATGACTTCACTCACCTCCACTCTATGACTTCACACACCTCCATTCTATGACTTCCTACACATGCATTCTGACTCACACACCTCCATTGTATGACTTCACACATCTTCTTTCTGTAACTTCCCACACTTCCGATGTTTGACTTCACAAACCACCATTCCATGACTTCACACACCTCCATTCTATGAGTTCACTCACCTCCATTCTTTGACTTCACACAACTCCATTTTGACTTCACACACCTACATTCTGTGACTTCACACACCTCCATTTGTGACTTCACACAGCACCATTTTGATTTCACACACCACCATTCTGTGACTTCACACACCTCCATTCTTTGACATCACACACCTCCTTTTTGACTTCACACACTTCCATTCTGTGACTTCACACACCTCCATTCTGTGACTTCAGACACCACCATTGTTTGACTTCACACACCTCCATTCTTTGACTTCACACACCTCCATT